>CM060257.1:24015212-24208254 GCA_030684275.1 Acipenser oxyrinchus oxyrinchus | reverse complement strand
GTTTGGGACGATGGAAAGAGGGTATTGTTGTGCACGAATCCTGCTTTCCTCCCTAAGGTAATTACAGTGTTTCACTTGAATCAATCTGTGGAACTAGAGGCTTTCCATCCCCACATATATATGGACAGTATTAAACATTTTATTGCATATTTCCAATGGGATATGATATCCCTTTTATATCCTCTGTATCAATGAACTTGCAGTCTTCTTGGATGTATCTGTCTTTGCATGAATATGCAGATGGCTTACCTGTTTTTTGGGAATTATATATATATAATTCGGACGTGGAACTGGGGAAACTGCAGGCTGAAGATCCAGAATTGAGCCCGGTGATCAAGGGATTGACCAGCGGCCGCCGACCCTCTTGGGAGGAGGTGTCCCCCCTTCCGCCCGGGGTGAAAGGGCTCATAGGTCAGTGGGACAATCTCTGGCTCCCGGGGGGGGGGGGGAAGTTCTGTACCGGGTGTGGCGCCACCCCGCTACCCAAGCTAATCTCTGGCAATAGGTTGTGTCAGCCACCCTGCGGGTGGGAGTGTTCCAGCTCGTGCACGGAAGCCCAGCCGTGGGCCACTTCGGGGTAACCAGCGGCTGCAAGTTTTCTGATACTGGGGCAGGTGTCGGCGGGACGCGGACTCACATCCGCCAGTGCGATGCCTGCACGACCAAGAAGGGTCCCGCTTCAGCGCTACCAAGTTGGAGCACCTATGGAAAGGGTGGCGATCGATGTCCTGGGGCCTTTCCCAAGGTCCACTGCAGGGAACAAATTTGTCCTGGTCGCTATGGATTATTTTACGAAGTGGCTGGAAGCCTATGCCCTACTGGAGCAAAGCACAACCACCATCGCAGATGCATTATTGGAGGGCATGTTCTGCCGTTTAGGGGTGCCAGAGGAACTCCATAGCAACCAGGGGCGAAATTTCGAGTCGCGGGTGTTTGTCTGACCACCCCCCTACACCCCCAGAGCGATGGCATGGTCGAGCGTTTTACCCGGACACTAGCCATCCAACTGGCCCTGTGGACCAGCCAAGACCAACGGGACTGGGACCTGCATCTGCCCTTGGCATACCGGACAGCCGCGCAGGAGTCGACTGGGTGTACCCTGGCACTACTACTGTTCGGGAGGGAGCTGCGCACCCCGTTGACCTCGTGTTTGGCCGGCCACCCGAAGGGGACCCACCAGCAACTGCAGGACCAGAATATGTGCAGCAGCTCCAAGAACGGCTGGACGCTGCCCATCAGTTAGCCAGGACACATCTGAGCGGGGCTGGGGCGAGGCAGAAGTGAGCCTACAACGTGCGTTGCCGGGGGCAGGAGTTCCAACCCAGGGAGCAGGTGTGGATGCACTGCCCTTGGCGAAAGAAGGGGAGGAGCCCAAAGCTGGACAGCCACTGGGTGGGGCCCTGTCGGGTGATAACAAAGTTTTCTGAGGTGGTCTACCAAGTCCAGCTTTGGCACCGGGACAACGTCATCCTGCACTGGGATAGATTGGCACCCTACCGCCGGGCCGGAGGGAAGCACCCTGGGGCGAGTGAGGGGAGACACAGCCGGAGGGCCACGGGAGAGAGGCTAACACTGACACTCCCAGACCAGACAGTAGCCCAGAGGGGAACAGGGCCCCAGTGGAGACAGGGGAAGGCCGGTCAAGGCCCCTCTGCGGGGAGGCGGAGGGAGCCCCGGGCAAAGGTCCCCTCGGGTGATGCAGGATAACACGAAGGACGGAGGTGGAAAAGAGGGCTCCAGCGAGGCCCAGAGGAATCCGCATTCCCCCAGCCAGGACCGACATTCTACAGGCCAGCTGTCTTCAGAGGCAGGTCCCCGTTATCCAGGCAGCCCCATCATGGGGCTGAATTCTCCCCCACTAACCACAATCGTTGCCCTGTCTTTGGCTGACCTATCTGTGGTTCAGTCCCGCAGCCCCTAAATGGCTGTGGGGGTTCGCGAGTAGGGCAGTGACCAGGACGGTTCACTATTTTAAGGGGGCAAAATAATCTTTAATCAAACCAAGCACACTCACTGTTTCTCATATATATATATATAGTAAAAAATACAGTCTATATATATATATATATATATATATATATATATATATATATATATATATATAAATAGTCTATATATATATATATAAATACAGTCTATATATATATATATAGTACTGTGCAAAAGTTTTAGGCAGGTGTGAAAAAATGCTGTAAAGTAAGAATGCTTTCAAAAATAGACATGTTAATAGTTTATATTTGTCAATTAACAAAATGCAAAGTGAGTGAACAGAAGAAAAATCTACATCAAATCAATATTTGGTGTGGCCACCCTTTGCCTTAAAAACAGCATCAATTCTTCTAGGTACACTTGCACACAGTTTTTGAAGGAACTCGGCAGGTAGGTTGGCCCAAACATCTTGGAGAACTAACCAGAGTTCTTCTGTGGAATTAGGCAGCCTCAGTTGCTTCTCTCTCTTCATGTAATCCCCGACAGACTCGATGATGTTGAGATCAGGGCTCTGTGGGGGCCATACCATCACTTCCAGGGCTCCTTGTTCTTCTTTACGCTGAAGATAGTTCTTAATGACTTTCGCTGTATGTTTGGGGTCGTTGTCATGCTGCAGAATAAATTTGGGGCCAATCAGATGCCTCCCTGATGGTATTGCATGATGGATAAGTATCTGCCTGTACTTCTCAGCATTGAGGAGACCATTAATTCTGACCAAATCCCCAACTCCATTTGCAGAAATGCAGCCCCAAACTTGCAAGGAACCTCCACCATGCTTCACTGTTGCCTGCAGACACTCATTCGTGTACCGCTCTCCAGCCCTTCGCGAACAAACTGCCTTCTGCTACAGCCAAATATTTCAAGTTTTGACTCATCAATCCAGAGCACCTGCTGCCATTTTTCTGCACCCCAGTTCCTGTGTTTTCGTGCATAGTTGAGTCGCTTGGCCTTGTTTCCACGTCGGAGGTATGGCTTTTGGCCGCAAGTCTTCCATGAAGGCCACTTCTGACCAGACTTCTCCGGACAGTAGATGGGTGTACCAGGGTCCCACTGCTTTCTGCCAGTTCTGAGCTGATGGCACTGCTGGACATCTTCCGATTGCGAAGGGAAGTAAGCATGATGTGTCTTTCATCTGCTGCAGTAAGTTTCCTTGGCCGACCACTGCGTCTACGGTCCTCAACGTTGTCCTTTTCTTTGTGCTTCTTCAAAAGAGCTTGGACAGCACATCTGGAAACCCCTGTCTGCCTTGAAATTTCTGCCTGGGAGAGACCTTGCTGATGCAGTATAACTACCTTGTGTCTTGTTGCTGTGCTCAGTCTTGCCATGGTGTATGACTTTTGACAGTAAACTGTCTTCAGCAACCTCACCTTGTTAGCTGAGTTTGGCTGTTCCTCACCCAGTTTTATTCCCCCTACACAGCTGTTTCTGTTTCAGTTAATGATTGTGTTTCAACCTACATATTGAATTGATGATCATTAGCACCTGTTTGGTATAATTGTTTAATCATACACCTGACTATATGCCTACAAAATCCCTGACTTTGTGCAAGTGTACCTAGAAGAATTGATGCTGTTTTGAAGGCAAAGGGTGGTCACACCAAATATGGATTTGATTTAGATTTTTCTTTTGTTCACTCACTTTGCATTTAGTTAATTGATAAATATAATCTATTAACATATCTATTTTTGAAAGCATTCTTACTTTACAGCATTTTTTCACACCTGCCTAAAACTTTTGCACAGTACTGTATATATATATATATATATATATATATATATATATATATGTAAACGACTGCGCCACTGACGGGTTCGTTGCCCCTTTAAAACCACGACCCAACACACATGGATTTTTATGCGCGGTTGCGCTATTTTTAATTACACACAAAATGAACAAACAAAAACAAACACCTAGCTCTTTACGAGCACTAACTAAACAAACAGGAACACCCTGACTACGAGTGGGACAGCTAAGCTGTTTCCCCACCAAACAGAAAACAAAACACACAGGTTTAATACACCACACTTTACCTCACGACTGCTGGGAAGCAGAGTACCTCTTTCTGCCTCCTTCTACTCAGCAGCCTTGAGCAGACTGATTGCTCCTCTTAAATACCCTGCACCTGGTCCCAATTTAACAATAGCTACCAGGTGCAGGGGATAATTAATAATAAAACAATTAAATTAAACAATAAAACAATTAAACAAAACAAAAGGTGCATTTCCATTTTACTCTTCAGGGAGGTTTTAACCCCCTCCCTGCTGTCTCACTCAACCTGCTGCCTTACAATATATATATTTCATTTAGTGTGGTCCTTTATTTTTATTTTATTTTTATTCTCAGTTGTTTTGCGTGTAAGGCTGAAGATACATCTGTAAGCTGTGTCAGTAACGGGTTGAACTTGTTATGGTTAAAGTGAACGAGAAACGTAGCTTTACTGGTTCAGTAAATCATTTGGTTATTTGACTTGTACTTAGCCTAGTGGTTGAAGTTGGGACAGGTTGTGGGAATTTACTTAATAGTGCATGTATTTGGTATTTATTTTTGTGGTTTCATTTGTGTGGCTTGATTTATTTTATTTATTATTTATTTTCTTATTTTTACTGTTGTCGGTGTGTTGTGCACTTTTGTTCACATAGAAGGATATAGAAGGATTGGTTCATCCTTTACTGACTATTTGAGAATAACTGATTATATTGAAGACTTTGTTATAAAAATGTTATGTATTTTACTGATCAGATTAATTATCTGAGAATAATTTCAATTATTTGAAGAATTTGTTACTTCTGTATCTTTTATTGATTTTAGAGTTGTTGTGAATAAAGAAGCTTGTATAAGCACAATTTCAAATTGCATCTTGTCTCCATTTAATTGAAGAGGACTTGTCGTTGGGAAGATTGTGGTTTTGAGTGGACTGTTCATTTTAATTTTGAGGTCCCGCTCCTCGATGTAAACTGAGGGTGGCGTAATCATAACACTAGTGGTAAAAGGTTGTTGTTATATTAATAAGTTTGTATTTATGCATATATTGCCACAGTAACATTTGAAGTAAAGACACCAGTAAGGGTGGGTAGGTGTGTGCCTGTGACGGATGAAAACAAGCACTAAAAAGGGGGCGTGTTTGAGAAGTCAAATCTATTAAAGCATTCAAGATATATTCTTCATACTCGCTACACACACAGAACCGCTCTTCTGGTTTAATAATGTTTAACATATTACCTGTTGGTGACCATGGATGTTAACACAATAGAGGTAAATGTAGAAAAAAGTACAATGCTGCTAATAAAAATTCCATATTGTACTTGTGAGAACTCCTGAAGCACTGTAGTCATCACCTACTCCAGGCTATCTAACCACAAAGTCTCTATATGCAATGTCAGTGTCACATGGTAAATGGGCACTGAGTTATGAACAAAGCCTCTATATGCAATGTCAGTGTCACAGGGTAAATGGGTATTGAATTATGAACAAAGCCTCTATATGCAATGCCAGTGTCACAGGGTAAATGTGTACTGAGTTATGAACAATGCCTCTATATGCAATGCCAGTGTCACAGGGTAAATGGGTACTGAGTTATGAACAAAGCCTCTATATGCAATGCCAGTGTCACAGGGTAAATGGGTACTGAGTTATGAACAAAGACAGCACGTATAAGAGATTTGGGGAGGCTAAGCCTCCCCAAAATAAATTGCCCAAACCCTCACAAGAAATTGTTCTGACCAACACAAAAAATATTTTTCACAGAATAAATCGATTTTTTTCCCCGCAAGGGCGCAAAGCAGGTCTAACGAATATGTTTCTCGTTTTCCTACTGCGCAACTGCCAAACCGCTAGGACAGCTGGGATATCAAAATCAACACTGTAGTACAGATACATGATTTTGATGCATTTCAATGTCATTGGAGGAGACAATGCTTGGCTGGTTTAACATCAATTCTTCCCGTCGATCTGAGGCCCCCATACCGCTGCAGGAGGCAGCCAACGAAAACTCGGAATCCTTTTCGCTCATTCCCTTGCCCGGAACATCCTCTTCACAATTTCTACATTTATTCGAATAGCTGTTATCTATACAAACAGCTTGATCCGAATCTGATTTTACAGAACTTGTGGCAAAATATTTTCGTAACATACTGTCTGTTTTCACCTACCACCGTTTTGTGAGAATTTGATAACTGTGACGCTAGTCAGAACATACACCTTTCAGAACTCTGTTTGTGGTGCCAGATTATGAATGTTTCTGAAGATTTTTTTTCTTCAGATTTTTCCAGTCCTTCACTCCATTTTCAGTGAAAGCGGTGTCACAGACGATTCTGGCACATCCCTTTTGTGCTATAAGTCATTAAATCCTTTTGCATGGAAGACCTCGGTTGCAAGGGTGTGTGTTTCTATGATGGACCCAGATTCAGTTAAAATGTTTTTGTCCACTGATGATGGGAATGGGAATGTAGAGATGGAAGCCCTGCTAACAAGATTTTAGTTTTTGCAGGTATCAGGCTTTTAAAGACACACCTGTGGTGGCTTTGACAGACTCACTGAGAGAAGAAACTGACCCAAGACTGTGATGGCTACTGGAAGCAGGCTGATCTTTGGGATACAAATTGAATATTTGTGAAACTGACTGTATGTGTGTTAAAATGTTGTAATAGCTGTACTGTGTTTTAAAGAATATAAAGCCAGCAGAAATACTAAACAAATTGTTAAAACACACTGTTCATACAAAAAGTTATAATATTCTCTGTATTAACCTTTAGTTATGTGAGAGCATTCTATATTCCTGTTTATTCTGTTATAACAGTAAAAATATTATTGTATCTTTGTACATCTGAGTAAAAAGGGAGCTAGGTTGGGGTCACGCTGACCAAAAAACACCTGTGAAATGAGCTAAGCTTGTCTTTGTCTGAGCTACTGATGCCAAGGTTTATAACCTTGAGGAGAAAGGCAGACACGGGCATCAAGTTTCTTATTTAGAGAAGTAAGCTTGATCTGAAAGTAGTGTTTAAGCTAAACACAGGTATTCTAGAATAATTCAAATAGAATATGCTGTAGCACCTTGTGAAACTGGGCTATTCCTCCATGACAGGTTAATCCATATCAAAGACTGCACAAATCGTACAATGGTACAATGGGTAGGAGCTTCCCCTGTGCTTTATTGGTATTGCAATAATACAGCAGGTGCTGTGGAAAGTGCGTTTTGGGGTATTTCCTCTAAATTTCTATTTTCCCTTTGACACTTAAAGATGACTTACCTGAAATCTGCATGTGCGTTATTAAATGAAATTCTAATTCATTCAAAGGGTGTCACTGACTAATGTACACATTTCTGTGCTATTTTCCCCATTGTTTAGCTAAATAAGTCATGTTCTTATTACCTCAAGCTTAACTCAGCCTTTATCACCACATATTTATAAAAGCAGGTTCGTTAAGGTGGCTGAGTTTGTGATTTATCTTGAAAAACTGTGTATTTTCTTGTTACGCTCTAATGAAGGCATTTGTATTTTGCAATATATCTGGAAATAAGTTTTAAGGCTACGGTTTGCTTTTATACACATGTTGGATAATAAAAAAAAAGGATAAATGCAAAACAGCGATAACTGCATTATTATAATTCAAGAAATTGATTGAACTGGGAGGTAGTATATATTTGTTATATCCTACTTCCATTGCTAGTTAACATGTGTTAGGTACGGGTATTTTTTACTGTATTTCATTAAATGAACCCTAAAATGTAATAAATGTTAACTGTTTATGATGTACCATTTATGGTTGCAGGAAAGCTCCAATACTTTTTTTTGCCACTACACCCCTGATTACCTGTGGCTGTAAATAACAGCCAGCTATGTGCCGGTGTATTAAACAAGTCACTGCTGCCTTGATTAAACACGCAGGGTCTCACAGTAAGTTCCCTGGCTCTTCTGAGGGCTCTCTGCACATTCCCCCTGTGAGTTCTTACCCTTGCTGTAGGGGCAGTCCATTAAGTGATGAATCACCATGAGGGGTGTCTCCCTGTAACAAAGAGAGAACGGAAACAGGGATTTAAACCATATAGTAGGACATACACAGACCTCTACAAGGAAGACCCTGTTTATACATGTAGGCTTGTTGTAAAGAATATCTTTAGCAAGCAGTTCTCTAGATGTTTATACAGTCTAACTCTAAATTTAATATTGCTGAGTTCACACTGGACACAAAATGAACATGTGATTTTTCAAAAAGTAGGTGTGAATTTTAACTGGAGTAATGATTTGAAATGCACACAGTCTCAATGTATCCCAAGATTCTGACACACTCAAGAACTTTCTAAAGAAGGTCTTGAACAAGTTTAATCACAATCGGATGGTTCTCTAGATCAGAGGTTTTTGTTTTTGTTTTTGCAATAACAGCTTTAAGTCTTTTGGGGTAAGTATGTACCAGCTTTGCACATAGTGTCGGAGTGATTTTGGCCCATTCTTCTTGGCAGATTTGCTCCAGGTTGTTCAGGTTGGTTGGATGACGCTTGTGGACCGCAATTTTCAAATAGTGCCACAGATTCTCAATGGGATTGAGATCAGGACTTTGACTGGGCCAGTGTAGGACATTCACCTTTTTGTTCTTGAGCCATTCCAATGTTGCTTTGGCTTTGTGCTTGGGATCATTGTCCTGCTGAAAGGTGAATTTCCTCCCAAGCTTCAGTTTTATAGTGGACTGAAGCAGGTTCTCTTGCAGTAGTTCCCTGTATTTTGCTCCATCCATTCTTCCTTCAATTTTAACAAGATGCCCAGTCCCTGCTGATGAGAAGCATCCCCACAGCATAATGCTGCCACCACCATACTTGACTGCAGGGATGGTGTGTCTTGAGGCATGGGCAGTGTTAGGTTTACGCCACACATAGCGCTTTGAGTTTTGGCCAAAAAGCTCTATCTTGGTCTCATCTGACCACAAAACCTTTTCCCACATTGCAGCTGGGTCACTCTCCTGCTTTCTGGCAAACTCCAGACGTGCTTTCAGATGGTACTTTTTGAGTAACGGCTTCTTTCTTGCCACCCTCCCATACAGGCCAGTGTTATGCAGAGCTCTTGATATGGTTGACTGGTGCACCATTACTCCACTCCCAGCCACTGAACTCTGTAGCTCCTTCAAAGTGATTGTTGGCCTCTCTGTGGCTTCTCTCAAAAGTCTCCTTCTTGTTTGAGTGCTGGGTTTTGAGGGACGGCCTTTTCTTGGCAGTGCCTGGGTGGTGTGATGCAGCTTCCACTTCCTAATTATTGATCCAGTTGTGCTCACTGGGATATCCAAAACTTAGATATTATTTTGTACCCTTTCCCTAATCTATGCATTTGTATTACTTTATCTCTAACTTCTGTAGAATGCTCTTTGGTCTTCATTTACCTTCAGATTCACAGCATGACCAATGATCTTTCAACAGTGGGGTTTTTATCCAGAAAATGTGACAGCAACTTTAATGGTTCACAGGTGGAGGCCAATGTGTAAGGTAATTGTGTCCTTGTTAGGGCAATTTCTTTCATCGGTGTAAACTGGGAGCTTCCACAGCACAGGTGTTAAAAATATTTCCCAACATAAAACCAATGTCACCATACAATAATTGATTTTGAGTTTCAGTGTCTTAAAATAAAATATCAAACAGAACGAAATTTCAATGTACCATTTGTAATTCAGTAATATGAGAGAATTGGTCAGGGTCTGAATACTTTTGCAAGGCACTGTATATATATATATATATATATATATATATATATATATATATATATATATATATAAACAAACTGATTTATAAAGTACACTAAAAAGAAGTGAAAATAGTACTGTTAATGATAAAATAAATAAATAATAATCAAAGAAGATAATTAAAATAAATTTTATATATATATATATATATATATATATATATATATATATATATATATATATATATATATATATATATATATATACAGTACTGTGCAAAAGTTTTAGGCAGGTGTGAAAAAATGCTGTAAAGTAAGAATGCTTTCAAAAATAGACATGTTCATAGATTATATTTATCAATTAACTAAATGCAAAGTGAGTGAACAGAAGAAAAATCTAAATCAAATCCATATTTGGTGTGACCACCCTTTGCCTTCAAAACAGCATCAATTCTTCTAGGTACACTTGCACAAAGTCAGGGATTTTGTAGGCATATAGTCAGGTGTATGATTAAACAATTATACCAAACAGGTGCTAATGATCATCAATTCAATATGTAGGTTGAAACACAATCATTAACTGAAACAGAAACAGCTGTGTAGGGGAATAAAACTGGGTGAGGAACAGCCAAACTCAGCTAACAAGGTGAGGTTGCTGAAGACAGTTTACTGTCAAAAGTCATACACCATGGCAAGACTGAGCACAGCAACAAGACACAAGGTAGTTATACTGCATCAGCAAGGTCTCTCCCAGGCAGAAATTTCAAGGCAGACAGGGGTTTCCAGATGTGCTGTCCAAGCTCTTTTGAAGAAGCACAAAGAAACGGGCAACGTTGAGAACCGTGACGCAGTGGTCGGCCAAGGAAACTTACTGCAGCAGATGAAAGACACATCATGCTTACTTCCCTTCTAATCGGAAGATGTCCAGCAGTGCCATCAGCTCAGAACTGGCAGAAAACAGTGGGACCCTGGTACACCCATCTACTGTCCGGAGAAGTCTGGTCAGAAGTTGCCTTCATGGAAGACTTGCGGCCAAAAAGCCATACCTCCGACGTGGAAACAAGGCCAAGCGACTTAACTATGCACAAAAACACAGGAACTGGGGTGCAGAAAAATGGCAGCAGGTGCTCTGGACTGATGAGTCAAAATTTGAAATATTTGGCTGTAGCAGAAGGCAGTTTGTTCGCCGAAGGGCTGGAGAGCGTACACGAATGAGTGTCTGCAGGCAACAGTGAAGCATGGTGGAGGTTCCTTGCAAGGTTGGGGCTGCATTTCTGCAAATGGAGTTGGGGATTTGGTCAGAATTAATGGTCTCCTCATTGTTGAGAAGTACAGGCAGATACTTATCCATCATGCAATACCATCAGGGAGGCATCTGATTGGCCCCAAATTTATTCTGCAGCATGACAATGACCCCAAACATACAGCGAAAGTCATTAAGAACTATCTTCAGCGTAAAGAAGAACAAGGAGTCCTGGAAGTGATGGTATGGCCCCCACAGAGCCCTGATCTCAACATCATCGAGACTGTCTGGGATTACATGAAGAGATAGAAGCAACTGAGGCTGCCTAAATCCACAGAAGAACTGTGGTTAGTTCTCCAAGATGTTTGGGCCAACCTACCTGCCGAGTCCCTTCAAAAACTGTGTGCAAGTGTACCTAGAAGAATTGATGCTTGATGCTGTTTTGAAGGCAAAGGGTGGTCACACCAAATATGGATTTGATTTAGATTTTTCTTCTGTTCACTCACTTTGCATTTAGTTAATTGATAAATATAATCTATTAACATGTCTATTTTTGAAAGCATTCTTACTTTACAGCATTTTTTCACACCTGCCTAAGACTTTTGCACAGTACTGTATATAAAATAAATACAGTGGCTACAAGTAATACATTTCCTCTCCTCCCTAGTTGTGCTCCTCATGCAGAGTGTCACTGCGTGTCCCTTTGGTTGTGGGTTCTGGGTCTGCCATGTTTGGAAAGAGTGGATGGGCATTTACTATTTTATTAAAGGATACTTCCCTTGTTTGGGAGTATTTCTCACAGTGTAGGAGAAAGTGCATCTCTGTCTCGACCTCTCCTGTCTCAGTGACCACAGAGCCTGTTCTCTCTGAGCAGCCAGGTCTGCCTGTGTCGGCCTTTTTCAATGGCCAGGTTGTGGTCACTGAGCCTGTACTTAGTCTCTCTCTCTCTCACACACACTCACACACATAATGATTTAGCTGTGAAACAAGCTAGCTAACCACCAAGGACGTGGAGTTAGCAGCTAGCAATGGGTCGCTAACGTAATAAACCTACCTACCCATTAGGTAGGTTTATTCACTCAAACTATGTTGCCGACGACCTGACAATACCTTCAGCCAGTGGCTCACACTCATATCAGACTGACCAGCAAGCGGCAACTTCAGATGAGTATCTTTCCAGAGTCCACCCTAAGCCAGCGGTTCTCAACCTTTTTTTTTTACTCATGCCCCACTGGAATTTATTTTTATATCTGCCCCTCTCCCCCTTTTTAATTTAATTTTAATATATATTTTTTATTACTGCCTATATAATATAGAGCGTTTATTTAGCCTACTGGATAGTCACACTGTCCATTCAATCAAATACATATACACTGTGTTCGCTTTTTACACACACGACACAAAAAATATCAAGCAAGGAGTAAGTTAGTTACAAAGGGAGGAAGGAGGAGGATCGAAATAATGTGACAACGCATTAACCAACAAACACAAACTAAATATCAAATTAAACTGATTATATTTATTCTCATTTTAAGTAAATGTGAAAATTGTGGCACAATATACACCGTTTAAGAATGACTAGATTTTTTTTTATTTTAAACCCGGAGAATTACCTTTCGCTCCTGAGTCCTTGTGCACTTTCGTGCCTCATTGAAAACAACACAGACTCTGCTTGGTCCCTGACGTCAGCCGCGCACTGATTCCGTGATACAGTGATGTATTATGGAATTTGTAGTTTTCTTGTCTGCTGATTGCACCCCAAGACCCCACCAAACACCTACAAATCCCAGGGTACCATTCTTTTTAAAGCTACTAGTATCTCTTTTTCTCTCTTTAATAACTCGTTGCACTCAAAGGGTGAAATTGGGAGTATCGTTTGGCACGTCACTGTTATTATTACTAGTATGTTATTATTCAAACGTTCACCGCGCCCCCCTGGAAGGTTTCACGCGCCCCCCCACTTGAGAACCTAGGGCCTAAGCCAATCAAATTAGCGTTTTTTTGGAGACGGGAGGAGCAACGAGGGGATCGTGAGAGAGTTAACCCTTTGTGGAGCGGATAAAATGACTTGACAAAAGACATTTCAGATTTATCAAAATTATTGGTAGGGACAATTCAGCGGTCCCTTGACATTGGTAGGGACATGTCCCTACCGTCCCTAGCTAAATCTACGCCGGTGATGACCTCAGACCTCATATCTCCATGGTAACTTCACTACACACGGGATGGAAAATTCATAAATTAGCATTGCGGCTCTCTGAGTTTACAAAGAATTGAAACATACTTTCTTCATTTTATGATTAACATGACCTCGGTTCCATCACTAACTTGTTTCGCTGACCCTGGTAATACACACAGTGGTTATACACACTCACCTTCGCCTCCCAGCTACTAGAGAACAACATAACAGTTTCATCCTCTTTCATAGCATGTGGCCAGGGTAATTGATAATCAACAAATCAATTACCTGGACACATTCCACATACGTTTTTATCAGGGAGGGGATTCTAACCCCAGCCCTGCCATATGTAGTACATACTTTTAAACACACTATTTACAAAAAATAAGAAACAAAACACAAATACACTCCTTACATGTGCAGGGCCTGAGCCCTGCCACACACGGGTCCTTATTTTGCCACTAACCAAACAAATATTACATAATTGCATTACACACAATTGCTGATGGCGAGATACCGTCCATATTGTAAATGAACCAGGGTAATGTGTTCAACTCACCACAGGTAGAGAGTTCTTCACCCCGCAGTTGATTCCTCCAATCAGAACCATATTAGGCATCAGTGGCCTCGGAAACTCCAGAGTGAAATCCAATCTCAGTAACCACACAGAGGCGCGGCTCATCATTTCCACCACTGTGATGTCCCTCTGAAGAAATCCAGATGCAACATCATCAAAATTATAATAAAGCAGCTTACAAAATAAAGGCTCCAACAGACTGACAAGGAAGTTCATCCCTCTCTGTGCAAATGTCATCTGATCTGTGTTCCGCATCAAATCTTGGGATGTAGGATGGCGAGCTCGGACACTGGTAGCCGTGAATTCCAAGCTGCAAGGAATCCCACGTAACATGTAGATTGACTTTTTTCTGTCATCTTTTTTTTTTGTTCTACACCTATAAATCAAACGGAACATGCAAACATACAGCACTGTACATTTTCACAGCAATGGTATCATTATATTTATCTGTTAGGTTTACCAGTTGTGAGTCCTATCTTGGACTTGAACTGGTTGGAGTCGTACAAGAAAATAAGTACCTAGTAATCTAACCTATACCGCTTCTAGGGTCTGTGTGTGGTTTCTGCACCCTGTGCAACCCGACTAAAAAGGGATCCCACACCTCTTCAAGGACCCGCATTCTGTTTTGTATATCAATCTTTCATAGGGTGCTGTCTCAGCTAAGATATTGTACCATTCCACATACCATATGGGATTGGGGTTTTACTTCTATCCATCGTTTGGAATAATGTGTTGTTTATGCTATGAAAAATGGATAAGACACCCAATGTGCACAGCTGTCTCCTAGCAAGTGAAGGCACCACTGTATTCTGGATGCTGTATTTTATTCTAGGTCATCTGGGCACGTGAGATATCCTGTCCCAAGCCTCCTCTATCTGTTGAAGCGACTGAGTAATAGGCAACAAACGAAACTTAGGAACTGACTCATGTCACATGATTCAAGCCTTAGTTTTGGTTTGCCGTAGTTTCGCTTACGAACATGTGTTCAGGACATTCGGTACATCATTGAAAAGCTCCAAATCTGTAATTTCAAACAAGCCTTGAACCAAGAAGCTACAGCGTCTGAGATATTCACGTGAGAAGTTCGGGCCGGCGATACACTACGCCTGGGATCCATACTGACCCCAAACCTAAAACAATCTGGGAAATTCAACCAGGCTACCTGGACTAGAATTATCCTTTGCATAGTGTAAGATGATGGGTGCCTGACAACTACCTTAAAGGAAACAAAAATCAAGTCACTAGATCCACATAATAACTGATACTGAAGCACTGTGGGGTCCGAGTGGACCCCAGGTTACCTTATGAGGGTTAAACTGTATTACTTTAAGATGTGCTTCTTTTATGGGTCTATTCATATTAGCAAGGAGATTTTCCCAGTCCTCCTGACTCAGTGTAATACCCAGGTCCTGCTCCGACACTATTTTGACTCCAGTCAGGTTGGGGGTTGTATTATCTACTAAAAAGGAATATACAGTGTTCCCTCGCTATAACGCGGGTCTCGGGGGACACACAAAATGAGCGTTTAACCAAGAGCGTTATAAATGGGGAGGGGTGGGGAGGCGCATGGGACACAACAAGACACATCTGACTAAAATACAAAATAAAATAACTCCCTCTCTATAATGCACGTATAGTGAAGCAAAAATGTAACTTTCCGTGAATAAACCATGTATAAAGCACCATGTAATCAACGATATATTTTTTACAAAATAAATAACATTCCCACTCGTGGATCATTTTAATTGGCAGTTTTTAAACTATAAATAGCCTGGCTAAACGGAGGTTGGGAGTTCAGTTCAAAGCGACAGACAAGCAAACCAAGTGTGAGAAGGAGAGCGGGTCAGGCAAGGGGAAGAGGGAATGGGCTCGCCCCAGGTTCGGCTGCTGGAGCGGGGCTGAAGCGAAGCTGAAGATTCTCGTCTCCCAGAGAAAGCTGCAGCTCCTCTCGCAGCAAAAAAGTAAAAACATTAGGAAAGATAACCACGTAATAGGCCTAATATTTATTTTGTTAGAAAACGAATGCTGAATAAGATGTCTGCTATAAAGTGTCAGCGCAGCTTTTCTTCAGTTCAGATACTGTATCAAAAGGGAGAGACAGACAGAAATGGAAGCTAGACTGAAGTTGTTTACAGTTTGAACAACACCGGTACTGTATTTACTGTAGAAATATTGCATGACTAGTATAGGGAATTGGGGCACATGCTGTAGGAGCGTTATATCTGAGATGCGTTATAATCGAGAATCTTATAGCGAGGGGGCACTGCCAGAAGCTTGGCGGGACTTATGCATCCACTGATTTAAAACCGATGATGCCTTTGACATTTTCAGACCGCTCCTTAACAAACCTCTTAGGCAGTGACGTAGCTGCAGGTACCTCTAGAGTTCAGATAGTTTTAATAATGTATTGTTCTACCAGGAGTGACCTGGAAATGTTCAACGATGCAGCATGGTTTTCAGAGCATTTCCACTTTGACCTGAGCTGGCTTAGAGTCGATTGGCTCTAAACATTCTTGTCAGTTAGGTCACTTGTTTACATGTGTGCTGAGCTCCAAGCCGCCTTAGGTCCTGTATGTAAGCCCATAGCCCCTGAACTAAAGTGTGTGACCCCAGTCCTCATATTTTCATGGCAAACTCTCTATCTTAGAAAAAGCTAAAGAGGTAGACAAGATTAATCAATCAATTCTCTTTTAATCAATCAAAGCCCACAAATGTGATTATTTGATTAATCATGAATCCATTAAAACCCCTAATGTATGTATCTTATATAGAGTATATATAATTTTGTCTGGCCCCACCTTATTCTATTATCTTTATTCTCATCCACAGTTCACAGTTCATTCTCAGTTCACTGTACAGGAGACTGCTGTGAAACGTGAATACATTTTAGCAACTGTAGGTAAAAACAATATGGCATTATAAGTATTTTTTTATTCTATTGTGATAGATATTTAAAAGATTTTTAAAAGCATGTGAAATTGCACAGATCCATTACGTTATAAGTCTGCCTCGTGCTTTCCATAAATAAAATTTTAAAAAGCCACGTGCCTGAAATGACAGACTTTCGTATTTATAGTTTTGTACACTCGGTATCTTACGTTGAGTAAACCTCTCATTTTGTGAATATTCACTTAAAGAACATCACTGAGGAAAACAGAATATGCATTTTGAATTACAAAAACGACTTTAATTTTGAATTCTAAAATCAGTTTTCACTAACGCATTAACATACTTGCAGAACCGGTCTTGTTTTGTCATAAATTCCATTCTGAATCGGTCAGTGTTTTGCTCAGTGATAAACTCTTCAGCTGCACATTTCCTGGTAACTCTACAAGATGTGCTTCTGCTGAAGAACCATTCCCACAAGAATGGCTACAGTATGTTGTTCTAACTGCCCTGCCCCATTCTGGTACCATACAGCCTACCAATGTAGACAGCTTCCTCACCATGACGCACAGAATACGCCGCCTTTGCTGAATCTAGAAGAAGAAATTACTAGTCCCTTTTCTTTAAAGGAAATCTTTATGCATGGTACGTCTCCCTCTATAAGACATAATGTAAAATGTTAGGAATTTTAAAAAAAAGAATATATTTTAACTCAGGAATATGGAACAACCCTGTTCTTTCTTATCGGAAAAAGCCTTTTATCAAATGGATACTGGAGTTCTAAGGGAATCAATAGAATAGACGATTTAATTAACAATAAATTATCTTCGCTACACAATTTAAAAGATAAATACAGTATTGATGCCACTGAAACCAGTATATATCCACAAGTTAAAAAGGCTGTAACACATGTATGGTTCTGGTGATATTTATTTAACACTCTTAATGAGAACACATTTGTAACTAAGCTTTATGCCATAATTAAAGACGTCCATACTATTAAATTCATCCTAATGAATAATAAGCTAAGGACACTGTGGGAGCTCGATATTAAAGAAACGACTTTCGGATGAGAACTGGCATAGAGTAACATAATATATTGTTCACCTAATGCTCAGTTCAGTTTAAATTATTACATCGACTACTATAGCCCTAAAGTAATGTATACCTGTGGCTTAAGTGATTCAAACAAATGCTGGAGATGTGGCTCTGATACAGGATCCCGAATACATGTGATATGGAATTGCTCCAAATTATAATCTTACTGGGAAAACATTTTATCCCATTTGTCTAAAATAAATTTTCAGCTAGACTTGGAATTCTTGGGGACACCTCACTACTTTCAGTAACAAAGCCACTTGAAAAATGTATCCTTTCCAGTCATTTAGTTGCAAAGAAAGCTATAGTATATTCCTGGAATGAAAGCCACCTACTTTACAACTTGTTAGATAATATAAACCTAGAAAAAAATCTGTCTTTAAATAACAAACTTGAGAATTTTACAAACATGTGGTATAAGGCATCAACTTATCTCACTAATACTGACATGGATGGAATATCTAAATATATGTTTTTTATTTAATTTATTTATTCTTTTAACACATTCTATTTGAGAGAGAGAGAGAGAGAGATTTGATTTTTAAATCCCTTTATTGAACAACATAAAAGAAAAACAACAAAACATTAAAGTAACATAAATAAAACTAGTAAATTCCAGCACTGGTCATAATAGAACAAGGATAAAAACACAGATAAATAACTGAAACATTCTAAAAATTAAAAATTAGCATACCATCTTCACCCACTGCACACACCCCATCCTCAATACACCACCTCATCATAAAATTATCCATGTCATTCATCATGCTGTAATAAGAAAAATCAACTTTTACCCTGGTTACAACCAGAACTCTAAAAACACACAGGGCATCATCTATACCAGTGCTAGATAGTCTGTTCTTACGGGATTTTAAAATCGCCAGCTTCGCTTGACCCAGGAGAAAATTAATCAGGGCACACCGATGACGAAATTTAAAAGAATACTTAATGCTTAAAATGAATAACTCTTTAGTAAAACGCACCCCGAGGTTCATCAGCAGGCCTTCTAGAAAAATAAAAAAAGGCCGGAGTAGTGGGCAGTCTGTAAAAAGGTGAAACACAGTTTCCACGGCGGGGCAGAAGGGGCACTGCTCCCCCACACCTGGGTCAACTCGGCTCAGCCAGCGGTTCGTGGCGACAATACCATGCAACACTCGCCACTACAGGTCCCCGGAGCGCTTGGGCAGAGGCAGCTTGTACAGCACCCTCCAGGACGGCCGCACAGACTCCTCCATCGCCAGGTGAGTCCTCCACTTGGTGTCAGTCAGGTCTTTAAGTCTATGATAATGCCGGGTCTTAACTACAGTGCTGTACAGCTGCCTCTTCTCTACAGAGTGAAACTGTAAATTGGTCTTTTCATCCTGGGACAACAGCATCCCGGGTCGCTCCCCCCCCTCCTCCTCCTCCGGCAGCGCAGGGGAGAGCAGCACTGAGGTGAAATCAGGCTCACGCTCAGGGGCCTGCCTCTCTGAGAAGCACCGCGCCACGAACTCCAACACTGCTGGGCTCAGGGAGGCTCGGATCTCTCTCAGCACCCTCTCTATGAAGCGCACCGAGCGCAGACCCAACACTGCAGTCAACTTGGCCCCACTCTTCCATCGCCACTCAGTCCAGTCTACCAGGTGACCCAGGGTGGTGACTCCGGCCTGTAAAAACACTAAAAAAAGCTGTTTAGAATTAAAAGCATCAATGTTAAAAATTCTATTGAAAAACAAAAGCTCCTCAAAAATAAAACATGTACAGAGGCTTTCATCTGTCCTTAAAATCTTAATTAACCCCCAGGCATTTAACATGTTACTGTAAAAGCTTTCCATCTCAGTTCTAATAACTTTACTGGGGTCATTAAAACAGCTGTCTGTCTAAGCCAAACCCCCAACCCTCTTGAGGAGGGACAAAGCCATGCCTCTCCAGCTCAGCTCAGGGGTGTACAGCAGTCTCTGGGCTGCCTGCAATCTGAATGCAACGACCCGGGAGGGGATGTCAATCAATCCCTGCCCTCCTTTGTCTCGGGGCAGGTACAGTACTGCTGGTTTCAGCCAGTGGTTTCCATCCCAAAAAAAATTTACTAGTTTTTTCTAAACCTGCTCCAGCAGCCCTGGGGGAGGGTCCAGACACATTAATCTGTGTCACAGCGTGGATGCTACCAGGTTGTTAATCACAAGGACCCTCCCCCTGAAGGAGAGGCGGTTTAGCAGCCACTGCCAGCTCTGTAGCCTTCCTGCTACCTTCTCCAGCACCCCCTCCCAGTTTCGCTGCATGAATGCCTCAGTTCCTAAGTACACCCCCAGCACTTTTAATCCAGTTCTGTTCCACTCCAGCATCTGTGGCAGGGAAGGAGGAGGCTTTCTCAGCCAGCTCCCTGCGAGGAACGCTCCACTTTTAGCCCAATTTACCCGTGCTGAGGAGGCTCTTTCAAAGCCCCTCATGCATAACTCCAGCACCGCCACGTCTTTATCACTGGTTACAAACACATTCAAGTCATCAGCGTACGCTGAGAGACCGACGGGCTGGGCGGAGGGGAGGGCAGGTATGGCCAGGCCAGCGAGATGCTTCCTCAGCTGGTGTAGCAGTGGTTCAATGGAGATGGTGTAGAGCATCCCCGACAGAGAGCAGCCCTGTCTAATCCCTCTCTGCACTGGGAAGGGCTGGCTCAGACAATTATTAATCTTGACAAGGCTAAAAATATTAAAATATAAAATTTTAATATAAGAAATAAAAACAGGACCAAAACCAAATGCCTCTAGGGTGCGAAATAAAAAGCCATGGTCTACCCTGTCAAAAGCCTTCTCCTGGTCAAGCGACACCAGCCCGAAATCTAAGTTAAAAAGCTTAGATACATTAAAAAGATCTCTGATTAAAAACAAATTATCAAAAATTGAGCGTTTTGGTACACAGTATGTCTGGTCACTGTGCACCACAGTACCCATACACTCCCTAAGACGGCCGGCCAGAGCTTTGGAAAAGACCTTATGATCACAGCACAGCAACGACACAGGACGCCAGTTCTTCAGCTCACAGAGGTCTCCTTTTCTGGGTAGTAAAGTCAGTACTGCCCTGCGGCAGCTCAGAGGCAGCTCTCCCACCACCACACATTCATTCAGCACCTGGTATAGATCATTTCCAATGCAACTCAAGAAATGTTTATAGAATTCAGCATGCAGCCCATCCAGCCCAGGTGCTGTTCCATTGGAGAGCTGTGTGACGGCGGTTGTGAGCTCCTCCAGTGTGATGACGGTGTCCAGGCCGCGGCTTTCCTCCTCACCCAGGTGAGGGAGACCTTCCAACAGCCGCTCCGTCTCCTGCTGGTCGCAGCCCTCGGCCTGGTACAGTTCTGAATAAAATGTCACCACGGCCTGACGAAGCTCCGCAGGGCTGGAGACCTCTCTCCCCCCGGGCAGCCTCAGTGTAAGCATTTGTTTTCTTTCAGCTTCTTTCTTCTCCAAGCTGAAGAAGAAGGTCGTGGGGGCGTCCATGTCTCTTAATTCCACAAATCTTGTTCTTACCAGGGACCCCTTGACCTTCTCCTCCAGCAGGCTGCCCAGGCGCTGTTTCCTCTCTTTCAAGCTGTGATAAGCCCCTTCCGTTCTCTGACCGCCCAGCTCTCTCTCAATCTCTAAAATCTCATTCTCTAGCTGGCTGGCCACTGCATTCAACTAAATAAAATGCTCTGGATCACACTTCTCTAAAACCTCTAAAACCTGGCTGAGTTTTTAACAAAATAAAATCCTGTCATTATACAAATTAGGAGCATAGATATTAAAAAGATTAAAAGCCTCCCTTGTACAACCTCCTCTACAGACACCACGTCTACTCCCATCCCCGGAGAGAATAAAACTGCCAGCCCCGCACTAACATTAGAGCCGTGACTTAAAATCGCCTTCCCCTTCCTCTCTGACAGACAGTGCGCTTCATTGCTGCTGTCAGAGTGGGTCTCCTGTAATAGAATAAAATTGGCTTTTTTAAACTCAATAAAATTAAATAATTGGGCTCTCTTAAAATCATCACGGCAACCATTTATATTTAAAGAACTCACTAAAAACTTAGTGAAGGAATGAAGGAAGAAAAATAAAATGGCAATAAATAAATACAAAAAACAAGGGTAAAAGCTTTAAAATTGAATTGATCCATTAAAAACTTTTTGATTGCGAAACCATTTTTCTATCAGTGCTTATAAACTTTTTCAAACGAAACCTCTTTTTCCTGTCAAATTCCTCTAAACTCGCTTTTCTTAACAGTACATTAGCAGAGACTAAAAACAATTTCAAGTCAGGAAAGAAAAGTGGGATTTCAACTCCCCTTTTACCCTTTGTGCAATCCATAAAATTATTAAACTGTTCAAGTGAATACAGCTTTTTTTTTTGGGCTGACTGACCTGGGTGTTAGAGAGCATCGAGGTGTCAGAGAGCTCTCCTTCCTCATCCTCGTCTTCTCCCGCGAACGCCTCCCATTCCTCGGCCAAATCCTCCCCTCTGGCTCCCGACTCATCTTCCTCCAGCCGTGAGGACTCTGCTGAGGGCAGGGCTATGGCGTCACTGGATGCTAGTCCAGCGCTGCCGCTAGCCTCCTTCCCTGTGCGGGGAAGCTCCGCAGCCACGGCCTGATCACCGCTGTCGCCGCCGCTCTCCCCCGGCCCCGACCCTCCGACGGCGGCAGCGCTGGGTTGAGACCCCGCATCACCACCAACCAGCGAGCCGTGGCTCGGCTCTCCAGGAGCAGCGAGTTGAGGCTCGCCGCTACCTTTGTGAGCCGCCACAGGGCCCCAGACAGACTCCCCCACGACCACTGTTTCAGATCTTTTCTGCATTTTCTTTTTTTTAATCACAGCAGTAAAGCTCCCCTCCGGATCGGCAGGGGGTTCCTGTACGGTTGACTCTGTATGAGGATCCGCTACTGCAGACTGCTCCTCCGCAGCAATCCTCTTCTTAACTCGGGGCACAGGCACGGGCGTCTCTGCCGACTCCTCCACCTGTGCTCCCCGAACACCCTCAGCCTGACCAGCCCTCTGCCTTTCAGCGCTGCCCTCTGCCGCAGCCGCTGATCTGAGCTTAGGGCAGGCTTGCTTCATATGCCCTTCCTCGCCACAATAAAAACATTTAATTGTGTCCGAGGTTGCAAAAATAACACATTCTTTCCCCTCTATAATAAACCTCCAGGCTACATTCAGATCCTGCCCCGGGTTATGCGGCAATACAAACACTTGTCTACGAAAAGACATCACATGTTTCACCTCTGGGTTCTTACAGCCTAGCGGAATCATTCTAATAGGGGACATGATTTTACCGTATCTTGCCAATTCTCTTTCAATCATTACATTTGGAATAAAAGGGGGGACATTTGATAAAACCACTTTCCTTAGAGGAGTTGAAAGAGGTAAAGCAGAAATAAAAGCACCATTGACAGAAAATCCTTCCTCTACAATCTTATTTACCAGTGTTTCTTGACTTGAAAACACAACAATGGCCTTATTCATACGTGAAGCAGATTTTATGTTGTTAAAACCAATTGACTTACCGACCGATAGCAGAACGTCCTCCACGGAAACTTCATTGTCGGGCACACACCTGAACCCATGTCTCCGTGTCAGTCCCCCTATACCGCCGGAGTGTGAGCCCATCTCGGGCTACACAAACTAACTTAGCCTCCCAAACGGCAAGGCAAACAGTTAGATAGATAGATAGATAGATAAATAAATAAATAAATAAATCAAAATGTAAATGATATATATATATATATATATATATATATATATATATATATATATATATATATATATATATATATATATAATTTAAAAGAAACTTATAAAATTCCTTTTAAATTAAGCGTGTAAAAATAGTAAAAACAAGACTGTAAGAACAGACCTGCACTATTCAAACACACCGCTCTCAGCTCACAAGCCCCTCCCACAATCCCACAATCCTGAGAGAGAGAGAGAGAGAGAGGGGAATGGTAGTTCCTCGTACAAGTTAGAAAAACTTGTTTGAAACTACCGAGAGTCTCTATACAGCTCAAAGAGTTTAGCTGTTTTTACCATGTTGCAACGGCAAAACTAAATCACTTAGAATTACCATCTGTACCAGTATCAAAAGTCTGAAACTTTCTTACCTCAAATGTGAAAAAAACGTACATACCTCTTATACACAATGAGATATAAGTCGTCAAACTAAGGTAAAATTGTTATTCTCCTCCTTCTTCTTCTTCCGTCTACTTTTAAAGGGTGTGTAGCGACAATTCAAACAGAAAAGCTAAATAACTGGACATCTACCAATCATGTGATTCCACATGTTGGTCAACGTCAAAACATTATTATTATTATTATTTATTATTATTATTTATTTCTTAGCAGACGCCCTTATCCAGGGCAACTTACAATCGTAAGCAAATACATTTCAAGTGTTACAGTACAAGTAATACAATAAGAGCAAGATAAATACAATGACTAGTTCAAGCAAGTACAAGTACAAACATACCAGGGCGTGCAAGCAGTTTGATATCCACACCATTTATATTAAACAAATTATTTATGTTTTAAAACAGCAGTGAACAAACCTTCGAACCTTCTCATACAGCCCAAAATATTATACTTGGTGATGCAAAAATTTTGGCCATATGTATTCGATTAGTTTCCGAGATATTAATAAAAAAGCTGCAGCATGGAGGTCTGTGGATGTACAAATGGGATTACCGAGTGAATATTAAATATAATTTATAATGTTTCTCTCCTCAGTTTTGTCTTCTGTCAGTGTCTTCAGTTCTGTCAAAAGAGTTTTATTTTCTCGCTATCATTTACTGTTTGTTGCTCGGCAACCAAAAGCCACTGTACCTGCAGCCGTGACGTAACAACGGACCGCCCACTGACTTTACCCTGCCGCGTTTGGTGTGAACAGAACTGTGTATGCGTCTCAGTATAGAGTGTATGCGAATATCACAGTGAATTATGTCCCTAACGGCGCCTCATATGAACGCCCCTTTATGCGCCACGTCTGTCTGTCCCTGGCTTTAAACGGAGGGCTTCTGACTTGTGTATGTTGATCCTTATCAAAATGCAGGTTAATAATTAACCTGTTGGTCTATGAAAACAAAGTCTTTTGGATACAAAGGTTGTTCAGATAAGACAGCAGTGCACACTGCTCCATTTCTACACACAGGCTGGCAGAGCATTTCTTTCTGTACAGAATGGCCCTTCCTGGAGGATCAGGACAGTGCCTGGCTGGGCGATTGCTGGCTCTCCTCTTCCTGAGCTCCCTGGATTCAGTGCAGGGAGGGAAGCTGCTGGTGGTGCCAATGGATGGCAGTCACTGGATCAGTATGAAGGTGGTGGTGGAGGAACTGGGACGAAAAGGACACCAAGTGGTGGTTGTTATTCCAGAGGTCAGCTTGCTGTTGGGGCCTTCAAACCATTGCACCACCAAGACTTTTGCTGTTCCTTACACTGAACAGTATGTGAAGATGCTACATCGAAGCCAGAGACAGACCATGTTTGAACGGAAACCCTTTCTTGAAAAAATAAGCAACGTTATTACGTGGCTTCAAACTATATCCAATTTCACAAGATCTACCAGCGAAAGCCTGCTGTACAACACAGAACTGATGCAGTACTTGAAAGACCAGGAGTTTGATGCTGTTTTCACAGACCCTGTAATTCCAACCGGAGTCATTGTGGCCGAGTATCTCTCCCTTCCCTCAGTCTACATGTTACGTGGGATTCCTTGTGGCATGGAATTCACAGCTACCCAGTGTCCAAGTCCGCCATCCTACGTCCCAAGATTTTTCACGCGGAATACAGATCGGATGACGTTTGCACAGAGAGGGATGAACTTCCTTGTCAGTCTGTTGGAGCCTTTATTTTGTAAGCTGCTTTATTATAATTTTGATGATGTTGCATCTGGATTTCTTCAGAGGGACATCACAGTGGTGGAAATGATGAGCCGCGCCTCTGTGTGGTTACTGAGATTGGATTTCACTCTGGAGTTTCCGAGGCCACTGATGCCTAATATGGTTCTGATCGGAGGAATCAACTGCGGGGTGAAGAACTCTCTACCTGTGGTGAGTTGAACACATTACCCTGGTTCATTTACAATATGGAGTGTGATCCATATTGCAAATTATCAATGATCAGGAATACAGGAATACAATAATTCTCTACCTGTGGTGAGTTGAACAGTTCTTCAATCTAATCCCTTGTGCAAAATGAAAAGGAAATCAGAAGAAGAAGAAGCTATTTTGTACACAGCTTGTGGGTTTAAGTTCTAAACCACCTTTGCCTTTAGAGAGGAGGTTGATGTTTAGGGAAAGTACTAAAACTAGGGATGTCTTAAGGTTCGTTCGCTAGCTAGTCAGGAATTCGAAGATTGTTTTAAACCTTCGAAGGTTTGTCAGATGCCTTTCCTCACGCACTGTGTTTTTTTTTTCTGTTAACAGAAATCGTTTGACAATGTGTGAATACTATAAATCACACATTAAATGTCACTCAAAATTCATGCAAAATTCGATCTTTTGATTTGTATAATGCATTTTACTTAAACAAAAGTTGTTGTATTAAAATCTCCTACCAAATCGTTATACGTAGCAACTATATATGGCGCCGCTGTCATGTATGGAGCAGGGTATATTATTATGCCAAAGCACTGGGGGTACCTATAGCGGTTGTAGTTGTAGATATTAACCTTACACACTCTAATATTGAATTACTTTATTTAACACTCTTAATGAGAACACATTTGTAACTAAGCTTTATGCCATAATTAAAGACGTCCATACTATTAAATTCATCCTAATGAATAATAAGCTAAGGACACTGTGGGAGCTCGATATTAAAGAAACGCACTCGGATGAGAACTGGCATAGAGTAACATAATATATTGTTCACCTAATGCTCAGTTCAGTTTAAATTATTGCATCGACTACTATACCCCTAAAGTAATGTATACCTGTGGCTTAAGTGATTCAAACAAATGCTGGAGATGTGGCTCTGATACAGGATCCCGAATACATGTGATATGGAATTGCTCCAAATTATAATCTTACTGGGAAAACATTTTATCCCATTTGTCTAAAATAAATTTTCAGCTAGACTTGGAATTCTTGGGGACACCTCACTACTTTCAGTAACAAAGCCACTTGAAAAATGTATCCTTTCCAGTCTTTTAGTTGCAAAGAAAGCTATAGTATATTCCTGGAATGAAAGCCACATACTTTACAACTTGTTAGATAATATAAACCTAGAAAAAAATCTCCTGTCTTTAAATAACAAACTTGAGAATTTTAAAAACATGTGGTATAAGGCATCAACTTATCTCACTAATACTGACATGGATGAAATATCTAAATATATGTTTTTTATTTAATTTATTTATTCTTTTAACACATTCTGTTTAATATATATATATATATATATATATATATATATATATAGAGAGAGAGAGAGAGAGAGAGAGAGAGAGAGAGAGAGAGAGAGAGAGGGAGGAACGGTAGTTCCTCGTACAAGTTAGAAAAACTTGTTTGAAACTACCGAGAGTCTCTATACAGCTCAAAGAGTTTAGCTGTTTTTACCATGTTGCAACTGCAAAACTAAATCACTTAGAATTACCATCTGTACCAGTATCAAAAGTCTGAAACTTTCTTACTTCAAATGTGAAAAAAACGTACATACCTCTTATACACAATGAGATATAAGTCGTCAAACTAAGGTAAAATTGTTATTCTCCTTCTTCTTCTTCCTCCTCTTCCGTCTACCTTTAAAGGGTGTCTAGTGACTATTCAAACAGAAAAGCTAAATAACTGGACATCTACCAATCATGTGATTCCTAAATATTATGTGGCTAAATACAAATGTGGGTTGTAGTGCTTCAGTAAAATATGTACTGAATCCCTAGTGTATAAGACAGTGTAAGAGAAGTGATATGGTAGAATATGTTTGAAACATAAAAAATATACGCCAACACTAATAATTTTAATTTCGAAAAAATTGTGTTAACCGGAGGCACGTTTCTTCATTCGCCATCTCGACAGCAAAGCGCTGTATAGCATAAGCTGTATTGAAAGAAATGCCTCGAAACCCCTCTACTGTTCGGGATTGTTTTTGTTAAATGCCCAGACGTCCAAAAAAATTAAAAAAAAGTTGAATGCAAACTGCAAGCGACTGTTGATGTATCATGGAGGCACATCCAATCTCTGGGGTCACTTTACAATCGTAAGTTCATATTATTATTATTATTATTATTATTATTATTACTATTATTATTAGTAGTAGTCGTAGTCCTATTTAAGGCCCAGTGGGCGGACTACACCGACTGCCCAGTGGCAGCCGGTGCACCGGCCGCCCAAAGGCGGCCGGAGAAAAAATTCAATTTAGCACCCCTAAAATAGGGTTGCCAACAAGGACTAGGCCTTAACTAATCTAACGAAAAGACCGGTTCAAAAAGGACTGTAAATTAAATTTGTAAAACAAAAGGGGAGGTGGTACAGAACAGAGCATGCCCCCTAGAGCCCACTGGTCGACAAAAGAGGTTATGTCGCCAGCGGACTCCGCGTGGGTGTGCTCTAACTTAATCCGTGACCGGACAAGGGCCCTGAACATGGCCCCACAGTCAAAGAGATCATCTTGCGCTTCCTGGTCTTGTAAATTGCCAGTTTAGCAAGAGCCAGGAGCAGATTCATGAGGAGGTCCGTCTTCCTGCTGGAGCCACGAACAGGGTGCCCGAAAATGAGGAGGTTTGGAGAAAAATGCAGCCAAAACTGTAGTAGTAGTAAAATGTGACTGTCACTGATGCTTGGAACAGTGACTGTTAAATTGTCTGCTGCAGTTAGTGCTGTCGCAATGCAGTACTTTCGTCATCATGAGGCCTTTTTATACAATTTCCCTTAATCTTGGTAAAAGGTTACCCCTTTATTACAGTGCGCATCTTAGTACTCTGGCGAGATAACCATCTAGCTCAGTTACACACATACATATATCAGGCAAGCAGTGGTGGAAAAGGCAGTACTCGCACACAGACACACACACAGCTCTGATTTTTCTGTGTTTTCATGCAAAGATCTCCAAGAGGTTTCATATCCTTCAGGACATTCCCCTGCAACATGGGGCGAGCAGTCTGCTTTCCAGCACAGGGGTTGCTTCTGTTACTAACTATGCTGGGGTCTGTCGAAGGAGGCAAGCTTCTAGTAATGCCCATGGATGGCAGTCACTGGCTCAGCATGAAGATGCTGATCAAGGGCTTAGATTTGTACAAGACTGTGATGTTTGTAGTGCCGTACAGCAAGTAAGAGGTAGCGGGCATGTTTGGAGGCCTGAAGGGCAGCGTCGTTCACAATGGATCACACCAGGAAGGGCTTCTGATTAACATGGAGAGGATTTAAATGTTCCAGGCCTTCCAGGCCAGGGGCTGCAAGAGTCTCCTGTGTAACTCGAAGCTGATGGCACAGCTGGAGCGGGAGCCGTTCGATGCCTTACTGACGGACCCCTTGCTTCCTTGTGGGATGATTATCACAGAGAAGCTGGCTGTCTTCCTGTGCGGGGTGCCATGCGGGATGGACAGCATGGCAGCTCAGTGCCCCTCTCCCCCCTTGTTCGTACCCAGGGACTTCACTGATAACACGGACCACATGACGTTTCCCCAGAGGGTGCAGAACCTCCTCTTATCCATGTGGCAGCCGCTGCTGTGCAGAATGATCTACTCCAGCTTCGACGAGCTAGCCAGCTGCTACCTGCAGAGAGACGTCTCCTTCCAGGAGCTCATGAGCCACGGGGTGGTCTGGCTGCTGAGATATGACTTTGAGTACCCCAGGCCGCTGATGCCCAGCATGGTCCTCATCGGAGGCAACAACTGTAGAGTCAAGAAGGGCTTACCTGTGGTGAGTCTTTGCAGTGCCAGTGGAGACCAACAGCCATCCTAAATAGAGGGGATAATCTCTAGTTTGCTGGTCCCATTTGGCATTGTATTTAGTAATGTGCAAATCCTATAGAAGAGGTGTGCCACTCTTTAGAGTAATGCATTTATCTAATGAACCACTTGGCCAATTGTGATGAAAAATTCTTTAGCACAATCTATTGATAGTATCGGAATATAGGTGTGTGTCTGTCTGACCGCCTCTTTAAATGCCACACTTTCATGTATTACAAAGCACTCGTCCAATTTTTACTAACTTACTAAGGACATTCTCTAACATAGGTTATTGATAGTATCGTAATCTGGGGGTAAATGGAAGCGCTCTGCCTGTCTGTCTGTCCGTAACTTGAACAATCTTTATCACAAGCAATTGAGGGTATTGTTTAATGACTTCTATTTTTTAATGAACGAAAAGATAAACCCACTTTGCAGGGCTGAACATTGTTGCAGATGATTTAGGAATCAAGGAAAGTCTTTGAGGAATGATCTCCTTATACCTTATTGATACTGTGTTAGGGCAGGCGTTTATAATTGTATACGTTTCTAACTATCCACATTATTTAGCATGTGTAGTAAACCGGACGCCTGTTTTGTATTCTTCTCTGTAATTCCAGGCTCCTCACATCTCATCTTACTAATTATAGTGTTTATTGTTAAATTCACAGATCCTGTTTTATAATGGTTTAGTTAATGTTTATTAACTATAAAAAATAAAAAAAACTGAACCTGAGCTCATATTTCAATTGCTTTTAAACAACTTGAAACTCATTTCAGTGATCAACCTGGAGTTAATGTTAGCTAACCATTAACAAGACATGAAGGACCTTTATGAACATGTCAGTCAGGGTGGATTTGATCAACCTATACTCCACTGAAATAATGGTATTACTCTGATTGAGGCATTTGCTGATACTGTGAAATTGGTTGACTGTCTCCAGTGGAATTCATAACAGTCTCTATTTCTTCTTTGGTGTTTCTAGTTCCCTCAAGCTAGCTGAGCTGTCTGCTTTCGGCTGCAGTTTTTTTAGTGTCACGTACAGCAGCATGAAGAAGAACTAGCTGCCCCCCTTGCTCCAGTGTATGCTAGCACAGGTGTTCTTGTGCTTCTACTCACAGAAAAGACAAACGTGACTAATAGCCCTTTATCGAGGTTCACTATGTTTTAGACACGTGCACCATCTGAATCAATGAAACCAGTTTGGGTAAAACTCAATCTCATCTTGTTCTTGTTAAACAGGGTATTCCAGTGTACCACTGGTTCCATCTACAATTACACAGAGACCAAACATCACCTACATCGCATTGCTGTATATTTCCCACTGTATTCACTTCCCTCCAGTATTAGACTGGTAGTTCAAGAATTGTCAGCCCTCCCTTTGTTCTTCCCGTATGTTTTCTCGTTTGCAGTATAGTATTTAACACCAACCCCTAAACACGAACGCTCTCTTGGGTGACTTCTTCCATCAGATAGATGAGTTGGAAAGAACGATTTCTCCCAGCGAGCCAAGATCCTAACTGGGGCTGACTGACAAGAGACCCAATTTGAACCAGATTGATCTCGGTCTGCCGATGGAGACGAACGGGGCTGATTTCAGGTCCCAATGGCAAATGGAAACGCTGCATCGCTAATCTGGCTTGTGTTCCGGTCCACAGGAGCTGGAGGAGTTTGTGAACAGCTCCGGAGAGCACGGCTTTGTGGTCTTCACTCTGGGCTCCATAATTTCAGAGATGCCGCTTAAGAAGATCAACCAGTTTGCAGAGGCCCTGGGCAAGATCCCACAGAAGGTAGGAAAGTTCAGTGTTCAACTGTCCCTTGTAAAGGATTACCACTGTATTTTTGTACTAGTGCCACGCTTTTCCCATTGTTATACTATGCATTTACCATAATTTACCTGGTTTGTTTTTATGCTTTGTCCAACCTCCCTGGTCTTCAGAACTAATTACGGGTGGGGGAGGGGGTGCCTATAAACTTTGAGTGTTGAGTGACAAGACTTAATTTAAAAAAAAACATAGATATACATATTAGTGTATGAGATCAGTTTACTGCTATGTTGTTTTTAATACTATAGTTCTTTTTCCTAGACCTGGACACAAGTCTGCAGTGTTGAAATAATTCAAATAAAATTATTTGCCTTGGGGCCATTGATGCAAAGCGCAACAGTGCTAGATTTTGAAATACTAAAATAAACTTTCGCCTGTAATCTCACCAGTGTCACAATTAAGGTGATTAACAAAGATTTTGTTACGATGCCTGAAATTGGTGAGGAGATATTTCGGACAGATCTCCTGACAGATCTCATTGGCTGAAGCAGTGCTAGAATCCTCTCATTCGTTTAAATGACTGTCAATCATCAGCCCGACTGTGCACTTTCATTTGCCAGCTATAGCCTGTCATTCAAAGCACCTACTTTGAAATTAGCGGGTTAAGGTGTAGGTAAGCGTTTGCTATTATAGGTGTATATGGTGACAGTTACTAGTTTGATTTGAAAATGGGGCGCAAGAGGAAAACACTTGATATTGTGCACAATACCCTGATCGATGGCAGAAGTCTCTGCAGCAGGACGAAGCGGGCCAGTCTGCCTTGCCTCCAGTGAGTCCAGTTGTGCTTAAGGAGAGGGGCGGAGCTCGGAATAAGTGCAAGTTAGTTTTGTTGCATGTCGAATATGATAAAGGGGTTTCTCTAAATGAGACGTTTCTCAATGGCATAAAAAGTCTGTTTTTTTTTGTTTGTTTTTTTAAAAGCATAAAGGTCGATTTCACCCATGCTTTGCCTGAATTGAAAAATAAAGATCGAAAAAAAATGGTAAATTCTTTAAAAAATAAACGTAGATATTAATCGTCGATTTGGCAAAAAAATAAAAATCGAATAGTAGCAAGCCTATTTATAATATATAAACATGTTATTAGCTATGCTATTAACCATTATACAGTATGATTAGAAATAAGACTGTTACAGTACACCTTTGCCATTTGTGTTTTTATAAAAAGATTATAATATAGATTATAACAGGATTTATAATGTAATATAACACATGTCATTTGTCCACTAATAACAATATCTTGTGAGAATGTCAAGGTCAATTTATAAAGCTATTATAAAGTATCTTATAAGACATGTTAATTACATATATTATAAGTATCCTATTATGTAGGTTATTGTATGTTTTATAAGATTACTTTATTACAACTATATATAAATATATTAATCACCCCAAGAACCTTTCATTCACTATTTTAAAGCATGCCACAATACACTTTGGTTCCCTACCTTTATAAATAATTTGTCCCAGAGCTGCCAATCTGAAAAGGGTGCTTTTAAAAATAATTATTGATTGATGATATCCATGAAAATATACAGCCTTATTTTGCCTGTTTCCATACTACTTTTTTTTCTGATTTCAGTGTCTGTTGATGTAAATTAAGCATTGCTATTACCAATAATTGTGTTTATCAGAACATAATCCTAGAATGACAATGACACATTTTAGCAACCCTTAGAACATACTCCATGGCAAGAAACATTTTTTTTACTGCTAGTATATTTTAAGTTATTGTCCAATTAACCATCCAGCCTCGCTAATATCACTCAAATTCTTAATCACACATTTACAGATTCTTCAAAATGTACCTCATGTTGTGATCTTAAAGGTTTCCACTGCGGTGTGTTCCAACCCTACCGCGTGGTAGCTGTACGGCCTGCCCCTTACAGTCACTAAGCACTATATAGTGTTGCTGCAGTGTCCCCAAAAAAAAAAAAAAAAAAAAAAAAATCCCTTTTTTCAACATTAGGAAGACGACCACCAAGCACATACTCCCTTAAGCACCTAAGGTAAGTATTTTTACTCAGCATCAGACACTGTACCAGCACTAGCGTCTCCGCTCTGCGGGTCAGCTGACGCTTAGGCGTCTCGTGCTAGCATCTCAACGCTTGGTACCGCGACTCCGCGATGGTGTCAGCGCCTCGGCGCTTGGTGCAGCGCTTCTGCGCTTGGGACTCGGCGCTCGATGCACGCACCTCCAACGCTTCGACGCTCAACGCTTCGGTGCTCGGCGCCGACACACGCACCTTAGGGCTCGATGCTCGGTGCTCGACGCGTCGGCGCTCGACGCACCTTCGAGGGTTGACGCTGGACGCTTCAGCGTTTGTTGAGCCACGCTCGACAGAGATGTCGGGCTTTCATCGCTGCATGACCTGTCAGGCAAAGCTGCCTGCCAGCGATCTACACGATGATTGTGTAACGTGTCTGGGACCAGAGCACGCCGCATCCGCTTTGGCTGATAGGGCTTTTTGCCATCTCTGTGCTGGCTTCCAGACGCGCATCCTCCGCCAAAGGGCGAAGAAAGCAGTGGGTGGGCACTCTCCCTCTTCGGGATCATCCCACACCATTTCTGCCCTGCCGTCGTCTACGGCGACGCCGCCAGGGCAGCTACAGCTCTCCAGGAGCTCGTCCTCCCAGCTAACAGCTGGTCAGAGGTCCCCCACCAGACGCGCTCGGGAACGCAGCCCCTCCCCTCGTAGGGTACGCCCCCGTCGGGAGTCTAGGTCGCACTCCAGATCACCTCGACAGAGGGGACGCTCTCGTTCCTCTCATTCAAGCGATACAGAGACAGGTCGGGGGTGGCGGAGCTAACCTCCAAAATGTTGCAATTCATGGAGGTTATGATAGGGCAGCAGTCCATCCTTATGTCCCTAGTAAATGTGGTGCCCCGAGTCCCAGAACAACCGGCTGGGCCCATTGCTAGCCAGCCAGTGGCCCCTCCATAACCTGCACCGGTTGTCGCCCCTCCAGTGCAACCCCAAGGGGTGTGGGATGTCGATGCGGTTTCCAGAGACGCATCTGACGTCCTGGAAGGGGAGAGTATAGAGACTGAGGTAGCCTCCCAGCACTCTGAGCAGGACATCGAGCTCGAGGTGCTGGATACCGGCTGACCGGCGTGGTCTGTGGTGGAAAGAGCAACCCGCCACTTGGGCATCAAGTGGCCTATGGCGGAACTACTACGGCGTTCCTTGTTTGAGTCGCCTTCAGCCCAGCCCCATCAGTCCAGGATGCTTCCGGCATTCCCAGACTTTGTTAAGGAGGTGCAGTCCACCTGGGGGCCTCTGCCCCTGCGACTTCTCGCAAGACCTCGGCCTTTAGCATGCAAGGGGCAAGTGAAGCTGGGTTGGCGTCCGTCCCACCGGTGGACGCTGCGTTCGCCGCGTTGGTGAAGACGCCAACGTTATCGGGGCTGACAAAGGATCCTGCATGCCCCAATAAGCAGTGCAGGACCACAGAGGTACATTTAAAAAAGGGGTACGCTGCGGCCACAGAGGCGGTCAGACTGTCAAATGTGGCCACCCTGCTGACAGTCTATCAAGCAGCACTTATTAGGCACCTGCCTGAGTGCCCTTCTGCGGCCCTCAGAAGCGAGTTGGGGATGGTCAGTCAGCTGCTAGTAAAGCTGGCCCAGCTCAATGCGCTGGCTCAGGGCAGGAGCATCGCATCTCTGGTGGTGGCCAGAAGGCACCAACGACATCTGGGTGCGCAAAACTATATTCACCGGGTACACCCTTCAGTTCCGGTTAAAACCTCCCCCCTTCCGGGGAGTGGTGGTAACTGCAGTGAAGGACTCGGTTCAGTCCTCAGCTCTGAATGTGGAAATACAGGCATTGCTCAGGAAGCGTGCCATTCAACAAGTAGACCCTGCTCTGATCGACCAGGGGTTCTATTCCAAATACTTCCTGGTGCCCAAAAAGGACGGCGGGCTCTGCCCTATTTTAGATCTGCGAGTACTGAACAAATACCTGCGGGTGTTATCGTTCAGGATGCTTACGCACAGGCACATCATCCAGTCAGTCCGACATGGCGACTGGTTCACCACCGTGGACCTGACAGATGCGTACTTTCACGTTCCCATCTGCCTGGGTCACAGGAAGTGTCTGCGTTTCGCATTTCAGAGCAGGGTATACGAGTTTTGTGTCCTTCCATTCGGCCTGTCACTAGCTCCTCGAACCTTTTCGAAATGTATGGATGCCATTCTAGCTTGCGGGCTCAAGGTGTCCGACTGCTGAACTATCTGGACGACTGGCTCGTCTGCGCGCAGTCGAAGGAGCAGTTGGCACAGCACACAGTGATGGTTACAGACCATCTTCAGCGGCTAGGTCTGAAGGTCAATTCAGAAAAGAGCCGCCTCGTGCCGAGCCAACAGACCGAATTCTTGGGTCTGCATCTGGACTCAGTGTCCATGGAAGCGACCCTGTCGACACAAAGAGTTGCCGCGATGGAGCGGTGTCTCTCCCTATTCAGGTTGAGAGAAACAGTCAGCATGGAGCTGTGTCAGCGCATGCTGGGGTTGATGGCTGCCGCTTCGCAAGGCCTTCCCTTGGGCTTATTACACCAGAGACCTCTGCAGGCCTGGTTCAATGCCTTCGCGTTGCATCCGCGGAGAGACAAACACCGCAGGTTGACGGTATCCCGAACCTGCTGGGAAGCGCAGCGCTGGTGGAAAGTTCCGTCGAACATCCGCCAGGGCGTACACTTGAGTCCCATCTTCTGAAGGGAGGTTATCATGACCGACGCTTCCAACCAAGGTTGGGGAGCAGTCAGGAACGGCTCAGAGACCCGCGGAGTGTGGTCAGGACCCTGGAGGTCAGCCCGCATCAATGCTCTGGAACTCAGAGCGGTGGACCTCGCCCTCCGACACTTCTTGCCAGTGCTTCTAGGCAAGCACGTGTTAGTGCGGTCAGACAACACCACGGTTGTGGCGTATATCAACCGCCAGGGTGGTCTATGGTCCCCTCGCCTTCACCAGATGGTAACACGGATGTTGCTATGGGCACAACCGCGTTTGACCTTGATGCGTGCAGTTCACCTACCGGGCAGAGTCAATTATGCAGCGGATCTCCTATCCAGAGGAGGCCTTCTTGTGGGGGAATGGCGTCTTCACCCTCAGGTGGTAGGGCGCGTTTGGGAATGGTTCGGCATAGCGCAAGTAGATCTCTTCGCTTCACGAGAGACCACGTACTGCCCCCTATGGTTCTCGGTGAGGGACCTCGACAGCCCCCTAGGAGTCGATGCACTGGCTCACGAATGGCCGCCAGGGCTCCTATATGCATTTCCACCGATTCCGATGCTCCCCGCCTTCTTAGAGAAGGTCAGGGTAGAGCAAGCGACAGTGATCCTGATTGCTCCTCGGTGTCTGGCGGAGGGCCATGACCCAATATCCTGCTCTATGGCAGTGATATTACAGTTTCTACAGAAACTGTTAGATGAAGGGAAATCTCCCTCTACACTTAAGGTGTATTTAGCCGCCATATCGGCTTGCCATGTACGCATTGACGGTTTATCACCAGGTTGCCATTTTCTGGCATCTCAGTTCCTGAAGGGCGCAAGATGCTTGCGGCCTCCAAGGATGACCAGTTTACCGTCATGGAGCCTTGACGTGGTGTTAGAAGCCCTTACCAAGGCACCGTTCAAGCCTCTCCACAGCGTGGATTGAAGCTCGTGTCTATAAAAACTGCGTTCTTGCTAACAGTGGTATCAGCAAAACGTGTGGGCGAGTTACATGCACTTTTAGTGCATTCATCATGTACTCGTTTTGCAGGAGACGGTTCTAAGGTCTCCATGCTTCCAAATCCGGCCTTTTTACCCAAGGTCATATCCCTGTTTCATATGAACCAACCAGTCGAGTTGATGGCGTTCCATCCTCCTCCTTTTTCTTCCCCAGAGGAAGAACGGTTACCATGCTCTGCCCCGTTTGGGCATTGAGGTGTTATATTGACCGTACAACGACTGTGAGGCAAACAGAACAGTTGTTCATTTGCCATGGTTCTAGGACTTTGGGTCAGCCATTGTCTAAACAACGCCTCTCCCATTGGATAGTGGATGCAATTAAATTAGCATATGAATCTGCAGGCCTTCCGCCACCAGGGCAGTTGAAGGCACATTCCACTAGGAGTATGGCGACATCCTGGGCCCTCTTTAGAGGGGTGCCGGTGTCTGACATTTGCGCTGCAGCCAGTTGGGCTACTTTTATGAGGTTCTACCATTTAAATGTACTGGAATCCTCTGCTCAGTCATTCAGAGCATCCGTGTTACACTCTATGACGCCCTAGTTGGCGGTCATATTGGGTATTGTCACGATATGGTGTTGATTATTCCACCTTAGGACAGGTGTCATTGCGAGCATAGACGCTGAGGCGCGGTTCCGCATACGCGTAGATGTGTTACCTACGCAATAGCGTTATGACGTAAGTCTGTCCTACTGCCGAGAATCCTCCCTCGCGACGGCTTGGGTACAATGTTCCCATACTTGATGGTTATTTTCGACTTGAAAGGGAACGATAGGTTGCGGATGCAACCCCGGTTCCCTGAAAGAGAAAATAACCATCAAGCCGCGAGGTCGCTCCGGAAGCCTTCACGGCCTGAAGAGCAAAAGAGGAAGAGAGTCTCTGCGCACTGCGTATAGTAAGCTCCCTGGGGGGCGGGCTTACGTGGCAGCTCGCGCAGAGGCCTATCGGCAGCTTTGCTATAAAGCTCAGCCAATCCCTACTGCCTGACAGCAATATCCCATACTCGATGGTTATTTTCTCTTTCAGGGAACCGGGGTTGCATCCGCAACCTATCGTTCTGGTGATACAAAGTGCAGTGGTGTTGATCCGGGTTTAGTGCTGGCCTTTGGCAGCAGCTCCGGATAGTGTTAGCCGTCTAAATAACAACAAACAGTATTTTTAACGACAAACAAAATAAACACTCATGATCTCACAGCACAGTTCTCCTTTTAGTTAACAAGCTTTTAACCATTCACAAAGGAACAGATTACATCACTACGTCCCCTTAAATACCGTCAACCCTGACCCCTTGGTTAACGAATGTAACCGCTCCTCCAATCCGCGGATACCACATAGTTTCCCTTCCGGGTCGATGATTTAGTGTACCGTAGTACCGTCCCCTTTCTAGATGGCCAACTTCCACGTAGCCCTGGGAATGAACTGCCATCCAGTCCAGGGTACTCTGTTCCCTTTACACAGTGCTGTGGCAAAGTGGCTGCTGATTAGAAACAGGTGCAGAGGTGATGCAGTGCAGAAATAATCACACAGAAGGAAACTGTAATCCATTTGGAAAAGGGGTTCTTTTATTTATAAACTCCCGATCTGGCGACCAAACAATAAACCTCCGGTAATACACACCAATGTGTAAAGCACGGAGGAAACAATAATAAATGGATTGCAGTCCAAATAATAAAGACACGTTATCCGCACCACAATAATACAAAACACGGTCACCAGTCTGGGTGCGTGCAGTAGTGCTTGTGGTGGGTGATAACAATTAAACAGTGACTGTGGTGTTGTTGTTCCGGGTAGAGCTGGCCCAAGGCGACAGCTCCGGAGACGTGTTAGCCATCTACTGAATTCACAAAAACAAAAGGCAATTACTAACAATGCTACAAACAAACAAAACACTCACAAACTCTTTTCAGTTTTTAAAGGGGTTTCTTCCCGTCCTTCCAGTTCCTTGTTTCCTGAACCAAGTGAAGGAAAAGATTTGCGATTCTCCATCTCATTTATGCTATCATGCATGACCCCTTGGTAAACAAGTGCAGCTGTCTCTACTCTCTGCAGCTGCTATGTCGTTTACCTTCCGGGTCAATACGTTCCTGCAACAGACTGACCAACTTCCCGGCCCGGGGAAAGAACTGTCAGGCCATCCCGTCCAAAGACTTCTCCTTTCGCTGCTTAGCACCCTCACAGGTCGGGAGGGAGATTTACAACCAAAACTCATTGTATTTCTGTCACAAGCGCCCTAGCAGGTCGGTAGGGATATCTAACACCAAGAATCATTCGATCTCTGTCACATACAGTTTTAAATAATAAATAATAAATAGAAAGTTGAATAAAAGAAACATTCCAGTTGTCTTTCTTTCTTAAAAATGAATACATTAAGCTAAAGAAGAAAACAAAGGGCAAATGGAAGGTCTACACAGTTACATGTGGTAAAAAAAACACTGAAAGTTTGCATAGACAATAGTTTAAATATTTAGTTCCATGAGCACTTTCAGTGCATCTTTACTGAAAACATCAAAAGCAAACACTTCATTGTAAAACATGTTACACTTAAGAAAATATTGCTTTCCATTATCATAATTATGAAGGTATAAATGACCTTAGATTTGGGTCTAAAAATGGTTTATTGGTAAGTTATATAAAGTATACTTTATATACATTTATAATTATGTAATAGAATAGAATTGTGCATCACTTTAGTTTAGGGGTTGCAACATATTGTATTAATATCTTATAAATTGTTAATAGTGTAAAAAGTACTTTTAATAGGGAACTTGACAGCATTTCTCATATACTTTATATACATTTACAGTTATGTTACAGATTAGAATAGTGCATCACTTTAGTTTGCAAAATATGGTTTCTTGCCATGGCATTTTTTTAAAGGTTATTAAAATGTGTCATTATCATTCTAAGATTATGTTCTGATAAACACAATTATTGTTAATAGCAATGCTTAATTTATATCAAGAGACACTGAATCAGAAAAAAGTAGTATGAAAACAGGCTAAATAAAGCTGTATATTTTCATAGATATCATCAATCAATAATTGTTTTTTTAAAAAGCAACCTTTTCAGATTGGAAGCTCTGGGAACAAATTATATATAAAGGTAGGGAAGTGCATTGTGGCATGCTTTAAAATAGTGAATGAAAGGTTCTTGGGGTGATTAATATATTTATATATAGTTGTATATACATTAGAAATCCTGTTACAATCTATATTATAACATTTTTATAACATGTTATAGCAAAAACAAATGACAAAATTGTATTATAACAGTCTTATTATTTGTAGTCATATTTTATAATGGTTAATAGCATAGCTAATGACATGCTTATAGATTGTTTATAACCACTTATAACGGATACCTAAAGTGTTACCGATATTTCTATATGTATTTACTAAAAAGGGCATTAGGGGTGATGTTCAGCAAAAATAATGATATATGCCTGCGCACAAGCTGAACAAAAGAATATGATAAACCAACAGCAGCAGCAGCAATCCGCGGGGTCGACCCAGCTTGGTCCTTCGGATTCCCCACTTCTTGTGGTGTCTGGCTTTGATATTTTGTATAACTTCAGCTGTTGCATATACCCTGCTTGTGAGTGTGTTTTGAGTTCCAGTAAGTATATATTTTTTTAGAGTTACTGCTAGTCCTGAGGTGAATTAACTTATTTGTTGGTGGGGTTAATATGTGTAGATGAGAAACTCTCTCCTGCACACAAAGTTAATTTAAAACAAGTTTGAATCTAATTTCAGGAACAAACATTTCAAGGGCAACACAATAATAAATGTTTACCATTGCAAAAGCATAGCAAAGCATGGTAAAGCATTGTAAAGCACAGAGAGGTATGGTAAATCCTATTAAAAACAAACCTGGCAAACCCTGGTAAACTACAGTAAATGTATAGTATAACCTGGGGAAAAGCATGGGGGGAAAACTGCAAAACTACAGTGCAAATGTACCGTGGTAAACTTGTTAGTTTTATAGCCCCTTCTGTCACAATTTTTTAATGTCATTTTTTTAAGCAGTTTGTGTGCACTCTATGGGGTTTCAGAAGATGCGCTGGTGTCTACTACAATTATGAACGCAGGGACCGAAGGGGTCACTGCTTTTTTTAATTTTTACTCATGGACCCCTCTGATCTGCACATTCTGAGGTGCAGCCCAATCGACCGGGTCAGGAGCTTGGTTAGCACGTCTCTTCAGGGGGCAATAAAGAGGGACTGGATTTCCAACCTGTAATCCGGATGCATGCCTGCCTGTTTGTTCCTGCAGGTTATATGGCGCCTCACTGGACCCACACCTGGAAACCTCTCTGCGAATATCAAGCTCATGAAGTGGCTGCCACAGAATGATCTTCTGGGTAAGTGTCCCATCAGCCTTCCCACTCGGTAACACAGCGTTGAAAGAGATGCAGATCAGGGAAGATATACTCAAATTGTTTTGCTAGCTAGTGACTCCAGAATTGATTTTCACACAGGAATCTACCAGATATTACAGAAAGGTTAGAGACAGCCCTTATAAAAGTTTACCACAGTATTTTTGTAGTTTTCCCATGCTTTTCTCATGGTTATACTATAACATTTACACACTGGGTCTGGTGTTCCTGCGGGTTAGGGAGGCAAAACTGTCAGGGACTTTCTCCTGAGTCTAAAAGAGAAAATTAGCTTGGTCGTGGGATTGGAGGAAGCCTGTTGAACCTTCAGTTCTCCTGAGCTGTGTGGGGAATTGCTGCAGTGAGGGAACATCATTGGACATTCTGAATTGGGAAGAAAATCAGGAGTAAAATATTTGGGCACTCTAAATGTATAAGGGAATTTCTGCCTTTGCCTTTTAGAAAACTGCTGCCCACTTCAAGACAGCTTCAGTTGTGGTTAATATTACTATTGAATCCAAGTGTAAAATACACATTTTTAAGTAAAATATGACAATCATTCAACATTAGAAACAAACTTTTAATAAAAGTAGTTTAACCATGGTGCCTCAACCCCACTTAATGACAACAAAGGTAGGTTAATGTTTATAGTTCTCATTTTGACAATGACTGACTGCTCTTCTCCACTAAGAACCCGACTGAGACTCTGGATAAAGTCCAGCAGTGTTTGGTTGTACTGCTGTAATCATTTATATTGTAACATGGTGAATCTGTGGTGCAGTATGCTGGTGCAGTAAACACAGACTGGAAACTTCAGATGTGGTGTAACGACACTCGCGATGCCCTTTATTTTCAAGGCAGGTTGCAAAAATAAAGAAAACACAAACAGAAGAAAACAAACAAAAGCCTGTCTTCATAAGAAGATGCTAACTATACTTTATAGGCCGGAGGCCCTACCTACCACCTGGGACAGCTAAGCTGTTTACCCAGTGCAGTTAAACAACCAACAAAAACAACCCAACTTCACAGAGTTCCCTTCTCTTTTGATTTCCAACAATCTCACTCCTCACAGTACCACAGCCAGTCTTCCTCTCCCAGCTGGGTAAAACCTGTCCCATTGATAGGGCTCACAATTATCAAACTACCAGCAGGTGTCAACAATAATTCAATCCAATAAGCATTACCTCATCCTATAATGTTGAGAGCACCCTCTAGTGGCTCTGATAATGCTACACAGGGAAAAGATTTGACAGGCGCTGGCTAACATAATGACCCTGTATGACCTTATTACAATATATCAAACTATGGAATTCAGGCTTGAATCAATAACAATATTTAGTATTTATTATATGAATAAAGCAGACCTTGCCCCATTTGGCTTGTGTAATGGATTATCTATTTTTACATTTCTGCTAAAACAGTAACAGATGTTTTATTAAGTTAAAGAAAGTTCTCAGTTTCCATGCCTTCTTCTCAGGAAGCCTGGTACTGTTTCACTTCATAGGTCAGCTCACCATAGCAAATAGCAGTGTCTTCTGGGTCATTTTCTTGGCCAAAAGAATGGCAGTCAAAAGGGGCAGCAGATGGATGGTTAATGAAAGGAAAGTAGGCGTTGTAGGGGTGGGGACAATTTCACTCTCCAGGGTGAAATAACCAAGGAAGTGCAAAAACTATCTGAAAGCATGGCTTGTTAACAGATTTATTTAACACAGTGTAGTATCAGAAAATGCATGTTCACAATAAGAGTCCACATTTGAGACATGCATATCTCATGGAAGTGCAGGACAGGTAATGTTGATGGAATGATTTTGTTAGCAGCAACCACTTCAAAAGGAAGAAGTTGAAAATCTTAGCCCTGGCACTTCTCTCCGTATACTCACGCCTCCCCTGTGCTCACCCTCTCCAGCGCACCCCAAAGCCCGTGTCTTTATGACGCACGGCGGGACACACGGACTCTACGAAGGAATCTGCAACGGCGTTCCCATGGTGATGCTGCCTCTGTTTGGAGACCAGACTGATAACGTGCAGCGCGTGGCATCCCGTGGAGTGGGCGTGGTCCTCAGCATCTATGACATGACATCACAGAGCCTGCTGGACGCGCTCAACACCGTCATCAATGACAAGAGGTAAGACACCTATGGAAAATTAGTGCTAAAAAAAAGAAAAAAACCACGAAAAACTTAGTACTACATTCAGTGACAAAATAGAAGTCTTGAAGACACTGAGAGACTTTTTTTCTGTATTTATATATCAATCTACACACAAAAAGTCTCAACAATTAGTATGGGTACTCCCATTTGCTTTCATGAATACATGAATTTTACTGATTTCTCCCAGTCATTAATGGAAAATATATTGTTGCAATATATGAAATGCCATAAAACATGAAGGTTCATGACTCAAAAACCTTGTTTTTTGCAGAATAGTATTTTTGGAAGATAAAGGTGTGATTAACACGGCTTTGAAAGAACAGGTTCTCCCCTCTCGTTTGTATATAGATATTCTGTTTTGCTGCTGATATTATTTTCGAAACTTGTTTTCCTGGTGTAACAGTGACTGATTGTGATGTCCGATCATAAACATTAAAACAATTACAAACAAGCCCAGACCTTTTGGCCCATCTAAGCTCGTCCTAGTAGCTTGATCTCAATACTTTGTCAAGTTTGGTCTTAAAGGATCTCACTGATTCTATGTGAAACATACATGGTCTGATGGTTAACCATGGTACTGTACATGAGGGCCAAGTCAAGACTAAAACAGTAGTCTGTGTTCCTTCCTTCCTCCCTTCCTTTGTTACTGTGCATCTTTTTTACGCATTTGTTGTTACAAAGTGATCCATGCTTTTCTCCTTTTGTAGCTACAAAGAGAACATGATGAGACTGTCTACATTGCACAAGGACCGCCTCATAGAACCCCTGGACCTGGCAGTTCATTGGACAGAGTTTGTGATGAGACACAAGGGGGCAGAGCATCTCAGACCGGCGGCTCATGACCTCAACTGGATCCAGTACCACTGCCTGGACGTGATTGGCCTTTTGGTTGTCATAGTGATTGCTGTTGCCTTAGTTACGGTTAAAAGTTGCGTGTTTTGCTTTAGGAAATGTTGCAGAAGATCCGGGAAGAAGAGGAAATCTGACTAAGTAATAATACAGGACAAGGTGTGATTTAACATGAGATAATCACATCCCCAAAGGTATTCAGGGTGTAATGATCTCATCTTAATCACACCCCTGGAGTTGCTGGTTTTAATCAATATTTTAAATCCAAAGCATAGTTTTATGTTATTTTCTCAATGTGCAAATGGGCCTCAATTGTATTGAGAAAGTCATTCTTTTTAAAAAGAAATTTTGACAATTACTTTTCATCTTTCTCGCGCAACATCCAAATCATATAGATCATATGGACCCATGAAATTAAAACTGGAGCATACAATAATTGAGACGACTAAATACAACTGTGAGCAAAAAAAAAACTATAAAAACTAGCTGTTTTTATAGTTTGAAATGCCAGCTACAGTCCCTCTTTAGCAGTTATAGAGTGATCAGTTTAGTACTCCTAGCATTGCAAAGCCAATCAGTTTGTTACATTTGATGATGAGGAATTGATCAATTTGAAGTCCCTATGTGGAAAGGTAAATATATATATATATATATATATATATATATATATATATATATATATATATATATATATATATATATATATCTTGGAGAACTAACCACAGTTCTTCTGTGGATTTAGGCAGCCTCAGTTGCTTCTCTCTCTTCATGTAATCCCAGACAGACTCGATGATGTTGAGATCAGGGCTCTGTGGGGCCATACCATCACTTCCAGGACTCCTTGTTCTTCTTTACGCTGAAGATAGTTCTTAATGACTTTCGCTGTATGTTTGGGGTCGTTGTCATGCTGCAGAATAAATTTGGGGCCAATCAGATGCCTCCCTGATGGTATTGCATGATGGATAAGTATCTGCCTGTACTTCTCAGCATTGAGGAGACCATTAATTCTGACCAAATCCCCAACTCCATTTGCAGAAATGCAGCCCCAAACTTGCAAGGAACCTCCACCATGCTTCACTGTTGCCTGCAGACACTCATTCGTGTACCGCTCTCCAGCCCTTCGGCGAACAAACTGCCTTCTGCTACAGCCAAATATTTCAAATTTTGACTCATCAGTCCAGAGCACCTGCTGCCATTTTTCTGCACCCCAGTTCCTGTGTTTTCGTGCATAGTTGAGTCGCTTGGCCTTGTTTCCACGTCGGAGGTATGGCTTTTTGGCCGCAAGTCTTCCATGAAGGCCACTTCTGACCAGACTTCTCCGGACAGTAGATGGGTGTACCAGGGTCCCACTGTTTTCTGCCAGTTCTGAGCTGATGGCACTGCTGGACATCTTCCGATTGCGAAGGGAAGTAAGCATGATGTGTCTTTCATCTGCTGCAGTAAGTTTCCTTGGCCGACCACTGCGTCTCACGGTCCTCAACGTTGCCCGTTTCTTTGTGCTTCTTCAAAAGAGCTTGGACAGCACATCTGGAAACCCCTGTCTGCCTTGAAATTTCTGCCTGGGAGAGACCTTGCTGATGCAGTATAACTACCTTGTGTCTTGTTGCTGTGCTCAGTCTTGCCATGGTGTATGACTTTTGACAGTAAACTGTCTTCAGCAACCTCACCTTGTTAGCTGAGTTTGGCTGTTCCTCACCCAGTTTTATTCCTCCTACACAGCTGTTTCTGTTTCAGTTAATGATTGTGTTTCAAACCTACATATTGAATTGATGATCATTAGCACCTGTTTGGTATAATTGTTTAATCATACACCTGACTATATGCCTACAAAATCCCTGACTTTGTGCAAGTGTACCTAGAAGAATTGATGCTGTTTTGAAGGCAAAGGGTGGTCACACCAAATATGGATTTGATTTAGATTTTTCTTCTGTTCACTCACTTTGCTATATATATATATATATATATATATATATATATATATATATATATATATATATATATATATTATAATTTGGCTCTGAAGTTTATAAATGTCAAATAGTATATGCGCTGGGGTCATGCTATTGTTAAAATCTACAACACAAAATAAGAGGGGTTTGATTATAATTGTCTTTATATTTCAGCTAGAAATCATTGCGGAATGTTGTCTTTTAGGAGGTTTGCCAGAAAGGATACTGTAGTTCCAGTTGCAGTCAGACACTGGGGCACATACAGTACTCTTATGCCTGTTACAAACACACTCTTTAATTCTGCCATAATGTAAGATATTAGATTATCACTCAGGGTTTTGTATATGCCACTTGACTTATTATGTTAGCATGTTGGATTACATACAGTTTTGTAGTTTTCCATATACAGTAGATGCCACTTATTAACAACCTCTGTTCCCAGCAAAAAGTTGTCATTAACCAAAAGTTGCCAATAAGTGAAAAGCCTGTTTTCAAGTGTATTTACAGTGCCTTGCATAAGTATTCACCCCCTTGGACTTTTCCACATTTTGTAGTGTTACAACCTGGAATTAAAATGGATTTAATTGGGATTTTTACCGTTTGATTTACACAACATACTTGACACTTTAAAGGTGCAAAATATTTTTAATTGTGACACAAAAGTTAATTAAACAAATAAGAAAGACATTTGTTGGTTGCATAAGTATTCACCCCCCTGAGTCAATACTTGGTAGAAGTACCTTTGGCAGCAATTACAACTGTGAGTCTTTTTGGGTAAGTCTCTACCAGCTTTGCACATCTGGATCCTGCAGTTTTTGCCCATTCTTGGCAAAATTGCTCAAGCTCTGTCAAGTTGGATGGGTACTGTTGGTGAACAGCAATTTTTATGTCTTGCCACAGATTCTCAATCGGATTGAGGTCTGGGCTTTGACTGGGCCATTCTAAGACATTCAGGTTCTTGTTTTTAAACCACTCCAGTGTAGCTTTGGCTGTGTGTTTAGGGTCATTGTCCTGCTGGAAGGTGAACCTCCGCCCCAGTCCCAGGTCTCTTGCAGACTGAAACAGGTTTTCCTCTAGAATTTCCCTGTATTTGGCGCCATCCATTTTGCCCTCAATCCTGACCAGTTTCCCAGTCCCTGCCAATGAAAAGCATCCCCATAACATGATGCTGCCACCACCATGCTTCACTGTGGGGATGATGTTCTCAGGGTTATGAGCAGTGTTGGCTTTATGCCACACATAGCGCTTTTGCTAAGGCCAAAAGTTCAATTTTGGTCTCATCAGACCAGAGAACCTTTTTCCACATGTTTGCTGTGTCTCCCACATGCCTTTTGGCAAAATCCAAACAGGATTTGATATGGGTTTTTTTCAGCAATGGCTTTCTTCTCGCCACTCTTCCATAAAGCCCAGCTTTGTGGAGCTTCCAGGTTATAGTTGTCCCATGGACGGTTTCTCCCATCTCAGCTGTGGATCTCTCCCGCTCCTTCAGAGTTACCATTGGCCTCTTCGTTGCTTCTCTGACTAATGCCCTCCTTACCTGGTCACTGAGTTTTGGTGGACAGCCTTCTCTAGGCAGAGTCGCTGGTTGTGCCATATTCTTTCCATTTTTAATAATGGATTTAACGGTGTCGGGGATGTTCAAAGTTTGGGATATTTTTATAACCCAACCCCATTGGTGCTTCTCCAGAACTTTATCCCGGACTTGTTTTGATAGCTCCTTGGTCTTCATGATGCTGTTTGTTTAGATATGCTCTCTAACAAACTCTGGGGCCTTCCAGAAACAGGTGTATTTAATCTGAGATCATGTGACACTTTAATTGTACACAGGTGGACTCCATTCAACTAATTATGTGACTTCTGAAGGCAATTGGTTGCACCAGAGCTTATTTAGGGGTGTCACAGCAAAGGGGGTGAATACTTATGCAATCAAGACTTTTCAGTTTTTTATTTGTAAATAATTTTGAAAAATATGTAGATTTTTTCCCCCACTTCGACATTATGGACTATTTTGTGTAGATGAGTGACAAAAAATCCTAATTAAATCCATTTTAATTCCAGGTTGTAACACTACAAAATGTGGGGGTGTATACTTATGCAAGGCACTGTATATGGAACAACGATATATAGGCCTACTGTAGTTGTACAAATATGGCACTGAAATACATGTGTTTAAAATGTTACAGTATTAAAAAATTTACATGAGAAACACGAAATACCCAAACATAGAACTGTTTACTTCATGCGTGTGAAGGGAGTAGGCTTAAATAGTACTATACAACAATGTACTACAATTGTTCTTACAATGAGTAAACATAAAAAATGTGTTGTACTTACAATCAATTCTAAAGAACACAATTTTAAAATAAGAAATTGTCCAACGTTGTCTGCTTTTTACAATGTACCACCTCCCACTGTAAATCCTTCTCAATTTTGCGTGCAGCTTCATAGCCAGTTTCACAGCCACGATTCTGCCTCAGACCAAGTATGTGCATAAATCATGCAAGTGCACTCTGTAGCACTGGCAACTAGTAATAAAGTTGTCAATAAGCAGAGTGCAGTTGCTCATATCAGAATTCCATTAACATTCAAGGGCACATAAGGACCTTTATATTTTATTGTGTTACATGTTCCCATGTGTTGCTATAACTGTTTACATATGGTGTGTGTATTGTTTTATTTTTGTTTGTTTTTTTACATTTTGACCACTTTTTTAAAATTTTAAAGTGCATTCCCTGCCTCAAGATGGCTTCCCATGTACCTGCATGGACCTCTCAGAACTACATTTCCCATCATCCTCCTGCTCACATATGTAACTGAGATGGATTTACCAGTCTGTGCAGTGTGCTAAAACAGGCAACACATTCTTGAGTAACATAAGGTCCAGTTTTGGTCTGGTTAGTAACTGCTATCCTGCAAGATTTCAGTTGTACAATATAAAAGATTACAATGCAGCTATGTTTGGTTTCAGCGATATGAGACTTGGAAAGAGTGCTGACAGTAAGCAATACCCTTAACAATGTACACTATACAGTAATCCTTTATCATCATAGCATTTATTATACATTTGTTGTTTCTGAAACTGACAAGTGCTACTGGTTTCGCCCGAGATCTGTATTTCTCCAGGGCAGCGATTCTTTTATAGACCAATATTTGATATTGATATTTGAATGTTATTTGAATAGAATGTAAAGTAGCAATTTTTTGTTGCAGAAAAGGGGTATAGTTTTTACTGACCGTGCCTGTAAAAAAATATTCTTTCTTATATATTGCTATTAGATAACAACCCCATAGATTAACTTTCATTGTGAAGTCCTCAAGGTTCCAGTGATATCTCCGGTCACACTGAGATCAGTGAGATGACATTTAAGTTGTGTCAAACATTGATATATTCTAACAAGGTGATCAATGGCTTATCATTTTACAACATAGCGATGGATAAAAAAAAGTTTTTGTTGCTGTTGTTGAAAACCCCTTAAAATAGAAAACAACAATCATCAAAATGGACATTCTTTCTATGACACGTTTTCACCACATGGGGCACAAGCTCACCAATCTTCCGCAGCATGCACACTCCTACCTGGAACCTGGAAGATTTGAGTTCAAACTCTACAGCTTGCTTTTCAAATAGAAGTCATAAACTCAGCATGGTAATATTTAAGAATATACATGAGGTGTATCCTTGTTGTTCTGGTAACGGGATTACAGAAAACAACCTCCAGTTTGTATCTGTTTACTGAATATTCTATGTTCACGCTTTAATTGTGATGTCACTTTTTCAGTTTGAGTTTCATGTTGAGATAAGTGTTCTGATTTGGTGACTCTTCTTTGCAAACTCGTCACATTGGGTTAGATTCTCAAAGCTACAGTACTTACTCCAAATCATTATCAGTGCAATTTTTTTTAATGGAAAAAACATGAATTAAACATCTTAAACGAGTAAGAAACAACTTAATACGTAAATATTAAAAGTCTGAATTAAAAGTATTAGTAGTTTATTTCTGGTTTGGTTAGTTTATTGGGTGCATTCCTCCTTTCTGAAAAGAAAAAATGTCCTAATGACGAATTGGAGTAAAAAGCTTTGAGAATTTAGCCCATTGTTTTTTATACAGAAAAAAATGAATCTCTCACGTATGTGACAAGATTGTAGGCGTATGAGGTAACATATACATTTATATATATATATATATATATATATATATACACACATACCACAGTATATATATATATATACACACATACCACAGTATATATATATATATATATATATATATATATATATATATATATATATATATATATATAGTACTGTGCAAAAGTTTTAGGCAGGTGTGAAAAAATGCTGTAAAGTAAGAATGCTTTCAAAAATAGACATGTTAATAGATTATATTTATCAATTAACAGAAGAAAAATCTAAATCAAATCCATATTTGGTGTGACCACCCTTTGCCTTCAAAACAGCATCAAGCATCAATTCTTCTAGGTACACTTGCACACAGTTTTTGAAGGAACTCGGCAGGTAGGTTGGCCCAAACATCTTGGAGAACTAACCACAGTTCTTCTGTGGATTTAGGCAGCCTCAGTTGCTTCTCTCTCTTCATGTAATTCCAGACAGACTCGATGATGTTGAGATCAGGGCTCTGTGGGTGCCATACCATCACTTCCAGGACTCCTTGTTCTTCTTTACGCTGAAGATAGTTCTTAATGACTTTCACTGTATGTTTGGGGTCGTTGTCATGCTGCAGAATAAATTTGGGGCCAATCAGATGCCTCCCTGATGGTATTGCATGATGGATAAGTATCTGCCTGTACTTCTCAGCATTGAGGAGACCATTAATTCTGACCAAATCCCCAACTCCATTTGCAGAAATGCAGCCCCAAACTTGCAAGGAACCTCCACCATGCTTCACTGTTGCCTGCAGACACTCATTCGTGTAGCCCTTCAGCGAACAAACTGCCTTCTGCTACAGCCAAATATTTCAAATTTTGACTCATCAGTCCAGAGCACCTGCTGCCATTTTTCTGCACCCCAGTTCCTGTGTTTTCGTGCATAGTTGAGTCGCTTGGCCTTGTTTCCACGTCGGAGGTATGGCTTTTTGGCCGCAAGTCTTCCATGAAGGCCACTTCTGACCAGACTTCTCCGGACAGTAGATGGCTGTACCAGGGTCCCACTGTTTTCTGCCAGTTCTGAGCTGATGGCACTGCTGGACATCTTCCGATTCGCGAAGGGAAGTAAGCATGATGTGTCTTTCATCTGCTGCAGTAAGTTTCCTTGGCCGACCACTGCGTCTACGGTCCTCAACGTTGCCTGTTTCTTTGTGCTTCTTCAAAAGAGCTTGGACAGCACATCTGGAAACCCCTGTCTGCCTTGAAATTTCTGCCTGGGAGAGACCTTGCTGATGCAGTATAACTACCATGTGTCTTGTTGCTGTGCTCAGTCTTGCCATGGTGTATGACTTTTGACAGTAAACTGTCTTCAGCAACCTCATCTTGTTAGCTGAGTTTGGCTGTTCCTCACCCAGTTTTATTCCTCCTACACAGCTGTTTCTGTTTCAGTTAATGATTGTGTTTCAACCTACATATTGAATTGATGATCATTAGCACCTGTTTGGTATAATTGTTTAATCATACACCTGACTATATACCTACAAAATCCCTGACTTTGTGCAAGTGTACCTAGAAGAATTGATGCTTGATGCTGTTTTGAAGGCAAAGGGTGGTCACACCAAATATGGATTTGATTTAGATTTTTCTTCCGTTCACTCACTTTGCATTTAGTTAATTGATAAATATAATCTATTAACATGTCTATTTTTGAAAGCATTCTTACTTTACAGCATTTTTTGACACCTGCCTAAAACTTTTGCACAGTACTGTATATATATATATATATATATATATATATATATATATATATATATATATATATATATATATATACACACATACAGTACAATGTTTACAATCAGAACATTGATCCCCATTTCATAAAGCTATTTTTACAATAATCAAACCCATTTCATATATACACTACCGGTGTTACAAAGGTAAGCGGTAAACTGCCAGAGGTTAAAAAAAAAGTTTAGGTTACCAAAAACTGAAAAATAATGTACATTTCAGAGTTATACAAAAAGGCCTTTTTCAGGGAACAAGTAATGGGTTAACAACTTACAGATGTTCTGCAGCAATGGAAGTAAATTAAGCCTTGAAAGTTGATGCTAACAATTCCTACAGGTGTCCCAACTTTTGTTGATTACTTACAAACCCTCTGTCTGTATAAAAGTGTTGGAACAGACTGTGTTACTACATCCTCTTAAGCATTATTTGGACAGTATTGTACTGCAGGAAGTAGTATATTGCTATCATAATGGCGAGAAAAAGGCAATTAACAAAGGAAGACAGACAGACCATTATAACCCTTAAAAGTGTAGGTCTTTCCTTTAGAGAAATTGCAAAGAAAGCCAAGGTGTCAGTGAGTACAGTTTCCTACACCATCAAAAGGCACTTAGAAACTGGAGGAAACTCTGACAGGAAGAGGTCTGGCAGACCCAAAGCCACACCAGAATCAGAAGACAAGTTTCTGAGAGTCAACAGCTTGCGTGATAGGCGGCTCACAGGACAACAGCTTCAAGCACAGCTTAACACTGGTCGAAGTAAGCAAGTCTCAGTTTCAACTGTGAAGAGAAGACTTCGAGCTGCAGGTTTGACAGGTCGAGTGGCAGTAAGAAAGCCATTGCTAAGATGGCAAAATAAGAAAAAGAGGCTTGCCTGGGCCATGAAGCACCGCCAGTGGACTACTGAAGACTGGAAGAAGGTCTTATGGACCGATGAATCAAAATTTGAAATCTTCGGTTCACCACGCAGGGTTTTTGTACGCCGTCGAGTAGGCTAAAGGATGGTTCCTCGGTGTGTGACACCAACTGTCCAACATGGAGGAGGAAGCGTGATGGTCTGGTGCTCTTTTGCTGGATCCAGAGTCGGCGACTTGCAGTGAGTGGCACCCTGAACCAAAACGGCTACCACAGCATTTTGCAGCGCCATGCAATACCCTCTGGTATACGCCTAGTTGGTCAGGGGTACATCCTACAGCAAGATAACGACCCAAAACATACCTCCAGGCTATGTCAGAACTACCTTAGAAGAAAAGAACAAGACGGTAGGCTTCAAATCATGGAATGGCAAGCACAGTCTCCAGACTTAAACCCCATCGAGCTGGTTTGGGATGAACTGGACAGAAGGGTGAAAGCAAAGCAACCTACAAGTGCAACACATTTGTGGGAACTTCTGCAACAGTGTTGGGAAGAACTTTCCGAACAATATTTGATTTCCATTGTAGAAAGAAATGCCACGAGTGTGTTCGGCTGTTATATCTGCAAAAGGTGGCTACTTTGATGAGTCAAAAATTTAGATTAAATTTTGTTAAACAAAACGATTCCATGATTTCTTTTTTTATCTCCAATTGTTTATTTGTTCTATGCTTTAATTTCAGAGTACATTGAGACATTAAACTGCGTAAATTTCAATAAAAACTGGAAAAATGGAGGTGTTCTAAAACTTTTGACCGGTAGTGTAGATAGATACACACACACAGAAATTTCTAGAAATTACACACACAAATGTATAATTTCTAGAAATTTCTCGAAAACAAATATAGGAAAAATCTTTTGTGGATGAGGAAAAAAAGTTACAAGAAATAGATGTCTACAATTATTTATTTCAGCATTTTTTTTTGCAAAACTCCAAAAATGCTAATTCAGAAGTATTCATACCCTGACAAGGAAAATGAAATGACTAGCTAGTTGAGGCACCTTTAGCAATAATAACCTCTTTTAAATGATTAGGATATTTGTCAATGAGCTTTTAGCATGATTCTTTAGTGATTTTTGACCATTCTTCAATGCACAATTGTTCCAGTTCATTCATATTCCGAGGACTTCTCTTGTGCACAGACTTCTTTAACTCATACCAAAGATTCTCAATTGGATTTAGATCAGGACTTTGACTAGGCCATTCCAGAACCTTAAGTTTATTCTTCTTTAACCATTCTGAAGTAGATTTTGATGTGTGCTTTGGATCGTTGTCGTGTTGAAACGTTGAGTTGCGCTTTAAAGTTTTGTAGTGGAAGGTTTCAGATGATTGGCCAATATCTTTTGGTATGCTATGGAATCCATTTTACCATGTATTGGAACTAAATTTCCTGTGCCATTAGAGGAAAAACAGCCCCATAGAAGGATATTACCACCTCCATGCTTGACAGTAGGTATGGTGTTCTTTTCTTTGTACGCCTCACCAGACTTTCTTCAAACGTAACGATTATCAGCTCGACCAAATAGCTCGATTTTTGTTTCATCACTCCACAAAACCTTTGAGCAGAACTCATATCCATCATTCACATGCCGTTTTGCAAACTTTAAGCGATTGTCCTTGTGATGTTTTCCTAAGAGTGGCTTTTTCCTTGGCCTGCGACCATTGATTCCTTCACAATGCAATACTCGACCTATGGTTGAAATGGAAACCTCAGTCCCACCTGCAGCCAATTCACTTTGAATATCTTTGGCAGTCAATCTTGGATTGTTATTAACCGTCCTCACAATTCTTCTGCTTGTTCTGGTGAAAGAACCTTCTTTCTTCCACACTGAGGTAGCGTTGTGACAGTACCATGAGCCTTGTACTTCTTGATAATAGAAACAATAGTTGAATTTTGGATACTCAAATGCTTGGAATCTTCTTGTATCCTTTTCCAGCTTTATGAAAATAAATAATTCTCTAGGTCTTCAGATAGCTCTTTACTTTTTCCCATATTGACTTATTGGTAATGACAGTATCATCCTATGCCTAACCCTTTTAGACTCTCTAAGAATGTTCACCTACAATCCAGCATTTTCATACTGAAATTTCTAGCACCTTGTAGACAATACTATCATAGCATCAAAGGATGAATACTTTTGAATTAGCGTTTTTGGAGTTTTGTTAAAAAAAAAAAAAAATTGCTGAAATAAATAATTGTAGACATCTATTTCTTGTAACTTTTTTTCCTCAGACACAAAAGCAAAACTTTTGCTTAAACAAAAATTCTAGAAATTATAAATTTCCATTGGGGTATGTAAACTTTTGACTACAACTGTATATATACAATTGAAATCTGCGAGTTGGTTAGTGACTTCTGATACTGCAGCAGGATCAGCCTAAGGTTATGCAAGGCGGTTTGTTTTTTGTGCTGTGGGCGGCTCCTAGTTCCCAGTACAGTGAAAGAAGACCTATGAGAAAGAAAGCACCATACTGGCCTGTGTATTGAACTGGGATTCACAGGAGCTGAACTGACTCTCCATCATTGCTTTGTGGTCCAACAATAATTGTATAAACTTTTTTTTTTGTTGCTTGTACAGTCATGGCAAAGGCCTTTAGTACCATTTAGTCATTTAAGGTCCACTAATTGCATAAGGCGTTGTGTATTTTTACATGTTCCAATATGAAGTGGTAACATAATAATCTATTTTTTGTTATATAAAATAAAAAAGCATTTGGGCGTCCTGGTCCTACAATATTTCAAAAGTCTGACACTTGTGTTTTGGTTTCCCTCTTCTGTGTGTGTGTGTCTGTGTCTGTCTAAGCATCTCTAGGTCCACTATTATACCTGATCTAAGAAGCACTTCTGCACAAACTAGCACCACTATTGAGTTATTTAGTTTTTTGCTATTTTTTTAAGGGTGCAAGAAATTAAAAGCAACAAACAAACAATGTAGGAAATATAATAAAACAATAACAAAAAAAACTAGATGCACTACCAGGCACATCACAAAAAAAGGTCACTTCACAAACTCTGATCATTTCATGGATACATAGATTAACAACAACATTTATTTACTGCATCTTCCATTATTGTGAGGACTGATCACCGGCTTCCAAGAAAGGAATCGGTTCCAAGCTGTAGAAAGATCAGGGGCGGAGTGCACCAAGCAGGCGTAAATTACAACTGCTTACACCATCGTTACTACTTCCAACTTAAGCTACGGCAAGTGCACCGAAGCAAAATCATCCCCGGTGTAGTAACGACCGCGTTGCGACCGAGGTGCAGCAGAGATGGGAAATTACCATAGTTTCACATGTTGGCCTTCGCATTCTATAAGCAAAAATGTCAAGAAAAAAAACTTTACAGATCACGAAATACGCACACTGCTGTCTCTATAGAAAGAGAACAAGGAATTTCTTAGTTCTAAGCTTAACATGACAGTAATGTTTAGTCAGAAGGTGGCAGCATTCCTTTGGTTCATATATTGAAGGTCATCCCGTATTTCATTTAAAAGACGAAGGAGGTTCTGTCTTGGTAATCGATAGCGCTGATAGAGCTCAAACATATCTAACGGATTAAGTCTGTGCCATATGATTCTTTTGTGACGCATTGCATGGCGGTACTGTAAATCATCAAACCAATGTACTATTCCACCCATCTTTGGCTTTTGCTAAACTAAATGTTACTTTTCAATATTCAAAGCTGATTTGCTTTTAAATGTAACTTTCTGCCTATCCTGTGTTATCTGCCTGTCTACGCCAGCCTTACACCTAGCAGGCGTACAGTTACGACCCCTTTACGACCTGAATAAGTCTTACATCTGCTTGCAGCACACCACAAAAAAAACTGCGGCCGTCACTTAAGCCGTCGTAATACTTACGCCTGCTTGGTGCACTCCACCCCAGGCCATTATTGTAGTATAGGAAATAGAAGTTATTATACAGGAAGCTAAAACATGTTAGTTATCCTAGGGTTGTTATCCTAAGTTACTTAGTGCTGAAACCTTTGGAAACTTGGGAAAATTCTGAAATGACGAGCTCTGTGTATCACATATATATGTATTTTTAAAGGAGTCCTTTGAAGATCATCTTTCAGCTCAGATCAGTCATGTACAGAATGTGAAACTCAAAGATCGGTTTAATTTCAATCTCTGCACAGGTTATGTGTACCTGAACACTTTCTGTCCCCCTGGATACCACTGCAGCTGTGCTGTAGCAGCTGTCATTATATGGGAAAGTACTCCATTCCTGCCGCAATTCCTCTCTTGTGGTGTCCACAACTCTAATAAAGACGAGACGGATGTTCTCTATCTGGTATACAATGGTTTTGTATTAAGGATATCGCCAATGCTGCACTGTCAGGGTTTGCAGTCGTGTTCACTTCCCCTTCTTGGCTTTCCCCTTGGCCCTGGTCTTGGCCCTGGTCTTGACAGAAAGAGGTGGTGAGGGCAGTGGTGGGGGCTTCACGTCCTCTTCCTCCTCATCCTTTTCCTGGTCCTGCTGCTGGTGCCTCTTGCAGTGGCGCTCGAAGGTGGCCATCTTGGCGTAAGTCTTGTTGCAGACCATGCAGTGGTAGGGCCGCTCGCCACTGTGGGTGCGCATGTGGAGCTGCAGGTAGGAGGAGCGCTGGCGAGCGCTGGCAGACCCCGCAGCGGAACGTTTCGCGGCTCTCATGGGTCTTCAGGTGCTGCTTGAGGGAGGAGGCCGACTTGAAGGCCTTCTCGCACTGGGCGCACTTGAAGTTGCGCTCACCAGACTCCAGGGCCTTGTGGGAAAGCAGGTGGGCGGATGAGCGGAAGGTCTTGCCACACCTGTCGCACTTGAAGGGCCTCTCGCCTGTGTGCAGACGCTGGTGCATGATGAGGCCTGCCTTCTGCGTGAAGGCCTTGTCGCACTGTGTGCACCGGAAAGGCTTCTCGCCCGTGTGCAGGCGCCGGTGCGTCTTGAGGTGGGACGCCCGGCCAAAGCTCTTCCCGCACTGGCACCGAAGGGCTTCTCCCCCGTGTGGATGGCCCGGTGCCGCACCAGGTGAGAGGACTGCAGGAAGAGCTTGCCGCACACGCTGCACTTGTACTTGCGCTCACCGGTGTGGGAACGCAGGTGCAGGGCCAGGTGGGAGGAGGAGATGAAGGTCTTGCTGCAGACGGGGCAGGTGTGGGGCCGCTCGCCTGTGTGGATCCTCTTGTGCAGCACCAGCCCGGAGGAGAGTGCGAAGCACTTGCCGCACACGGGGCAGCGGTAGGGCTTCTCGCCGGTGTGCACGCGCTGGTGCTTGGTGAGCGCCGCGGTCTGGGCGAAGGTCTTGCCGCACAGCTCGCAAGGGTACGGCCGCTCCGCCGCATGTGACATCTCGTGCAGCTCCAGCCCGGTCAGCTGGGCGAAGGAGCGGCCGCACTCAGAGCACTTGAAGGGCTTGCTGATCAGCAGCACCTTGCCGTCACTCCCACTGCTGCTCCCCCCTGCGCTGTGAGACAGCGACATGCTGTCCAGCAACGAGCTATTGGGCACCATCGTGGGAAGGGAGTAGGTGCTGCTGCTGCTGCTGTTCATTTTAATTGTGTCTAAAGAGCTAATATAAGTGGGTGCTGCTGGGTGTTTGAAGTCATCCAGCCATCCAGTTTAAGTTTAATCCGCTGTGGGATTTTAGCATGTAATCGTGACTGCTTGTCCAATTGTCACAAAACTTTCTCAGGAGAATCTTCCACACAAGTGTACGCTGCTCTTATCTTAAAGGGGTTTGATTCTTTTTTTTAACCCTTAGGTTTCCTCTCCATCGAGAACTTCTTTTTCTGTATCTGCAAGAAATCAAATGAAGAATTTAGGAACCTGCAGATAAAAAGAGGGTTACAGGTGGCAATGGTGTAGTGTGCATTAATGCAGCCACAACACAGAGCTGCTCTCTCTAGACTGTAAACCCTTTAAAGACTCTGTTGTGTGTACACCGTGGAACACAAGTGAGCCCCTACGTGGACATGTTTGCGTGCATTTCAATTTAACAATAAAGTACATAACATAACAGTTTGTGCTTTATAGCTAACATAACAGTTTATGTGTTAATCTTCTACAATGAAAATCCAATGTAAAATCATTCTTGCAAGGCAAGGTTATTGTAACTGCCCACTGTGATATACAGGCATTGAGAAATAAAAGGTTTTTTTTTATTTTATTTTTTTATTACAAACACACAGGGCATTATTTTCAAAATTATTTTCAAACAAGTTACTCAGAGTAAGAGTTATGTTGATATGCAATTTTCCTAAGATTTCACACCTAGGTAGTAGAACATCCCATTAAGGACCTGCTTCTTTAATACAGACCTGTGCCCGTGCTGCAACACCAATTAATGTGTGATGTACTCTGTAATTAGACACAGAGTGAAGAGAATTTACTCACCCCCCCAAAAAAACACAATAATTTATGTACAGTAAAAATGTGCTCAGACTGGAAAAGTGAAGGTTTAATAGTTTAGAGTCTAAACATTGAAATGCTTTCTAAGTGTTAAACATTTCAAATGTTTCAGCTGTATTGTGTGCAATGTGAGGTTATTTACTTAATATTTATTCAGTCTTTTCCAAATACACGTGTTAAACGCAAGTAGTCTCATCCACTTTAATGTTTTAGTGCATCATACAAAAGTATCATAATCTGGACTTACTTCAGCATCCAAGCTTTTGAAAGCATGGGGAATTCCTGTTTATCTGCCTGTATGTCACACTTACATTTTGCCAAGTGCTCACAGTGAATGTAGGATGTGGTGATCTACTTTTTCATGTTACTGATGGCTCAAATTTTTCCTACACAGTTGTGGCAATGGGGGATGAATGTCACTTTTTTGTGGGCAATTTACACTGAATGCACCTCATTTCCCAAGGTTATGTTTCCTAATAATTATATCCAGCACTTGTTAGCTCTACTTTCAGTTCAGCTAAATATACAAAAGTTAACAGTGCCCCAGCTGTGGCTTCTGCACACTCTACTTTATCAGACAAGGTGTTGACAGACCAGTTGCTTTACAATGCACAAAAGTAGTTTTAACTGTAAGCGAGGGAACACCCATAAAAGAAACACAACATCGCCACCGTGAGCCAAATAAGTATGGTCACATATTACAGCACATATTAGTTTTTTCAACAAGCAACAAACAGCGAAGTGAGCCCACAATCTCCAAAAAGTTAAACAAAAGTTAAAATAAAACCCTGCGGTTTAAAAATGCATTTAGATTTTTCATAATGCAAACAGGTAACTGTGTTACAACTGTATAGTATGGACATGCAAAGCACTTGGGATTGTTGTAGAAAGAAAACGTGGCATGAATGTCAGCTGTGCAGTCAATGGCTGCAGCCAACTCTAGGTTAAAACTAAAACAACAAACGTCTTCCAAAGTACACAAACAACACAATACGCCATTTAATAGCTAAACTTCATTGGCTACCAATCAAAATAAAATAGTTAGCACGTGTATTTTCTTATTAAAGTACGATACTTAAATGGTGCGTTTGTGATGCACACTGTACAGTATGAGCTGTCTTGATGGAAGATGGTAGCCATTGCCGCATTCCCTTTTTCGGATTAATATTATTACTCCCGACCGGGGATACTTCTAACAACCGATTCCTTAATCACAACAACAGTTGAAAAAGTGCATGTCAAAATGCAATCTAGAAAGAACAAGAATACCATGTTATCGACTGTGTTACGAGCCGGGATTAAGAGTCTAGATAAGATTGTATGGTTTGTAATGTTATAACTGTAAGGAGAGACGGCAGTTTATGAAATGGCTGCCCTGTTCCCTTTCTAAAAAAAAAAAAAAAACTCCTTTATGAGAAAGGCGTTTCGGCCATACAGCGTTTAAACTTGTTAAAACACTGAACACTGAAAGAGCCACTTACTTTGATGCGTTTTCGTTTTAACGAATGCAGAAAATAACCAAGATTTTGATTAGATCGTACGGGAGACTGAGGCAAGAGCGGACAAGGTGTTCTTTATAGAAATGGGAGATGGCAATGAAATGGCTCCAGAACCACAGGTACCGGCGCGGTTATTCTCTTCTTGGTCACAGTTTCATTTTCATTTTGTGACGTCCCTAAATCACCGCCAAGTACTTCCGGAGTCGCATATTTAACAATTAATCTCAGTTTATTTAGTTTATATTTGCATAGATCACAGCACCGTCTCCGCCTCTAACCCGTCTAAATCTCCGGAGCAACACATTCAACATGAAAAGCAGTTTAGCGACAACGTTGCACTAGGTGTGTTTATTATACTGTACTGCGGGCTTGCATGCCATGCGTTTGCCTTGCACTGTCCCACAATTCGTTTTGCACTCAAATAAATAATCCTTTGATGTCTGTTTCCTAAATGTTCACTGTTTCACTGTGCTCTGTACTTGTTGATAGTCCAGTTTGTGTGTTTACATACACTCATGACCCTCTAAATAGGTAGGATGTTATAAATGGCCTGTGCAATCTTAGTTGCCCAGGAAGTTAAAATGGAAATCATGGCAGATTGTCTTTTATTCCATATGATGTTTTTTATTTTATTTTATTTTATTGTTGTTAGACTGCTGGCATTGCACGGATATGTACAGAGTTTGTATAACATAAATCTCTCAGGCTGACCTTTGTAAACTATTATTATAGATTATCACATATGGTACAGTACGATACAAGCTGATATACACTCCATGACAGGCCAGAGCAGCTACCAGCCAGCGAGTGGGCTTTCTGGCCACTCTGACCTTGAGTATCTCACTCATCACCCTGGACCATATTACAATATATTGTTAAATAAGAATAACTGAATAGCATAGCTCATTTTATTAGGATGTCATCTATCTGATACAAACTGAGAAAAAGAAACTTCACATCAGTATCACGATACACTATACTATATATTTTAAAGAAATGTCAGATGGCTGTATCACATCAATATCATATATGCTAACTTTATATGAAAAAAATACCTTTGCAAGCTGTCAATGTCATTTGGTGGAGGGATATTTCATTTGAAATAATATCCTACAAAAATAAAACGTTGGTGTTTAGTCATTATACAACCCTAAGCAGATGTTATATAAACAGGCTGTCGGTCGTGTCAGTGCAACGTTGATTATTGTCATCAGGAAACTAGACCAACGTTGGCACATAGTTGATCTTTTTTTAATTAACATTTTATTGATTCTAATAAAAAATAAGATTACATATTTGAAATTAGTTACAATCATTTCTCATATGCTTTATAAATGTATTTAATGTACACTTTTTCAGGGTGTACTACATATTAAAAAGAAATGTCAGATAGCTCTATCACATCAATATCAGGGTTTATACAGAGCTCTTCAACTCGTTTTTGAAGGGGGCCAGATTGGAAAAAAGTTAGGAGTAGGTGGGCCAGAAGTATTTTACTCTGCACATTTTTAAGCAATATAATAAATATTATAAACATCATGTTATTATATTGAACAAGACTTACACATTTTACCATATGAATAAATAGTACTTTAATAATAGAACAGTGTGAACATTTACAAACATTTTAAAATCTATGTGACATAGTAATATTATAACTGTTTTACTAATATATACTATTATATATACTATATTATACAATGGCAAGAAAAATTCCTAAGCTCTGATTGGTCAGCCTTGCACAAGCCCTGTGATGTTATCCCAGTATTACATCATGGAACTAGTACCAGCAACCTCCTCACTGAAAACCTAGACAGACATATCAATCTGCCACAACTGTCAATAACACAGAACAAATTACACAATTTCTGAAGTGAATTTTACCTTAAACAACATGACAACTTTGGAAACCTTGTTTGGCAAAGAGCATTCAAACACAGAGCAGCCAGGAGACCAGACAGCACCTCTCAATGATAGAAAAAAAAATATTAAAAAAAAGACACCTGGAGATCGATTCTGAAGGACTAGACAAAATAGAATCTGACAGGAAGCATCCACGAAACGACAAACCAACTGGGCAGTCAAAGTTTTTTATGACTGGGTGAGTGAGAGTAACACAAATATAGACTTGAAAACTGTCACGATAGAACATCTTAATACAGTTCTATGACAATTTTATGCCTCTTTCAGAAATAGCTCCGGAGAGCTGTATGGCATAAGCAGTTACGTGGGGCTCAGAGCAGTCTTAAAACAGTCCTTTAGTGTCCAACAGGCTTTTTCTTTCAGTCTGTAAAACACAAGTCTGTTTGCACACACAGTTCACGGTAATTACAGCACTTTTTTACCATCTCCCAGTTACTGTCGTTTATCTCCTTTTCCACCCACTGCTGTGAGACAGCACTCTTTCTTTAGTACCCAGAGCTCCGCCCCTGTAATCAGCAAATTCCGTGTAGGACAGGTGGTTGTACTAACGGCTGACTAGAGTTACAATAAAATAACTTTATTGTCATTTTTTGTTTTTACTGACTTGTAAAACCCTTTGAGATACTGTTGTATGAAAGGCGCTATATAAATAAATACACTTACTGAGCACGTATGCTGTTGGTGGTGCAGATGGTCTAGATGGTGGCCTATAAATGTGAAAGACATCACAGTCCTGCAGATCCCGGTGAAGGAGAACTCACTGCTGGTTCAGCGCCTCTTTGTATCAGGAGACCGAATTACAGATCGGGCTGAATTTTGTGTGAGAAATAAATTTAAGGAGTAAAACAGCTTACTTCAACTGTCTCTCTGAGGGGTAAGACTCATGCCTGTCAAGCTGCTGATGAGTTAGCCAACACAAACACTTGGCAATATTAAATTGCAAAAACAATTTTAAAATATTCTCCATAGCTGTTATTTTTTTCTTTTTGATCCGAAGATGTGTTAATTGTTTTCCTTATATACATTTAGAGATGTATTCAACTATAAAGGGCGAAACGTCGGAATATCTCCTTGGTTGAGCCGTTGTTGGGCTACTGCTCAGCAGCCAACACAAGACTGGCTGGTTGGCAGAATGTTGGCCAACCATCAGCTTCAGGTTAGCCAACCATAAACCAACATAATATACTGTCTGAGGTACTTTTTTAAGGTTTGGGGGAAAATACCGGGACACCGGGACAGGTGATGGAAAGGGGGGACTGTCCTGGTAAAACCAGAACTGGTCAACCTAAACCGTTCTGCATCTTTAAAACAAATGGGATTCAGAAGCAAATAGGAAGTACTCCAAGGGAGTAAAAGTAACTGAACTTCAGAATGTTTCCAGGTAAATGTTCACCTTGTTTACTTCATTTTCTTTAGTATTATACTGGTTACTTCATAAATTAAATCTGCTATCCTCTGTTACACATTTTCCATTTTTTTAAAAAAATATGTTGGAGTAAGAATTGGAATCTTTGGAGTCCCGAGTCCCGAGCTACTGAAGTGCTTGTGTCCCAGAAGTGCCCTGTGGCCTCCCTTTCAAGTCAGCTGTTTGGGGTCATGTCTCTTAGCTGGCTGTAGTGTTAAAATTAACGTTTTTTTTCCCATGGCTAATCAGTTGTTGAAGCGACCAACCTGTTTGGTTTGTGTTTTGCTGTTTGCACTCAGAAGGAAGAAACTAGCACATTTGGTAAGTACAATTGAATGTTTGTTGCTGATGTAACTACGTTAGCTGGTTGAAGGAATTAATTTCTAAAGTGTTCAGAGCTGTGGTTGATTGAAGTGAATTTAGATAGTGTGTAAACTGGACCAGCTCGAGACCTGCAAAACAGTATAAATTAGCAAACAGTGTCTTAGAACACCAGCCATTCTAAGCACCACCCGTCAAAGGGCCATGTGTCCAAGGGCAGTCTGAGCTGTGGCAGTCTAAGGGCCACACATCCAAGTGCAGTCAGAGTGAGGACAGGTAGAGCGAGGACCTTTTCCAAATCTCTCCCAGTGGCTACTAGAGGCCTCATTCCAACTCTTAACATTAGCTGTATTTAAGTAACATTAAAAAAGGTGGTGTTGTTTTAATTAGGTGATCTACTGTTTGCGATTAGTACCAGGTGAGTGTGGTTAAATTGAATAGAGGTTGATTTGCAATTTGATTGGTTTCCACACAGCGTTTTTTAGTTGCGTGATGCCACTGAAGTGCATATTGTATTATATTGCTTAAGTATTGTCTTTAGTGCACTTTAGTATAATAGACAGCTAGCCTATTTGTGCGCCAGCACAAAGCGGCAGCCAACCAAACAGCCTCTCTACCAAAGAGTCTAGCTGTGGGAGTCCAGCGAGGAGAGACCTGCGAGGAGAGGCTGTTGGAGAAAATCAGAACCTAGTAGCGCTCTGGAAGACGCCAACTACTAGACAGGTCTATACCCTCCCCCCACCGCTCCTGCTCCCACTACTACTGTACCTATCTGTCTCACCTGTACTGCTATGACTGTCTCTCACATCCCTGTTATTCTGTCCTCTCTCCACCGCTGCTCCCCTAACCCCTCTAACCTCATCCCTCTGCCTCTCTCCCCTACCATTCTCTCCCCTCCTGCACTCTCTCTCTGGTGCCCTCTGGAACTGTTACTCTTCTGCTAACAAAGCTGATTTTATCTCTGCCTTTACCTCCCACCTCTCTCTCGATTTCCTTGCTCTCACTGAAACCTGGCTCTCTCCTGATAACACTGTAACTTCTGCTGCTCTGTCCTCTCTCTATGTCCTGTCCTATACTCCGCGTCTCACTGGACTGGGAGGTGGGAATGGTCCGCTCCGTCCGCTCCAGCTCATCCAGAACTCCGCTGCTTGCCTGGTGTTCTCTCTGCCTTGCTTCTCCCACGTTACTCCGCTGCTCCGGTCACTCCACTGGCTCCTGATCACCGCTCGCATCCAGTTCAAGACTCTTGTACTCGCCTACCGGTGTCTTGACCAGACTGCACCCAGCCTCCTCCAGACTCCCATCTCTCCCTACACCTCCACCCGACCTCTCCGCTCCACCTGCACGAGAAGACTCCTCTACGCTCCCCTGCCTCCAGAGCCCACTCCTTCACCCTTGCCCCGCAGTGGTGGAACGACCTTCCTATGGATGTCAGGACTGCCCAGTCCCTGACTACCTTTTGGCGCCTCCTCAAGACACACCTCTTCAGACAACACCTGTAAAACTCAACTCTTCCCTTCTGGACTATATAGCACTCTGCCTTTAATGCACTTTAACTTGCAATTATCTGCTCCCTATTTTACTGTATTTAATCCTGCACTTAACCCTATCTGTAGTATTTTGTATTTCACTTGCACTCATATCTAACCCTGATGTAACTATCAACACTGTTATCTGCTCTTGAACTGCCCCGATATCAAATCGTACTGTATTTTGTATTTGCTCTTATTGGGACTGAAGTCATTGTATTTTGTATCTTGCTCTCAATTGTACTGTAATTCTTGATATGTATTTTTTGTATAAACCTGTAAGTCGCACTTGGTAAGGGTGTCTTCTAGAAATAAATAATAATAATAATAATAATATTAATAATAATAATAAAAGAAATCCCAAAGTGCTTTACATTAAAAATACATAAATATACATAAAACAATACAATAAAAACTATGCAGTGTAGTAAGCCATTGTATAAAAATGAGTTTTGAGGCGTGAGTTAACCCTTTGCGGTCCATTTATTCAGCATGTCACAGGCGCGTCAGGTCCAATTTATTTTCACACATGCAGTTTATTTTAGATGCGCTGTTTATTATTTTTCACAGTAAAACAGGTTTAACCCTTTGCAGTCCATTTATTAAGTGAGCGTCAGGTACGTCAGATCCAATTTATTGTCACACGCGCAGTTAATTTTAGACGCGCTGTTTAAAAGTATTTTTTTCCACAGTCAAACGGGTTTAAAAGGCCTTGCATGTCAACAAAGCACTCACTAGGCATCTCCAGCCCGGCCCCACCCTTTCGTTTCGCTATCGCTTTCACATATGCAAAAAAATAAATAATAATAATAATAATAGTCGTACATACCGATCAATCATCTGCTGATCACTCCTTTTATCACCAAACTCCTCAATAATGCAATCCAAGTCATTATTTTATTACTATAACATCTCAAAAAAGCTCTGCAAATGTCTGTGATAGTCTCTGTGCGCTGATACAGTAACAGCCAGCTTGTTTCCTTATGACCGCCCCGATGTGATGCCAGGGGCAAGTATGACTATTCATGAGATACGCCTTTTTTTATTTTATTTTTTTTATCGGCTTGTCTCAGCTCCTGTTGCTCCCACTCGGTCATTGAATGGTTTTCTCGGCTAGACTAGAAACCCTTTTTTTGCATTTTTTTTGATGATGTCGGACAGGGTCCAACAATGGACCGGATAGGAATAATTGCAATGTCGGACCAGGTCCGAAATAGGACTGCAAAGGGTTAAAAGGCACTGCATCTCGAGCCCCACCCCACCCCTTGTTCGCTGTATTTTTCACATACCTCTTCATAGTCGTGCATACCAATAAATCATCCCCTGATCACTCGTTTTATCACCAAACTCCTCAATAATGTGATCCAAGTCATTATTTTATTACTAAAGCATCTCAAAAAGCTCTGCAAATGTCAGTGATATTCTTTGAGCCCTGGATGCAGAAGCAGCTATCTTGTTTGTTTATGGCTGTGTTATCTCTGTGGTGCCAGGGCTATGTGTATTGCTCAGATCCGTCCCCTTTTTTCAGCTTCTCTTGGCTCCTATCGGTCTCACTTGGCAATTGAATGGTTTTCTCGTTTTTTTCCGGAGAAAAAAACGACTAGAGACCTGTGTTTTACGTCTTTTTGGTGATGTCGGACAGGATCCGACATCGGACCGGAAAGGGAAAATTGTAATGTTGGACCTGGTCCGAGATAGGACGGCAAAGGGTTAAGCATAGACACTGACTCTGAGTCCCTGATAGACCTTGGAAGGGAGTTCCAGAGACAAGGGGCAAAGAGGAAAAGACACAATCTCCCATAGTTTGTAGTTTTGTTCTTGGCACAGAAAGGAGATCATTTATAGCTGACCGCAAGTTGCGTGGGGAAGGTAGCATCAAAGCAGATCCTTAATGTAAGATGGACCCAGGCTATTCAAGGCCTTGAAGGTCAGCAGCAAGATCTTAATGATTGTCTTGATCTATATTTTATCTCATAACCAGTGGAGAGATGCTAAAATTGGTGTTATATGGTCATGCTTTCTTTTTCTTGTTAAAACTCGAGCAGCAGAATTTTTAATGTATTGTAACCTATTAAGAACATTAGTGGAAACACCTGCAAACAAGTCATACAGTAGTCAATTCTCGATGAAATGAAGGCATGTATCAGTTTCTCCACAAGTATTGCTCCAAGTCTGACTCACCTTCTTCCATGTGGGATAGACCCAATGCCAGATCCACTGGTACCATAGGATTTCTGTCAAACGTAAGTAGGAATGGAGAAAACCCTATTGACTCGTGCCTGGTGCATACTCCTTCCAGTTCAGTTTCTGTGCTGGCTCCAAGGTACCGAGCATGTTCATCATGGTTCTAGTGAATCCCTCAGTTGCTCTATTTCCCTGTGGATGATATGGGGTGGTCCTCTTAGATATGTACATTAACTTCCAAAGCTGCCGCAAACCAGTTACTATCAAAGTTCCTCCCCTAGTCAGTATGGATTCTCTGGGGGATCCCATATCTCTTCCATATCACCGTGGTCATAATATATGCCTTCTGGTCTGCTGTTGGGTAGGATTGGGCATATCTGGTATACTGATCTTCTACCACCAGCACAGACATGCTAATTCCAGTCGCCTTGTCACATTTAGTCGGGCTGTACTTTGGACATATACTAATGGGCTGTTGTCTGTTAGTACCGTGAAGTGGTGTTTCACAAGGTAGTCCCAAAACTTGTCTGCCATTGCCCACCTGAAAGCCAGGAATTCAAGCTTGTGCGTAGGGTATCTTTTCTTGGCTAGAAACAGACCACGACTGGCACATGCTATTACCCGTTCCACTCCGGATTGAACCTGAGCCAGAACTGCCTTCAAACCCTCAGTAGAAGTGTCAGTCTGTAGGAGAAATGGTAAGCTATAAATTGGCATATCCCAGCACAAGTGCTGTGGTCAATTTTCCTTTTAAGGTGTTAAAAGCCTGATTACACTCTTATCTGCCCTTGTGAAAGGTGGTGGTTTCACAACAGCCTTCTTCACTCCCTGCCTCCTTTTTGGAAATCCCCCAGTTAGCTGGAATGGTGGTGCTGCCAATCTTGACTAGCCCTTAATGAACCTATGGTAGCATGCAGCGAAGCATCTGCAACTCACCAGAAGTCAAGCTGGTGTGAACTATCTGAGCGGGATGTACAACTCGAATGGGAACATCTAATGGGCGTAAATAATCCAGCAGCGAGGCCTCTAAAATTACTTCCTGCACTGCCTGTTTAATCTCCAGGGCAGGGCCTTTAATGACTTTCCCTATGTGTTTCCGTTTTTCCCTGTCTGAACAACCACATTCATTGACCATTTGGGTGGCCTGGTCAAAACTGTTTTCACCTGGTTGTGTCGGAAGCACGCCTGAGAACACACGTAGGTGTTTGTATGAACTCTCATCCCTGTGGGTTGATCCACTTTGGCCATGGCCTCACCCATGGCCTGGATTATATAGAATAATATATGGGATGCAGTGCTTTACGAGAAAATATTTCATCCAGGGGTTATGTGATATTGGGACAAATGCCAGCCTCTTTGGATGGTTGGTGCAGTTGTGTGAGGTGCAGAAGCCCAAGACGATCAGCTTTTGCGTACAATATTGTCAGATTCCTAAGGATAAGATAGTTATCCATAATGACAGTGATGGCTCATCATCACAAAATATTGCTCAAAACAGCCAACTTCCCAATGTTCTGGAATGTTTGACATATCTTTGTCAAGGGAAAGTATGTTTGAAAACAAGCAGTGGAGGCACTTGTAGGCTTTTGATAACTACACTCATTTATTGCTATTTCAATTTACAAATTATATAATTGACTACATAGTTAACGATATAAGGAGCCACTATTCCTTTCTATTTAAACCTTCAGACATCATGGTATTGAATCTATTTATCCATTTGTTTTCCTTTAATCTTCTACCCCCGTCCGCTGTTCTTTCCTCCTGCTCTCTCTCTCTCTGATGTCCTCTGGAACGGCCAGCCAGTCTGCAACAAGGCTGACTTCATCTCCGCCTACGCCTGTCTTCTCAAGTTCAAGTTCAAATAATTTATTGGCATGACAAGTTAGACAAATATTGCCAAAGATACAATGTATCAACACAAAAGAACAGACATGAAATAAACAGAATTATATTTGTGTCAGGGTCATCTACTGTGCGTCTCTGGACTGTAGCAGGACCCTACAAACTCTGCAGCTATTACTGCTCCCTCTCTCCTCTCCCCCAGAAAGACCTGCAGTTTCTCGTCTTGGCTCTTGAGCAGAAAACTTGCTGTCTGCCAGCCTGAGGGAGTACCGCTCTCTCAGCTCTCTATCTCTCAAAATGTAGGATGAAGTGGATCTCAGTCTCAATCAATCAAGCAATCAATACTTTATTTATATAGTGCCTTTCATACAAAAAGTATATCAAAGCACTGTACAGGACAAACTGAAGAAAATCAAAATACAATTCATGTGTATAAAAATTAACAAAACACAGAGTTTAGGATTCAGATTTAAAAAAGCTAATATAAAAAAACAGAAGGAAATATCAGTATAATACATTTCTATAAAGATTAAAGAGAAGCACAGTTAGGGGCTCCCAAGTGGCGAATCCGGTAAAGGTGCTCCGCGTGGAGTGCAGGATGCGCTCTATAGCCTGGACGTTGCCGGTTCGAGTCCAGGCTATTCCACAGCCGACCGAGGACGGGAGCTCCCAGGGGGCGGCGCACAATTGACCGAGCGTCGCCCGGGGGGAGGGAGGGTTAGGTCGGCCAGGGTGTCCTCGGCTCACCGCGCACCAGCGACCCCTGTAGTCTGGCCGGGCGCCTGCGTGCTTGCCTGTAAGCTGCCCGAGAGCTGCGTTGTCCTCCGACGCTGTAGCTCTTGGGTCGGCTGAAGGCACACGCTTCGGAGGACAGCGTATGTTTGTCTTCGCCCTCCCGAGTCAGTGCAGATGTGGTAGCGGTGAGCTGAGCTTAAAAAAAAAAAAATAATAATAATTGGCAATTCCCAATTGGGAGAAAATAATAAAAATAATTGGCAAAGACTAAATTTATATAAAAAAAGAGAAGCACAGCTTAAAATTCAGTGTATTCTGTATAAGCTGCAGGGAATTTATGGCGTGACCCGGAAGCCCAGCGACTAAAGCATTGCAATAGTCAAGACGGGAAGACACGAAACCTTGATTTTGAGTCTCAGCATCAGACAAAGAGTGAAATAACCTAATTTTAGCAATGTTTCACAAACGGTAAAAGGACACAGGGATTAGCAGTGGGACTCTTACCCAGCCATTTTGGGGGGGATTCTCTGTGTGTGTGCACACAGAACAGAAGGTGTGTGATTTCTGTGGGAGTCTGATCCCACTCTGAGTAATCTGTGCTCATGGTTGTACCTCAGACTTCACTCCCGTAGAGCAGAATTGGCTGTATTATGCTGTCAAACAGGCAGATATCTTGCCTGTGTTGGTGTTGTGTACGTGTTTGTTGATCAGTGTGTTTAGAGTAAAGATGTGCTCAGTAGTGCAGTGTTTTGGAAGGAATCCAATCTGGCTCTTATTTATATCTTCTCATTATAGGAATTGGGATATTCTGTGATTTAGGATGCTACAGAATAGTTTGCAGAGGTTACTCCCCACACAGATCCCTCTGTCGTTGTGCGGTTTGAGAGCGTGTCCACTCTTATAGATGGGGGTGGTTATTTGACCATTCTGGATTGTTAGGAGGCTTTTCTGTTTGTTGGGGTTCAGTTTGTTCCAGATTTGTCAGAATGAGTTCTTATCTATGGCCTCTTTGATCTGGACCAACTTGTGTTGCATGTAGCAGGCCTGTTGGCCCGCTTTGGCTTTTGTTAGCTGTTGTTACCCACAGTGTTTTGTTTTGTATTTTTGTGTTAAGAATGTATTTTATGTACATTTGTGTGTATGTCGTTCTGCACTAGGACTATCATTGCTGGCCACCTGCATCTGCAACTCAAACTTGTAAATATTGTAAATAAAACGTGCACGCCTGTGCGCATGTCAAAGACAACTTCTGTCTTGATCTCCAGTTTTTTTACAGAGCTTCCCCAAACCCCCTATTACAAGGGGAAAAAATGGGGGCCCACAAATCTGTTTGGCACCAGGCCCACAAAAGTTAATCCGGCCCTGCGTGCAAAGATTCTGCTTCAACATACATGCCAGTGACATTACACTTAATCAGAAACCACAACTGCTACGCATCATATTCCATGTGTGAAGCGTGTAGACACAGATTTTTTCCCCCCGATTTTTACCAATGTTTCAATTAAAAACAATTTATTGCTGATTTATCCCTATTTTAATATATGTAAAATAAACTCCGAAAAATTCCCGGAATTTTTTTTTTTTAAATAAAAAAAATGTGGAACACTATGTACACGCCTTCGTGGCAAGCAACTCCACAGCGCTCCTTCCAATGAGCATTTCTAGCATTTTTAGCAGTTCTAATATTCCAACAATCCCGTGCTTTGATTGGTCGATGTGTTCTACCATTGACCGCAATTTTAGAACAATCCCGTTATTTTATTGGTTGAGTGTGCTAACATTCTAACAATCCCATGCTTTGATTGATCGATGTTGGAGGCTGTGTGGTCCAGTGGTTAAAGAAAAGGGCTTGTAACCAGGAGGACACCAGTTCAAATCCCACCTCAGCCACTGACTCATTGTGTGACCCTGAGAAAGTCACTTAACCTCCTTGTGCTCCGTCTTTCGGGTGAGACATAGTTGTAAGTGACTCTGCAGCTGATGCATAGTTCACACACCCTAGTCTCTGTAAGTCGCCTTGGATAAAAGCGTCTGTTAAATAAACAAATAATAATAATAATGTGTTCTAACATTGAACACCATTTTATACCAACCCCATGATTTGATTGGTCAAGTGTTCTAACTATGCTGTAATTTTAGAACAACCCAGTGATTTGATTGGTGGAAAGTTAGAACATTTACTCAAAGATTGGGATAACACGCATGTTAAACGTCGTGAATATATAATAGTACGATATCCATTTTAGGACATCCTCAGACATCACTCCTTCCCGTGTCAGGAATCACCCCTCCTCGAGTCAGTCGTCAGGCATCAGGCATCAGTCCTCCTCGAGTCAGTCGTCAAGCATCAGGCATCAGTCCTCCTCGAGTCAGTCGTCAGGCATCAGGCATCAGTTCTCCTCGAGTCAGTCGTCAGGCATCAGGCATCAGTCCTCCTCGAGTCAGTCGTCAGGCATCAGGCATCAGTCCTCCTCGAGTCAGTCGTCAGGCATCAGGCATCAGTCTTCCTCGAGTCAGTCGTCAGGCATCAGGCATCAGTCCTCCTCGAGTCAGTCGTCAGCCATCAGGCATCAGTCTTCCTCGAGTCAGTCGTCAGGCATCAGGCATCAGTCCTCCTCGAGTCAGTCATCAAGCATCAGGCATCAGTCCGCCTCGAGTCAGTCGTCAGGCATCAGGCATCAGCCCTCCTCGAGTCAGTCATCAGGCATCAGTCCTCCTCGAGTTAGTCGTCAGGCATCGATCCTCCTCGAGTCAGGCGTCAGGCATCAGTCCTCCTCGAGTCAGGCATCAGGCATCAGTCCTCCTCGAGTCGGTAGTCAGGCATCACTTCTCCTCAAGTTATTATTTATTTGTTTAATTTTTACACTTTTAATTTCGGCAATATGTAACGTGACCATATGGCTCCGTGTTCAGCGGGACAGTTTGGGATAGTTCAGGCTTTTCAACTCACAACCCAATGCATTCTGGTAAGCGTAGTCCTGCTTCTCTTAAGGTAAGAATGGTACTTCAGACAGGTAAAACGAGAGTTGAAAAGCCTGAACTGGCAGAAACTGTCCCGCTAAACACAGATCCATATGGTCACCTTAGCAATATAGCATTTACCCACTTCTCATATGAGGGATACAGAGTTTACTCATTTCTACTCTCCTGTGATATGCATATCCTGGGTTAAAGACAAGATATTGTAAAGGTGAGCATCTGGGTTGTGTTGCTGCACGCAAGCTTGACAGCTGAGAGCCAGTCAGTCAGGACTGTGGCGCAAGCAGGGGGGCGTGGCCACTGGACCGCGTGTTCTGTGTGTGTGTGTGAGTGTTCTGTGATTGGTTTGCTTATGTTCTGTTAATGTTCTGTTGTTAGGCACACTGGACCTGCAGGGTGTAGTAGCCTTCATCCTGGCCTGTGAAAGGATGCTCACAGAACTGTTCAGTGAAGCGCACCATCAGTCTGTGTGACTGTTCACACATGAACAGCACCTGAGAGGGGAAATATGGGGGGGGCTCTGGTTGGCTGAGGCCAATAATAATGTATCCGAAAAATATAGCGTTATACTCCACATGTTGTTACAACTGTTTAATTAACATAAAGTACTGTGCAAAAGTTTTAGGCAGGTGTGAAAAAATGCTGTAAAGTAAGAATGCTTTCAAAAATAGACATGTTCATAGATTATATTTATCAATTAACTAAATGCAAAGTGAGTGAACAGAAGAAAAATCTAAATCAAATCCATATTTGGTGTGACCACCCTTTGCCTTCAAAACAGCATCAATTCTTCTAGGTACACTTGCACAAAGTCAGGGATTTTGTAGGCATATAGTCAGGTGTATGATTAAACAATTATACCAAACAGGTGCTAATGATCATCAATTCAATATGTAGGTTGAAACACAGTCATTAACTGAAACAGAAACAGCTGTGTAGGAGGAATAAAACTGGGTGAGGAACAGCCAAACTCAGCTAACAAGGTGAGGTTGCTGAAGACAGTTTACTGTCAAAAGTCATACACCATGGCAAGACTGAGCACAGCAACAAGACACAAGGTAGTTATACTGCATCAGCAAGGTCTCTCCCAGGCAGAAATTTCAAGGCAGACAGCAGTTTCCAGATGTGCTGTCCAAGCTCTTTTGAAGAAGCACAAAGAAACGGGCAACGTTGAGGACCGTAGACGCAGTGGTCGGCCAAGGAAACTTACTGCGGCAGATGAAAGACACATCATGCTTACTTCCCTTCGCAATTGGAAGATGTCCAGCAGTGCCATCAGCTCAGAATTGGCAGAAAACAGTGGGACCCTGGTACACCCATTCTCTGTCCGGAGAAGTCTGGTCAGAAGTGGCCTTCATGGAAGACTTGCGGCCAAAAAGCCATACCTCCGACGTGGAAACAAGGGCCAAGCAACTCAACTATGCACGAAAACACACGAACTGGGGTGCAGAAAAATGGCAGCAGGTGCTCTGGACTGATGAGTCAAAATTTGAAATATTTGGCTGTAGCAGAAGGCAGTTTGTTCGCCGAAGGGCTGGAGAGCGGTACACGAATGAGTGTCTGCAGGCAACAGTGAAGCATGGTGGAGGTTCCTTGCAAGTTTGGGGCTGCATTTTTGCAAATGGAGTTGGGGATTTGGTCAGAATTAATGGTCTCCTCAATGCTGAGAAGTACAGGCAGATACTTATCCATCATGCAATACCATCAGGGAGGCATCTGATTGGCCCCAAATTTATTCTGCAGCATGACAACGACTCCAAACATACGGCGAAAGTCATTAAGAACCATCTTCAGCGTAAAGAAGAACAACGAGTCCTGGAAGTGATGGTATGGCCCCCACAGAGCCCTGATCTCAACATCATCGAGTCTTTCTGGGATTACATGAAGAGAGAGAAGCAACTGAGGCTGCCTAAATCCACAGAAGAACTGTGGTTAGTTCTCCAAGATGTTTGGGCCAACCTACCTGCCGAGTTCCTTCAAAAACTGTGTGCAAGTGTACCTAGAAGAATTGATGCTGTTTTGAAGGCAAAGCGTGGTCACAAATATTGATTTGATGTAGATTTTTCTTCTGTTCACTCACTTTGCATTTTGTTAATTGATAAATATAAACTATTAACATGTCTATTTTTGAAAGCATTCTTACTTTACAGCATTTTTTCACACCTGCCTAAAACTTTTGCACAGTACTGTACCTGTAATTGTTATTTTCATTGTTAACATCCTGACAACTTTTTACACTTACAACTTTAAAGTCTGTTTCAAAGCTATTTTCAAAATGGCCGCTCTTGTGCACCGATAGTGTAAGGATTATTGCCCACATTTTCAAACAGATAACAGCAATAACGATCCATGATGTGGTACGGAACGGAAAAGCCAGAGAATCTGTCTTCCTGCAGTGATTTAGAGGACAGATCGCAAACCGAGCGGTAATTTTGAAAATAGCTTTGAAACAGACTTTAAAGTTATAAGTGTAAAAGTTGTAAGGATGTGTGAAAGTGACTGATTCTTGGTGATAAATCTCCCTCCCGACGTGTGAGGGCACCGTGTAAAGGGAACAGAGTGCCCTGGACTGGATGGCCAGACAATTCATTCCCAGGGTTAGGCAGAAATTGGCCATCTAGAAAGGGGGCGGAGCTATGGTACACTAAATCATTGACCCGGAAGGGAAACAATGTGGCAGCCGCGGACTGGAGGAGTGGTTGCAAAAGGGATCATGATTGATGGTATAAAAGGGGACGTAGCAAAGTGATCTGTTCCTTTGTTATGGTTAATGCTGAACCGGAAGGAGAACCCGTATTGTTATCGTGAGTGTTTTGTTTGTTTTGTCGTATCTAATCTTACTTGTTTGTTGTTATTAGATCCAGAACTGTTGCTACAGGCCAGCACAAAACCCGAACAACACTGTACTTTGTTTCACGATAAATTGTTTTTGCACCACGAGCACTACAGCACTCACTTTGGACTGGTGACCGTGTTTGTATATTGTGGGTGTATTAAAGACTGTGTTTATTGTTTCTGTACTGAACCCCTGGGTTGAACTGTGTAGTACACAGCCTTGTGTACTACCATTGATTATTATTTACCGTTTTGTCATCAGACTTTGGATTACAAATAAAATACCATTGCACCTGGATTATCATTGTCTGTCTGTTATTGATCACCGCATCACTCCTGCACCTGCACACTGCTAACCACTATGCCACAGGATTTTTAAAAATGTAATGAAAAATTACAGGTATGTTATTCAAACAGTTGTAGCAATAGGTGGGGATGCAAGACGCTATATTTTTCAGAAACCAGCTACTTACTCTTTAAGGTCCCTTCAAATTGCTTTTGATATGGCCCAGAAGACTGGCATACACTTCGCAATCCTAGAATTCACATTTTAGAAAGGTCTGACACGACAGGCAGCTGAAATGGGAGCAGTCAAGGAACATGCCACGGCTCAAAATGAGTGGACTTGTGATTCACCCTTATGCTCCTTGACTAGGCTGTTCTCCAGATGGTGTGGTTTATGATCAATTAGAGAAGCCTTCTTCTGAGCTAATGTGAACAGCTATGTTGACTGCAAATACTTACAAATGCAACATGGTACTTTAACATTAAAACACAGCCATGCTTACTACTGGCAGGTGCAAGGTCAGTTACTTATCACCGGGACGGAGTGATGTGAGTTTGTTGTTTGTGCCCAGGGTGACATTTTGATACACCGCATTTACAGTGATACTGCTGTTAAAACTGACCATCTTTACTGTTATGTGGACATGTCAAAGTATCTATCAATGGAAATATAAATGGTCTGTATTGCTTTGACATGTATAATGTTATGTCTGGAAGTACATGAGGAATTTATTACCAGGAGTGTGTAAATCAATATAAAAAATAAATACATTAAAAAAGTCCAGTTCATATTTGTTATAAAATGTGCTCATGTAAACACTAGCATTTTTATTTTCACAAAACACTGTTTTTATAATACTAATAAAAATCAGTTCTATGGTGAAGAGCTGGTTGAGGCTTCCAGCTCTGCAAAGAGCAATGATGGGTCTAACAGTTCTTATACTTTGATGCTTCTGTTCAGACGCTCAATGTGAATCCTCGGGCCCAAGTGACAGGGTCTCCAGGACTTCCTGCTTTGGCATGCAGTAAGACCCACCATTGTGTGGATCATGATGTTAAAGTTAAACAGTGATCTACATATTTACAATAACAGCATGTATGAAAGCAACCTTACCAGTTAACACAGTGGCTGTGTCAAAATATGGTCACCAGTAGCAGCATTGACACAGTGCCTCTGTTGTTTTACTTCCTTTTTAAAAGGCGTTACTGAAGAACGTACAGTATGTGCTCTATATAAATCTCTGATCCCCACCTCTACAGTAAAATCCCCACTCCTCAGTATTGAAAATCACCATTCGGACCTTCTAAAAAAATCCCTGATTCTGATTTCCATGCAGTGTGGACACCACATGACGGGGGCTCAGTGTGCAGCTGAAATACGGTGGCTTATAAAGACAATTTTGTTAGCAGGGCTCACTTTCCAGCAGCATTCAGTTCAGGTAAACTGGCAGTAGGTAAGAATGGTGGGAAGATGCATAATTTTCTACAGCCTTGGAGGTGTGCGTGACCTAATCCACAGCATGGGCACTGTTTATATGGCCTTGGTTTGGATGCTACCCATGCTTATCTGTAAGAGTAAATGTAATTGAAATGTTTCAAGATCTAAACCACTCAGGGATGTTAAATCTGGGAGCTCACTTACACTCTCATACCCACAACTCCAGCTTCAAACTCTGTCACAGACTCAGACATTGTTGGGACATCCCAGCCATTATGAAATGTCCAGAAAATAGAAAGAAAGCAGTGTTTGTTTACTACAACAGGAATCAGCTATTTTCAGGGAATACGGTTTACAGGAAACCAAGAGGAACGTTTTCATTTTAAAATGTTTTAATGTGCTTTCTGCTTTACAAGGCAACCAGTCCAGTCTCACTGTCACCAATTTCTTATTACAAAATCTTACAAGGCTTTTTGTTTGTTTTCAGCTATAAAACAAAAACTACAACATTTTAACTGTAGGTGAGTCAGGTCGTCCAGCAGGGCCCCCTCCAGGCGCGCTGCTAACAGAATGTCTGTCAGTCCAGCGGCTGCCACGCCCACTTCCAGAATCACAATCATAAGTTACGCAAGGTCTGTACATAATTACAAGACAAGTCCAAGACTGGTCTACAATGCACCCAAGCTAAGAGCACAGCTGCAGCATGGAGTCGGAGGCAGCGGGTTGTACTGTGTGTGTTGCTTCCACAGTCCATCTTGAAAACTGAAACAAAGTTTTTTAAAATCTTTTTATCGTTCGTCCGGCTTAGCCTAATATTCAAAAACTAAAAACAGCAGTAAATTCATTAAATATAAACTATAGCATCTCGTGGGAGATGGGTAATGTTAAATAAAATTCAGCATGGATAAACTATTCTCGTTCATAAAAAGCAAACACTTTTTTGTGCAAAGTAAGAATACAATTCACATTCTTCATATTGTTGCAAGCTTTTTAAAACAAAGTCCTGATTTGGCCCTCATTCACCGTGGTTGATCTTGGTACCAATCTTGAAACAATCCTGGTCAGCAACGCAACGGTCCCACTGTCTGACAATGTCTGTGTATACTGTTGTTTTAAAGGCGGCACCGCATATCAACCTAAATACCTGTTAAGAGCTTGTTTTTAAAATATATATATATATATATATATATATATATATATATATATATATTAAAAAAAAAAAAATTAATTGTGCCAAAATACACCCATGCGTGTTGAGGGGAGAGGGGGGTTAAAGAGTTAAAGCAGCGTGTCTTGTCCCCTCGCCTGGAAAAACAACACATGGAACGCAAAGGGAGCGAAGCGGGGAAGTGACTTAGTCTGGAGTCTGACTCCAAAGCGCTCCCACTAAAGGGCAGTGCATCTGGGAAACAATACTGACATTCAAAATTAAATTTAAAAAAAAAAAAAAAAAAAAAATCTAAAATGGGAATTCTGAACACCAAAGCAAAAGCTGCACATCCTAAGGTGTGGGTAAAGAAGCAGGGAGACTCCTTTGCTGTCAGTAGTCCTGGTGTGTGCCTCGGTGCTGCTCCCTGCTCCCTCACATGTTGTAAGCCACATAGATGGGGTCGAGCTGGTCCGCCAGGAAGCCGTCCCGCAGGTGCATGCGCTGCTTCTCCCCCCGTGAGTTGATGGGGATCACGCCGGGGTCCACCACCACCACCACGCCCACGATGAGGTAGTGCTCCTCCAGGACCACGTTGGTGACCAGCGGCACCAGGTCCAGAGCCTCCTGCTCTGAGCCGTCCAGCTCCACCACCACCACGAGCAGGTTCGTCCAGGTGAACACCGCGCTGAGAGGGGGAGAGAGATGCAGACAAAGAAAAACGCTTAGAGCACTCATTCCTAGATTTATTTACCACTAGAAATGATTGTTCCTGCAGTCCCAAAAAAGGTACTTTCAAATGTTTTTTTTTTTGGTCAAAGCATTTTTGTAAGCATGCAACATCTGTATTCTGTACATCCATATTTTAAACCCACTTCCATTAAACCCAGTTGGCTACAAGAGCTCAACTTGATCAATGCAGGATCCCATGCAGCCAGATGGAGGCAGTGTGTTTTTAATGACACCACACTGTTGAAACCTTTGAGTTTAACTTTCTTGGTGCCTTTTATTTTCCTTTTTTTAACATTTACTGTTATACATGGCTGTTCAGCCTCCAAGTAAGCATGTGTGCCTGTCTGCAGCCCTTACCACTCTGCGATGCTCTTGTGTGCTCTGATCACAGAGGTCTCTATGTCGATGGGGTGGTACCTCATCCCACGCAACTCCAGCGTCTCATTCAGGGAGCCCACCACGTACAGGGCATCGTGCCTCTCTGCAGAACCAAAAAGAACCAGCCGTATCAGCACCAGTACCCAGCGCTATAGCAACACAACAACACAGCACCCAGGTGCCATAGCAAAACAACGCCAGCACCCAGGCACCACAGCAACACAGCACCAGCACCCAGGCACCACAGCAACACAGCACCAGCACCCATGTGTCACAGCAACACAGCACCAGCACCCAGGCACCACAGCACCAGCACCCAGGCACCACAGCACCAGCACCCAGGCACCACAGCAGCACAGCATCAGCACCCAGGCACCATAGCAACACAGCACCAGCACCCAGGTGCCATAGCAACACAGTACCAGCACCCATCCATTCCACAGAAAACAAATGTTATAACTGTTTTGGCAGTGGGTGTTGCAGAAATCTTTAGTGGGTAAGATGAAGAACAAATATCCCACCTGTTCATATGCATTAAAAAAAAAAAATCAATTAAATACTGCGTATGTACATATGTATTGTGGCAAAGTTGTTAAAAATAAAAATGTTTTATTAAAAAAGAGCTTTGTTTCCTGGATTTATGTAATCTCCGGTTTCTCCATTAGATGCCACCTTTTTCCATAGATCTGTGTGTACGGTGTATGTACTTGTTTAACTGATAAGTGAATGGGTAGTTAAGGTGTTAACAGGTACTGATCATGTGTTGATTGGACCTTGTTATCTTTCAAAAGGGAAGTTAATCTGTGTGGTTCATTGAGGTGTAGAGGAGAAGCGGAAGCATGTTTATTCATTGCTGAAGCCAACTGTGAGTTATCAAATTACAATAGCAAACGTGTACCATCTGTTCTAAAAACCATTATTTATTGTGTGTTGTTCCATCTATCGTGGTTACTGTGTGTGCCACGACGTTTATCTGTGCATGTATTTCCTGTGTGGAATTAAACATCTATTACAGTTGTCAGGGAAACGGCTTAGCCATCCTGACCTTAGTCAGGGACAAGATGATATTGTGTAGTTAGCGCTCGAGTACAAACTAGGTTTATTTATTTATTTATTTATTTTTGTCTTTGCAATTGCCAGTTATCCCTGTGTGGGAAATGAATAAAAAAAGAAATACCTGTGTTGCAACTGCATATCCTGTCTCCAGCCTGTTTATACGGTATATCAGCGTGTGTATACGTATATATATATATATATATATACAGTGCCTTGGAAAGTATTCGCCCCTTGAACTTTATGACCTTTTGCCACATTTCAGGCTTCAAACATAAAGATATGAAACTGTAATTTTTGTGAAGAATCAACAACAAGTGGGACACAATCATGAAGTGGAACAAAATTTATTGGATATTTCAAACTTTTTAACAAATAAAAAACTGAAAAATTGGGCGTGCAAATTATTCAGCCCCTTTACTTTCAGTGCAGCAAACTCTCCAGAAGTTCAGTGAGGATCTCTGAATGATCCAATGTTGACCTAAATGACTAATGATGATAAATAGAATCCACCTGTGTGTAATCAAGTCTCCATGATAAATGCACCTGCACTGTGATAGTCTCAGAGGTCCGTTTAAAGCGCAGAGAGCATCATGAAGAACAAGGAACACACCAGGCAGGTCCGAGATACTGTTGTGGAGAAGTTTAAAGCCGGATTTGGATACAAAAAGATTTCCCAAGCTTTAAACATCCCAAGGAGCACTGTGCAAGCGATAATATTGAAATGGAAGGAGTATCAGACCACTGCAAATCTACCAAGACCTGGCCGTCCTCTAAACTTTCAGCTCATACAAGGAGAAGACTGATCAGAGATGCAGCCAAGAGGCCCACGATCACTCTGGATGAACTGCAGAGATCTACAGCTGAGGTGGGGAGACTCTGTCCATAGGACAACAATCAGTCGTATACTGCACAAATCTGGCCTTTATGGAAGAGTGGCAAGAAGAAAGCCATTTCTTAAAGATATCCATAAAAGTGTCGTTTACAGTTTGCCACAAGCCACCTGGGAGACACACCAAACATGTGGAAGAAGGTGCTCTGGTCAGATGAAACCAAAATCGAACTTTTGGCAACAATGCAAAACGTTATGTTTGGCGTAAAGCAACACAGCTCATCACCCTGAACACACCATCCCCACTGTCAAACATGGTGGTGGCAGCATCATGGTTTGGGCCTGCTTTTCTTCAGCAGGGACAGGGAAGATGGTTAAAATTGATGGGAAGATGGATGGAGCCAAATACAGGACCATTCTGGAAGAAAACCTGATGGAGTCTGCAAAAGACCTGAGACTGGGACGGAGATTTGTCTTCCAACAAGACAATGATCCAAAACATAAAGCAAAATCTACAATGGAATGGTTCACAAATAAACATATCCAGGTGTTAGAATGGCCAAGTCAAAGTCCAGACCTGAATCCAATCGAGAATCTGTGGAAAGAACTGAAAACTGCTGTTCACAAATGCTCTCCATCCAACCTCACTGAGCTCGAGCTGTTTTGCAAGGAGGAATGGGCAAAATTTCAGTCTCTCGATGTGCAAAACTGATAGAGACATACCCCAAGCGACTTACAGCTGTAATCGCAGCAAAAGGTGGCGCTACAAAGTATTAACTTAAGGGGCTGAATAATTTTGCACGCCCAATTTTTCAGTTTTTATTTGTTAAAAAGTTTGAAATATCCAATAAATTTCGTTCCACTTCATGATTGTGTCCCACTTGTTGTTGATTCTTCACAAAAATTACAGTTTCATATCTTTATGTTTGAAGCCTGAAATGTGGCAAAAGGTCGCAAAGTTCAAGGGGCGAATACTTTCGCAAGGCACTGTATATATATATATATATATATATATATATATATATATATATATATATATATTGTGAGACAGCAGGGAGGGGGTTAATTCCTCCCTAGAGGAAAACATGTGCGTAAGGCACATTTTGGTTTTGTTTTGTTAATTATCTGATTTGTGTTAATTGTTTTGTTTAATTGTTTTATTGTTTTATGGTTGATCATTACCGGCACCTGGCTACTATTGAAAATTGGAGCCAGGTGCCCGGTTTAAAAGGAGAGCAGTCAGTCTGCTCTGGCTGCTGCTGAAGAGGGTAGAAGCCCGACTGTGCTGGTGTGTGGGTACAGCCGATTTAAAAGGAAAAAAAGGTAGAGCGAGTCCTTTTTTTTTTTTGTGTACGTGATTTTGTTTGTTTGTTTGTTTTGTTACAGGTAAACAGCTTAGCTGTCCTGTTGTTTAATTTAGGTTCCTGTTTTGTTTTAGTTAGTGCTCAAAGCGAGCTAGGTGTTTGTTTGTTTGTTTATTTTGTTTTGTGTTTCATTAAAAATAAGCGCAACCGCCGCTTTCAAAAAAAAAAATCCATTTGCGTGCTGGGTCAGTGTTTTAAAGGGGCAACGAACCGCAGAGAGGGCGGATCTTTTACATATATATATATATATATATATATATATATATATATATATATATATATATATACACAGTACTGTGCAAAAGTTTTAGGCAGGTGTGAAAAATGCTGTAAAGTAAGAATGCTTTCAAAAATAGACATGTTAATAGATTATATTTATCAATTAACTAAATGCAAAGTGAGTGAACAGAAGAAAAATCTAAATCAAATCCATATTTGGTGTGACCACCCTTTGCCTTCAAAACAGCATCAATTCTTCTAGGTACACTTGCACAAAGTCAGGGATTTTGTAGGCATATAGTCAGGTGTATGATTAAACAATTATACCAAACAGGTGCTAATGATCATCAATTCAATATGTAGGTTGAAACACAATCATTAACTGAAACAGAAACAGCTGTGTAGGAGGAATAAAACTGGGTGAGGAACAGCCAAACTCAGCTAACAAGATGAGGTTGCTGAAGACAGTTTACTGTCAAAAGTCATACACCATGGCAAGACTGAGCACAGCAACAAGACACATGGTAGTTATACTGCATCAGCAAGGTCTCTCCCAGGCAGAAATTTCAAGGACAGACAGGGGTTTCCAGATGTGCTGTCCAAACTCTTTTGAAGAAGCACAATGAAACGGGCAACGTTGAGGACCGTAGACGCAGTGGTCGGCCAAGGAAACTTACTGCAGCAGATGAAAGACACATCATGCTTACTTCCCTTCGCAATTGGAAGATGTCCAGCAGTGCCATCAGCTCAGAACTGGCAGAAAACAGTGGGACCCTGGTACAGCCATCTACTGTCCGGAGAAGTCTGGTCAGAAGTGGCCTTCATGGAAGACTTGCGGCCAAAAAGCCATACCTCCGACGTGGAAACAAGGCCAAGCGACTCAACTATGCACGAAAACACAGGAACTGGGGTGCAGAAAAATGGCAGCAGGTGCTCTGGACTGATGAGTCAAAATTTGAAATATTTGGCTGTAGCAGAAGGCAGTTTGTTCGCGAAGGGCTGGACAGCGGTACACGAATGAGTGTCTGCAGGCAACAGTGAAGCATGGTGGAGGTTCCTTGCAAGTTTGGGGCTGCATTTCTGCAAATGGAGTTGGGGATTTGGTCAGAATTAATGGTCTCCTCAATGCTGAGAAGTACAGGCAGATACTTATCCATCATGCAATACCATCAGGGAGGCATCTGATTGGCCCCAAATTTATTCTGCAGCATGACAACGACCCCAAACATACAGCGAAAGTCATTAAGAACTATCTTCAGCGTAAAGAAGAACAAGGAGTCCTGGAAGTGATGGTATGGCCCCAGAGAGCCCTGATCTCAACATCATCGAGTCTGTCTGGGATTACATGAAGAGAGAGAAGCAACTGAGGCTGCCTAAATCCACAGAAGAACTGTGGTTAGTTCTCCAAGATGTTTGGGCCAACCTACCTGCCGAGTTCCTTCAAAAACTGTGTGCAAGTGTACCTAGAAGAATTGATGCTTGATGCTGTTTTGAAGGCAAAGGGTGGTCACACCAAATATGGATTTGATTTAGATTTTTCTTCTGTTCACTCACTTTGCATTTAGTTAATTGATAAATATAATCTATTAACATGTCTATTTTTGAAAGCATTCTTACTTTACAGCATTTTTTCACACCTGCCTAAAACTTTTGCACAGTACTGTATATTTGGGCAATAATTAAGAAGTTCAAATCCACTGGAAACAGTGGTAAACTTGCCTGGTAGAGGACGCAAGTGTTTCTTGCCCCCATGCACAGTGAGGCAGATGGTTCGGGAGGCAAAGGGAAATCCAAGGACCACAATTGGAGAATTATAGAACTTGGTTGCATCTTGGGGGTCACCAAGTCTCCAAATCTACAATTAGACCTCACCTCCAAGGAAGGGTTGCCAGAAAAAAAGCCTCTATTGAGAGCAACCAACAAACGTAAGCGCCTGGAGTTTGCTAAACGGCATTGGCACTTCGAGTGGAACCGGGTGCTATGGTCAGATGAGACGAAAATAGAGCTCTTTGGCCACACACACAAGCGGTGGGTTTGGCATCGAAAGAAGGATGCGTGTGCAGAAAAGAACCTCATACCTACTGTAAAATATGGCTGTGGATCTTTGATATTATGGGGCTGTTTTGCATCCACTGGTCCTGGGGCCCTTGTTAAGGTCAATGGCATCATGAACTCTACCCAGTACCAGGATATTTTAGCCAAAAACCTGGTTGCCTCTGCCAGGAGGCTGAAACTTGGCCGCAAGTGGATCTTCCAGCAAGACAATGACCCCAAGCACACATCAAAATCCACAAAGAAATGGTTAATTGACCACAAAATCAACATTTTACAATGGTCATCTCAGTCTCTGGACTTGAACCCCATTGAAAACCTGTGGTTTCAATTGAAGAGGGCAGTCCATAAGCGCAGACCGAAGGATAGCAAGGATCTGGAAAGATTCTGTATGGAGGAATGGTCTAAGATCCCTCCCAATGTGTTCTCCAATCTCATTAAACATTATAGAAAAAGACTCGGTGCCGTTATCCTTGCAAGGGGAGGGTGCACAAAGTACTGAAAACAAGAGTGCCAATAATTGTGACACCTCATTTTTTTGGGGGAAATAAATTTATAATTTGAGAAATGTGTAATTTTGGTTGATTCTTGAATCATTAATAAAGTCAAATATATTCCACTTGTTGGAAAATTACAATATAGCTCAGTACTGGTATTATTTATTTTATACAGTCTTTTTTGCAAGGGTGCCAATAATTTTGAAGGTGACTGTATATATATATATATATATATATATATATATATATATATATATATATATATATATATATATATATATATATATATATTAACTGTAGAATACCACAGAAAGAGTGAAAAGGCAACTCCCTTGGATTGATCCAGATCTGCACTTGATTTGTAGATAAAAGTATTTTTATTTTCATATTACAAAAGTCAGCAAGCAACAATGTTAACGCTTGCTGACCTCACCAGAACATGTTCAGAACATGACAAATGTCGAAACGCAGTAACATTGTAGCTTGCTGACTTTTGTAATATGCAAATAAAAATACTTTTATCTACAAAGCGAATGCAGATCTGGATCAATCCAAGGGAGTTGCTGTTTCCCTCTTTCTGTGGTTTTCTACAGTTTTTTTTTCTATATGTAATTCCTGGGACAAGGCACCCCAGTTTGGAAAGGAGCACACAAATATATTTTTTAGCACTGGTATAAACTCCTAATATATACATATACATACAGTGCCTTGCAAAAGTATTCAGACCCCTGACCAATTCTCTCATATTACTGAATTACAAATGGTACATTAAAATTTCATTCTGTTTGATATTTTATTTTAAAACACTGAAACTCAAAATCAATTATTGTAAGGTGACATTGGTTTTATGTTGGGAAATATTTTTAAGAAAAATAAAAAACTGAAATATCTTGCTTGCATAAGTATTCAACCCCTGTGCTGTGGAAGCTCCCAGTTTACACCGATGAAAGAAATTGCCCTAACGAGGACACAATTACCTTACCATTGGCCTCCACCTGTGAACCATTAAAGTTGCTGTAACATTGTCTGGATAAAAACCCCACTGTTGAAGGATCATTGGTCAGGCTGTGAATCTGAAGGAAAATGAAGACCAAAGAGCATTCTACAGAAGTTAGAGATAAAGTAATACAAATGCATAGATTAGGGAAAGGGTACAAAATAATATCCAAGTGTTTGGATATCCCAGTGAGCACAGTTGCATCAAAAATCAGGAAGTGGAAGCTGCATCACACCACCCAGGCACTGCCAAGAAAAGGCTGTCCCTCAAAACTCAGCGCTCAAACAAGAAGGAGACTTGTGAGAGAAGCCACAGAGAGGCCAACAACCACTTTGAAGGAGCTACAGAGTTCAGTGGCTGGGAGTGGAGTAATGGTGCACCAGTCAACCATATCAAGAGCTATGCATAACACTGGCCTGTATGGGAGGGTGGCAAGAAAGAAGCCGTTACTCAAAAAGTACCATCTGAAAGCACATCTGGAGTTTGCCAGAAAGCATGAGAGTGACCCAGCTGCGATGTGGGAAAAGGTTTTGTGGTCAGATGAGACCAAGATAGAGCTTTTTGGCCAAAACTCAAAGCACTATGTGTGGCGCAAACCTAACACTGCCCATGCCTCAAGACACACCATCCCTACCGTGAAGTATGGTGGTGGCAGCATCATGCTGTGGGGATGCTTCTCATCAGCAGGGACTGGGCATCTTGTTAAAATTGAAGGAAGAATGCATGGAGCAAAACACAGGGAAATACTGCAAGAGAACCTGCTTCAGTCCGCTAAAAAACTGAAGAAATTCACCTTTCAGCAGGACAATGATCCCAAGCACAAGGCCAAAGCAACATTGGAGTGGCTCAAGAACAAAAAGGTGAATGTCCTACAGTGGCCCAGTCAAAGTCCTGATCTCAATCCCATTGAGAATCTGTGGCACTATTTGAAAATTGCGGTCCTGGCGTCGTCCAACCAACCTGAACAACCTGGAGCAAATCTGCCAAGAAGAATGGGCCAAAATCACTCCGACACTGTGTGCAAAGCTGGTACATACTCACCCCAAAAGACTTAAAGCTGTTATTGCAGTGAAAGGTGGCTCTACCAAATATTAATGTGTATGGGTTGAATACTTATGCAAGCAAGATATTTCAGTTTTTTATTTTTCTTAAAAATATTTCCCAACATAAAACCAATGTCACCTTACAATAATTGTTTTGAGTTTCTGTGTTTTAAAATAAAATATCAAACAGAACGAAATTTCAATGTACCATTTGTAATTCAGTAATATGAGAGAATTGGTCAGGGGTCTGAATAGTTTTGCAAGGCAGTGTATATATATATATATATATATATATACACACAGTGGTTTGCAGAAGTATTCACCCCCCTGCAAAGTTTTCACATTTTGTTGGCACCTGAGCGTACTCCATGACGCTTTCAAATTAGACTTTACATGTAGAATCTACACAAACTAGATTAACAGATTAATATCAGTTGCATAAGTATTCAACCCCTTTGCTACTGCAGCCCTAAATCAAGTGCAAATGATTTGTTTGAAAGGTCACAAAATTAGTAAAATAGTTTCAGCCTGTGTGTACTCAAAGTGGCTTAACTTGTAGATAATTTCCCTCAGGTATATAAAGACTTTCAAGCTGCAACTCACATAATGATCAAACAAAGCAACCATGAAGACCAAGGAGCTTTCGAAACAAGTCAGGGATAAAGTGGTAGAGGCACAGAGCAGGAGAAGGGTACAAGAAAATTTCAAAAGGCACTGATTATCCCTCTCAGCACAGTGAAGTCCATCATTAAGAAGTGGAAGATGCATCCTACCACCCAGACACTACCCAGATCAGGTCGCCCTCCCAAACTGAGCAGCCGGGCAAGCAGGAAACTGGTTCGGGATATCACTCTGAAGCCAACAATGACCTTGAGAGATCTGCAAAGTTCTGTGTCTGAGATGGGAGTCAGTGTTCACACATCAACAATAAGCCGGTCCCTACACAAAGCTGGCCTGTATGGACGGGTGGCAAGAAAGAAGCCATTCCTCAAAAAGTCTCATCTTAAAGCACGTATGGAGTTTGCGAAAAAGCATGTAGATGATACTGCAGACATGTGGAAAAAGGTTTTGTGGTCAGGAGACCAAAATTGAACTTAGAGGTTTAAATTCCAAGCGTTATGTCTGGTGCAAGCCTAACACTGCACATCACCGAGTCAACACCATCCCAGCTGTCAAGCACGGTGGTGGCAGCATCATGTTATGGGGATGCTTCTCTTCAGCAGGGACTGGGAAGCTTGTCAGGATAGAGGGGAGAATGGATGGTGCAAAGTATAAGCGAATCCTTGAGGAAAACCTGTTTGAGTCAGCCAAGACTCAAACTGGGGAGGAAATTCACATTTCAGCAGGACAATGACTCCGAAGCACAAAGCCAAAGCCACACTAGAGTGGTTGAACAAGAAGAGAATTAATGTTCTTGAGTGGCCCAGTCAAAGTCCTGACTTGAATCCAATCGAAAATATATGGCGGGACTTGAAGATTGCAGTCCATTGACGATCCCCAACAAACTTCAGAACTGGAGCAATTTTCCCGTGAAGAATGGGCAAAAACTTCACCATCCTACAGTAATTGCTGCAAAAGGTGCTTCTACCAAGTACTAACTTAAGGGGCTGAATACTTATGCAACCAGTAAATTTCATGTTGTACATTTTCTTTGCAAGTTTTTCTGACATTTAACATCCTCCTCATATAACAGTGTTGTTCAGTTTAACCACTACAGCTTTGAATAAAAAAAGTTTGTTTGAAAAACTGTGCATACATTAGTTGTAGGGACCTACCTAAATCACGATTTCGCGGAAATCGTGAAATTGAGGGGTCACAGTGAAATTCACCTCTTAGGGGCCAATGCATACAAACAAGTACAGAGAGGAAAATAAAGAAAACTTGTTTAAATGAACTACTGCACAACGCAAGTGACGCAAACTATGTTTCTTCCTTCTGCAGATAGCCCTTTTTTATTCCTTCGCCGTCCTGTGTGCATTGCACTTAAGCAAAAAACAAACAAACAAAAAATGTCCACAAGTAACATTTACAAAATAAATTCTCCAAAGCAGTTAACGTTCTTGTTTACTATTCAAATGACAAATTTTTAATCAGCATATCACTGCGTCTTTACTGCTTTTATGTGACCTGTACTGTGCAGGAGGGGGAGGGACAAAGTTGGTGCTGCATTGTTTTGATTTAGGTTGCTAAAATCTAGTTTTCAGCATTGGAGGGAAAATAGTAGAAATGGACGACAAAAAAAAGCAAAGTATATTTCGACTGATGATCGTTTTAAGTTATTTCCCAAAGAAACTACATGCAGACTGAGGTAATTGTTTTCCATATCTTAATGTGTATTTGGAGAAAATACGATCGATTGCTATTTAGCTTCAGAATCACACATTAAACAAAAGGCTACTTCAGAGGCTGTTGAACAGAACGTAAAATACACAGCTTTCAGAAACCAAACTGCAAAGTCAGCGCAGACAAGAAGTATTCCTGTCTGCAAGTTAAATCAGTACTAAACGATCCAGCACAGCCACCTCACTTCAACCTGCTGCTTACAGTTGGAATTTTAGACCCGAATAGCCACGTACTAATAAAATAAATTATTGGATGGGACAAATAACATGACAACGAACGTGCTGCATACATTGACTTTATTATATGCCAGATGCCCTTGTGTAACCGAGTTTTTGGGTTGTTTCTAATCGATTTCCACATCTGTATAACTTGGCAAAGCTTTGCCTTAACTTCCAACCAATTTAGTGGATGCAGACGTGCAGTCTCAATGTATGGGCAAGTCAACTGCTGGGGGATGCTGCATACTCGCCTTTAACAAATGCCAGCACTCTGTTTTAGTAAGGAAGCAAGTACCACTTTTTTTGGCTTTATAGTGTTCTGAAATACTGTCTACTTAGGTTTATTTCATGTTTAAACACGTCCGCAACATACCCGTGAAAAATACGTAAATTTACCGCGATTTAAGTAGACCCCTAATTATTTGTAATTCAACAAAACGTGACATTATTAGTAGGTGGTGAATACTTCTGCAAACCACTGCATATATATAATAGATGGGCTTCAGTGAGTTGTGATTAACGGTAATTGAGTGTTTACTATTTTGTGTGAGAAAAAAAAAGGCTGTGTATTTTTCTGTTTATTTTCACAGAAATACTAGCGCACCTGTTGGACCGAGATGCGTGCTTCCCGTTAAAACTACTTTCAGTTTTCTCCCTCAGTGTCTGTTTGCCACATCAACTCTGCTTACAGAATTATTATGAAGACTGTTAGGGCTCTAATAGTAGGCTTGCTGTAGGTGGGCATCCCTATAGATCGCTCCCGTGGTAACTGTGGGTCCAGACCTGCTCCTGTTCCCGCCGGTACACTGTACATTGGATGAGGTTACCATTCCGATTCACTAGCAGTTGCTGGACTCAGCTCTGCTTCGGGTCTGGCTGTCTGCAGCTGCTCCCGTAGTGTTTCGTTGCCGCCCTGGTCTCGCGTGTAGTGCCATTGTGATGGCTGTCACGGCTCTGACAGCAGGCTTTATCCAGTCTTGCAAGGTACTGTACAGTACAGCACTAGTGCTCAGGCACCATGTGGCTGGGAACCAATTGGTTAATCTGGGTTCATTTTACTGTCTGCTGGGTTCAACCTCGGTTCATCACCGTTCAGACTCGGTTCAAAGGTGATATTGTGGTACAAAACAGTGATACCATCCCTGGTCCAGGACCAGCGGACCGGTTTGAGTCTTGCGCCGTTATCTGTTTTTGCAGTACTTTGCCTGTAACATACTGTTGCAGCTTTTTTTGTCTGAGACAGCAGGTTTTTGTTACATGTACTGTATACTGCACCAGCCCTGTTGCAGTACATACTTTATACAGGAGCTGCAGCTCCCACCCTGTTACACAGCGGCATTGCTGCTTAAGCATTACTGCTTGAGCAGAAAAAAGAAAAAAGGACCAGGGGTCACAAATGCAGATTAGAGAATTGTGAGGGTCTAGAACCAACTCCCCAGTAATGTTGTTGAAGCTGACACCCTGGTATCCTTCAAGAAGCTGCTTGATGAGATTCTGGGATCAATAAGCTACTAACAACCAAACAAGCAAGATGGGCCGAATGGTCTCCTCTCGTTTGTAAACTTTCTTATGTCTTATGAATCCAGCCTCGGCTGGGGCGTGGTCTAGTATGGCTGTGGGGGCGCAGGGGAACCCCCATTGAGCACTAATGTACCTACCCGGTGCTACAGGCACTGAATCGGTACCAAACACAAGCTGAGGCAGCAACTGTACATTCTTACTACATTGCTTGCTTTTTCCAACATGCCTGTGACGCATGCAAGGCCAGCTTGCCTGACTGGTACCAAGCAGGCTTTGTTGCCAGCCCAGTTGCTGTCTTTATCAAACTGCTTTTTTGCAAACTTTGTGCGCATTTCTCCAAAGTGCTCTGCGTCTCTAGGAGCTGGCATTCCTGTCGGAGGGCGTGGAGTCAGACAGCGCATCCCCTACGGTTAAGCTCTCCCTGTAACGGCAGAGCTTATGCCATTGAGTAAAGGGTCACTGCAGGCTGTACAGCGGCGGTGCTGCTTGAGTAGACGCCCCTTTGACAGCAGCAACAGTACTGTACACTACTGTACCAACCCAGTGCTACAGGCACCAAACCGACCCCGTACCATTCTGATGCAGTCCCGGTTCTGACCTGCTACAGACCGGCCTGTTACAATCCCCAATCTGGTATCAAACAGGCCTCGTTGACAGTCCAGTTGCAGTTTTTTGCAAGCTGAGGCAGCAACTGTATATTCTTTGGTAAATTGCTTGCTATTTGCATAATGAGTTTATCCCTGTTTTGTGTGCATTCTCCAAGCGTACGTTGGAGAAATGTTTCTCCTGCAGCTCTACAGAGCGCTCTGCGTCCCTCACCTGTACAGCGTTCTTCCCCATCATCCTCTCACAGAGAGCATAGAGGTGGCTGCATCCTCACCCCATGGCTCTGTACCAAGGGAGAGCCACGCACCCAGGAATACACAAGCTCTGGGCAGCAGTTTCTCACAGGCACGCATGCCTGATGGGGACAAAGTTTTCTCCGTTCCGTCTGGTTTCGGCCTGCTACCGACCGGTATTCCCATCCCAGTCTGGTACCAAGCAGGCCTTATTGACAGTCCTGTTACTGTCTTTAGCAGCTGAGGCAGCAACGGTACATTCTTACTGTGCATTGCTTGCTATTGCATATGCCTGGGTTTTCATCCCTGTGCCAGCAGATTCAGGGATCAGCACAGCCAGCTGCGCCTGCAGCCAGACTACCTCCCGGGGCAGAGGCAAGAGCCTCAGGCCAAGCCACAAGGTGAACATCGGCCATAAGGGTTTGCTGCCACAGGTCCAGGGCCCCTTCTCAGGGAGCCATCTGGAGTATGGTCGTCAGTGCACCACAGACATCTGGGTGTTTACTACTGTTCAGACCTGCTACTCACTGTACTTCAAGCACGGTCCCCCTGCCTTTCGGAGCGTGACTGCAGCATCAGTCATGGACCCACAGGGCACCGCTTTGGTGTCTCAGGAGGTAGCAGCTCTGCTGCAAAAACGGGCATTCATATGGTACACCCCCTCCATTTGGAGGATGGGTTCTACTCCATGTCAAGCGGGATGGTGGCCTCAGACCAATCCTCGACCTCAGGCAGGTCAACCTGTTCGGAGCCGAAGGAGGTTCAAAATGTTGACGATGCAACAGCTGTTGCAGTCATTCAGGCCAGGTGATTAGTTCACCAAGGTGGACCTCAAAAGATCCCTATTTTTGTATCCCCATAAAAACCGGCGCACTTAAGTACCTACGGTTCGCCTTTCAGGGAACAGCGTACAAGCTCAGGGTCTTGCCATTTGGCCTCTACCTCGCCAAGCCTTTTTCAAAGTGCACAGAAGCTATTCTGGCCCCACTGAGACTCAGGCCAGCGACAAGACACTGTCACCAGGCGGCCACGGTTCAATGCGGGCTGAAAACCCGACACAGTGTACAGCATGGACTTAGAGTACAGACGTACTCCTAAATAGGAGGCTGTCTGCGAGGGTTGAGCTGGCTCTTTGCACGATTCACCAACAGGCACAACTGATGAAGGTGGTCTGTGGTGAGTTCCATGTGGGCCTTTGTTTTCAGGTACTAGTATGTGATTGACAGAGGCCCGAAAGAACATCTGTTCTATGAAAATGCGTTACATTTACTAAAATAAAAATACTTAAATGCTTTTAATAAAAATGCTTTTGAAAAGACCAAATTCCCATTGGGCTTATTTATTAAATTTGTTTTAGATTCTATTGATTTTTTAGTATTACTATTCAGGACAGCTGCTATAACATCATTACCTTTATTACAAATGTGCATGGATTAATCTACCGATTAATCATCTTATGCACATAACTTAATCGATCAAAATTTTTAATCGATTGACAGCCCTAACATATATATAAAAAAAAATGAACTTTGAAAAAATGAAAAAAAATGTCTTGAACTATACACATACCTTAATAATTAACTAATGTCTGTATTTGACAAGCAATACATACAAAAGTTGGATAACATTCACTAACACACCTTTGTAAACTGGTTCATTTTGTCTTACTCTATTACAGAATGTCTCTTTTGTTCATCACCATCAACACTGAGAAGTGTGCTGTGCTGCACAGGAACCCTCGCTGTGTCGGCCTTGTTTCCGGGGGGACGCTCTTACCTCCGTTGGCGTCAGTGAGGTCGGTGCGGCGCAGGAAGCCCAGGTAGCCACTGCGCGCCCACACTGTGGCCGTGTCTCCGAAGCTCAGCTTGGTGCTGAAGTGATCGGCGTGCAGAGCCTCCTCCCCGTACACGGTGTAGTAGCCGGTGGCGTTGTGAGGACTGCTCACCCAGATCTACACACAGAGGAGACAGCGTGAGGAGCACAACAACCTGCAGAGTACTGAAGCTGCTCACTATTGTTTTGACATTCAAAAGAAGCACAATACAGACTCCCGCTGCAGAGCAGTTTGATCCATTACTGTGAGTTTAATAAGACACACCTGAACTTGTTACCTATACACTGTGACTAATCAAGTTCTTAGTAAAACCTGGAATTGGTGAAACTGCTATGCAATGGGAGTCTTATTTCTATCCCTGCAGCAGGCAGAGCCCTGCAAGGTGCATGTTAGCAGTTTTCATCAATAGTATATTACTATAATGTGTTTCTCATGCATGGCACAGTACAGAAGACTGCACTGCAATGGAGAATCAGTGCAACAGTTTGTGAATAGGGCTCCCCACCGCCCCACCCCAAGGGCTGCAGACTGATCTAATCATGATGGATAAAAAAAATGATGGTGTCTAGGTAGGATTGTTTATAACTTTTTATTTATTTATTTTTGCAATCCTGCCTTTCAAACGCTGTTATAGAGTATTTAATACATATATTTAGTAAAAGTCAAGAACTGACAACTGCGTATCTCAATCTCTGCTCATTCCTTTATAGTCAGTGGCCCCTATGTCGTCATTTCGTTAAGACGCACCTTATCTTCTGTGATAAGGCACGTCTTAATATCCTAATGATTTCCATAGCACACATCTTAATAAGCAGCATTCACATTAGTAAATACCAACTTATTTATAGTTTTAAGATGCGTGTCATGGGATTGTGTTAACACGCTTTTTATGGCTACTTTTAAGAACCTTTAGTAAATGAGGCCCACAGGGAGAGGAAGTCAGGATAAGCACGATGTGGTACATACCGCTCAGTCACGCAGCCTGCAGGCTCACTCTTACCTCTCCTAAGTGCGAGTCTCCCAGCGGTCCTTTAGTCTCAGTGTTTGCAATGATAACCCTCACACCGGGCAGGATCTGCGTTACAGGGGTGGAAAAGACAGGCTTCATTAACAACATCACAATGTAAGAGAGTCAGGAGAAAACAAAGCGGATCACCATGCACACAGGTGTGTGACACAGACAGACACACACAGATCTCTGCTTAGGAATGTCCTCACCAAGTTCCATTACAATGTGACTTCCATACAGACACAGGGATGGAAATAAGGCTCCCATTGCATAGCAGTGTGATCCATTCCTGGTTTCACTGCGAGTTTAATAACCCACTGTGGCTAATGGGTGAAACTGTAATGCACTAGGAGTCTTATTTCAATTCCTGCAGACAGAGACCAGATTACTAAATAAAAGAATGTCCTGATCAAGTTCTACCAATAAGATGAGTGGTTCTTTAGATAGAAGTGTAACGCTCAGTGTGACGTAGGTCTGTAATAGGAAGGTGCTGTCGCTGTGCTTACCTTTCCGGACTCCATCAGTGGCAGGCTGTGCGGGGAGCCTCTCTCAACCAATCGAACCCTGAACAACACAAGACCACACACACTGACATTACTCTATCTGCAGAACAAATGAATACAGTGCAGAGTAACAGTGCACACAAGAGGCCGACAGCACAGTGCTGGATAACCGCATATAATATTATTCAATTCGATTTCACTTGCCCAGCCACCTCATAAATCAGCTTTATACAGCAACCAGTTACACATATGAACACCACCTGGGCTGGAGCAGTGCTATAGCATAAGACTTCAGGAGAGTCCACCCAATGAAAAATCAAGGTGCTTAGGGTTTTTTTTTTAGCATTAAAATCAACAAAGATGATTCCTTGTGTTTTATTTTTTATCAGTGCTTTACCAATTAAACATGATGATGTAATTACTGTCGCATTTAATGTCGCATGCAGTCCCGTTACCCCCCCCCAATGCTTCTCCCGTGGTTATACTATGCATTTACTATAATTCACCTTGGTTTGAGATGTTAATTAATATGCTTTACCATACCTCTCTGTGCTTTACAACAGTATACATACCTCAATGGAAATTTATAAGTTCTAGAAATTTCTCAAACAAAGAATTCTAGGAAAAATCTTTTGCAGCAAAAGTTTTGCTTTTGTGGATGAGGAGAAAAAGTTACAAGAATTTTTTTGCAAAACACCACAAATTCATCCTTTGATGCTAAGATAGTATTGTCTACAAGGTGCTAGAAATTCCAATATGATAATGCAGAGCCTAATTCTAGAAAAGTCAAGAAAACATTGGATTGTAGGGTTAGGCATAGGATGATTGCTGTCATTACCAATAAGTCAATAGGGGGAAAAAGTAAAGAGCTATCTGAAGACCTTAGGCAGAAACTTATTTATTGTCATAAAGCTGGTGAAGGAAACAAGAAGATTTCCAAGCATTTGTCTATCCCACTTTCAACTATTGTTTCTATTATTAAGAAGGACAAGACTCTCACAACACCCCCTCAGTCTGGAAGAAAGTTCTTTCACCAAGAACAAGTAGAAGAATTGTGAGGAAGGTTAATAACAATCTCAGATTGACTGCCAAAGATATTCAAAGTAAATTGGCTGAAAATGGGACTGATCTCAATGGTTGCAGGCCAAGGAAAAAGCCACTCTTAGGAAAACATCACAAGGACAATAGCTTAAAGTTTGCAAAACGGCATCTGAATGATGGATATGACTTCTGGTCAAAGGTTTTGTGGAGTGATGAAACAAAAATCAAGCTAATTGGTCACACTGATTGTCGTTACGGTTGGAGAAAGTGTGGTGAGGCGTACAAATAAAAGAACACCATACCTACTGTCAAGCATGGAGGTGGGAATATCCTTCTACGGGGATGTTTTTTCTCAAATGGCACAGGAAATTTAGTTCCAATATATGGTAAAATGGATTTCATAACATACCAAAAGATATTGGTCAATCATCTGAAATCCACCGCTATAAAACTTGGTTTAAAGCGCAACTGGACGTTCCAACACAACAACGATCCAAAGCACACATCAAAATCTACTTCAGAATGGTTAAAAAGAATAAAACAAAGATTATGGAATGGCCTAGTCAAAGTCCAGATCTAAATCTGGTTGAGAATCTTTGGTATGAGTTAAAGAAGTCTGTGCACAAGAGAAGTCCTTGGAATTTGAATGAACTGGAACAATTTTGCATTGAAGAAAGGTCAAAAATCACTAAAGAATCAAGCCAAAAACTAATTGTCAAATATTTAAAAGATGTTATTATTGCTAAAGGTGTCTCAGCTAGTTATTAATTTAATTTTCCTTGTCAGGGTATGAATATTTTTGAATATGCATTTTTGGAGTTTTGCAAAAAAAAAAAAAGCAGAAATAAGTAATTGTAGACATCTATTTCTTGTAACTTTTCTTCCTCATCCACAAAAGCAAAACTTTTTCTACAAAAGATTTTTCCTTTAATTATTTGTTTTTGAGAAATATCAGAGACGTTTTTCAATCAGCTATTAAAGCGATGCCCGTGTCGGAACTTCAGTTGGGGCGCCATACCTGTCGTGGCGCAGAGCTCTCATGTCCAGGTATACTGTGGTGGGGTCTGGACCCGCTGTACCCTGGAAAACACACAGAGAAGACAAACTGCTCAGAGACAGGCAGCCAGGGCGTCTCCATTCACACACGAAGAGCCTGGCTGGGTTAGTGCTGAATGAGATGCAGGGGCAGCATTAGTGGGCTAACGAGGCAAACTCTCCGCACTCACAATTAGGAGCTTGACCCCCTTTTCCAAAACGATCTAGAATAGGGAACCTAACTGAAAACGTACCACCCAAAGACCAAATGGGACTGCAGTCAAACTGAATGCTCCTTACCGACAGCAAATAAAATATCTAAACCGTCTAATAGATATAACATAGGGGGATTATAGAATATATAATAGGATTTCCTGGATGATACCTCATATAACACTGTCTCTATCTGCCACTAGGACCGGTTGAAAGGCATTTTAAAAATCAGAACTCTTAAGCAGAACCTTGTGTCTTTGAGGGGTATTAAAACAAACAGGATAGATAGGAGGGTCGTCTGAATGCTCTGGTTTGGGCGAGTTTCTATAACCTCGCGTTCGGTTTCATGCCACACCTGATTAATGACCAGGGTCCAGTGTGTTGGTGATAATTAAGCTGCTTTCTTTTGATGGATTCCTTTCCCAGTCAATCCCAGTTCCACAAAAACTCATTACAATACTGCTCTACTGTACATCATCTCAAACCAATCTGTCACTGTGCAACTCAACACTTGTTGTTCTCCTTTGTAACATTCATGTATTATATTAAAAAAATAGCAGGCAGGCTGCACAACTACAAGAAAATAATTCCACCTTGGGGTGACCTGCAAGGCACTGTAAACCCCCTTGTATTCGAGTGATGTTCGGTTTATCTAATTCTGCAACATCCCTGTTTCTGACATTGTACTTATGTTTTTGGATAATTTGCAAACTTCTAGATATTCAGAAAGTTAACAGCAGTACTTTAGAGTGGATGTTTTGCATGTTTTCTTGCTTTTCAGAATTCACTTATTTCTCGTGACGCAAAAATCCCAGGGGTGCAAGCCACCCAAACCGGGGAAGAGGTGAATTCAACGAAGACGATAATGCAGGATTAAAGAAAGAAGATGAACGTACTGTTAAGGTGTCCGCTGTGAAATGCACATCACAATAAGGAACAGGGCTTTTAAAACAGCTGCTAGTGACGCAGTTTACTGTATTCTACACAATACTCCAGTTTAACTGGTTGCCTGTTCAGTCGCGAATCACTGAAAGAGCGTGCGGGCTGATTGACTGCGGCAGTGAAAGGGGGAACAAGGAGATGGATGCTGTGCGTATCAGAGCAGAGCAGTACAGTACAGTACAGGGATCCCTCTGTGTTTCACTATCTGACTTCACAAATAACCCGTGATTAACAGTGAGTTAATAAAGGGGCCCTTATACAGTACAATGTGGTGCTTGTTCAATTCACCATCCACATGGCCTAACCCGTGAAGTCTCGAGGGAGCGCTGTACTTCAAAACGGCAGGCACAGTCACACATGCAGCAACTCTACCTGCTCTGCCAGCTTGCCCAGCCTGTTCGGCTGACAAAGGAGCAGACCCCGAGGTGAGGCAGGCCAGTCGTGAGAGAGAGGGAGGGAGGAAGAGGATGAGGGGGGGCCGGGAAAAAGAGGGGGTGGAGGAAGACGGGGAGAGAGAGAGGAGGCAGAGCGAGATGGAGGGGGGAGGAGGCAGGGAGAGACAGATGGAGACACAGAGACAGGAGGACACAGAAAGAGAAAAAAGTACAATAAAAGAAAGGAGTATGAGAGGGGAAACCAACAGGAGGAGAGAAACAGAACAGTTACTACATTGCCTTCTCATCCAGACACATTACCACATTCACATACATAAGGTGTGACCGCTCTATTCACTAATATAATAATATGCACGAATAAGTCAAGCTAAATGATTCATTTGCCAGTCATCACAGCACACGAAATGCTGCATGCGTTACACGCCATTTATTTTAGTATCTGGGCACTCCAAAGGACAGGTAGTCAGAATGACAGCGACCAAGGAGGCAGCAGCCGGCATCAGCTACATCTTCAGTGGGTCTCTGTAGGATGAGGGGAGGCAGCCCGGTGTTACGCACATTTCTGTATCCCTATAGAATTCTGTATCCCCTTAGATTTGACACCTGCGTAGATCAAGATCGCTATACGTGAACACTTGATGTTTCTGAACAGTATTTGCATGTAATAAAATTAAAATGTGTTTTAAAAGAAAAATACAGTTTTATAAGGTTACTTTCGTGTATTGAGCAACGCAGGAGACTGAGCGTACTGTACTGTTGGCTGTTTTGGCAGTACAACGTCATAATGGAAAAAAATACAGTACATCATGGGATTTTATACAGCACTGTCTATTCCTACAATGCATCTTGCACTGAGAAAGCAACACGTTAGGAATCAGAATAAAGGAAATGATTATGTAATACAGTTCACGTGCAGTCGTCTTTTGGTAAGTTGCATTTTCAGAATCATATCATTATGTACAGTATTACAACACCGTATGTTAAAATATTGCCTATAATCCACAAAACCAACAAAATACATCCTATGTAGCCTATACTTGGCATTTTATTTGTAGTGTTCTGTGGAACATGGGCAATCGTTTATGCTGGAAAAAAATAATTACAGTACCTTATCATGTTTCCCACACAGCACTACTTGTGGTCTGCTCTATTTAAATTGTGATTTAGACAGACACTGCCTGGTTTCAATAAGCTGTAAACTTAACACTTGCTAAGAAACTTAGGAAAGTTAGCACCTTTAAGTAAATATGGTTTATATATCAAGTCTCTTCCTCGCTGTATTAGGGGAGAGAATTTGAATACATTTCCATGGATTACCATTATTAATTGTATGTAAATGACTTGCACTCTTTATCTTTTTCCACGCTATTCATTTTGCGTGCAAAGTCATTTGCCGCTGGTAAGTGAATAGAGCAGGTGTACAAAGCACGCAGTAACAGGCTTACTGCGTGGTAAACTGGTTACCTCTGTTTAGTGCATGAGGTATAAAGAGCCAAGTGGAAGTGGAGTGAGGTGAGAATAGGGCAGCAGGATCCAGGGTTGGGAGGTGAGAATAGGGAAGCAGGATCCAGGGTTGGGAGGTGAGAATAGGGAAGCAGGATCCAGGGATGCGAGGTGAGAATAGAGCACAAGGATCCAGGGGAGGGAGGTGAGAATAGGGAAGCAGGATCCAGGGTTGGAAGGTGAGAATAGGGAAGCAGGATCCAGGGATGGGAGGTGAGAATAGAGCTCAAGGATCCAGGGGAGGGAGGTGAGAATAGGGAAGCAGGATCCAGGGTTGGGAGGTTAGAATAGGGAAGCAGGATCCAGGGATGGGAGGTGAGAATAGAGCTCAAGGATCCAGGGATGGGAGCTGGGCCTGTTGAAGAGCTCTTGAAGTACTCTCAGATTTAAAGGTGCAGAAGACAGTTCGGTTTTGTATTCAAGTTAGTTATTTTACTGCAAAGTTTTGTCTGAAATCACCTCCTTACAAACCCTGAAATGCTCACGTAGAATTATCTTGTACTACACTGAGAGTTTGATTCAATGATCACGTTAAAGGAGTATGAACTAAGGCCTTAAAATCTATTTTCTTCCACCTTTTTACCACCAGCTATAGTAACACTGGTCTCCATTTACAGCTGCTATTTCGCTTGTATTTTAATGCTTGAAACATGACACTAAAGTCAGCGCTGCTTCCTGGCACCTCATGTGTTCAGGTTCTCTTCAGTAGTCTAGCTGCAATCAGATCATGTGACCTACAGCACCAGCAGTTCAAAGGGAGAGATCTGCATATCCTGAATGGCGGTCTAAAAGTGAAGAAGCAAATAGAAATGGGGCCAGTCATAATGAAAAAAGTGAGCAAGAGGAATGGGAAATGGGTTTTAAAACCTTGGTTAGCACTCCTTTAACATGTTATTAAAAAAATAGTCACCATGGATTGTTCAATATTATCTTATACAGTCCCATATTAACTATATATACCCCAATGGAAATGTATAATTTTTAGAAACTTCTTGAAAACAAATAAATTACAGGAAAAATCTGTTGTAGCAAAACAATTATTTATTTCAGTAATTTTTTTGCAAAACTCCAAAAATGCTAATTCTGACAAATAGCTAGTTGAGGCACCTTTAGCAATAATAACCTCTTTCAAACGATTACGATATTTGTCAATGAGCTTTTGGTACGATTCATTCTTCAATGCAAAATTGTTCCAGTTCATTCAAATTCAGTGGACTTATCCTGTGCACAGCCTTCTTCAACTCATACCAAAGATTCTCAATCGGACTTAGATCAGGACTTTGACTAGGCCATTCCAGAACCTTGATTTTATTTTTCTAGAACCATTCTGAAGTATATTTTGATGTGTGCTATGGATCGTTGTTGTGTTGGAACGTCCAGTTGCACTTTAAATCAAGTTTTGTAGAGGAGGGTTTCAGATGATTGGCCAATATCTTTTAGTATGCTATATAATCCATTTTACCATGTATTGGAACTACATTTCCTGAGCCATTGGAGGAAAAACAGCCCCATAGAAGGATATTACCACCTCGATGTTTGACAGTAGGTATGGTGTTCTTTTCTTTGTATGCCTCACCAAACTTTCTCCAAACGTAACGACTATGAGCGTGACCAAATAGCTTAATTTTTGTTTTATCACTCCACAAAACCTTTGACCAGAACTCAAATCCATCATTCACATGCCGTTTTGCAAACTTTAAGCGATCGTCCTTGTGACGTTATCCTAAGAGTGACTTTTTCCTTGGCCTGCGACCATTGAGACCTTCACCATGCAATACTCAACCTATGGTTGAAATGGAAACCCCAGTCCCACTTGCAGCCAATTCACTTTGAATATCTTTGGCAGTCAATCTGAGATTGTTATTAACCTTCCTCACAATTCTTCTACTTGTTCTTGGTGAAATGACTTTCTTTCTTCTCCAGCTTTATAACAATAAATAATGTTCTGCCTAAGGTTTTCAGATAGTACTTTACTTTTTCCCCCTATTGACTTATTGCTAATGACAGCAATCATTGTCTGCCTAACTCTTTTATACGGTACTCTTTAAGAATGTTCACCTACAATTCAGCATTTTCTAGATGTTTCTAGAATTAGGTTCTGCATTATCATTTTGAAATTTCTAGCACCTTGTAGACAATAGTATCATAGCATCAAAGGGTATGAATACTTTTGAATTAGCAATTTTGGAGATTTGCAAAAAAACTGCTGAAATAAATAATTGTAGACATCTATTTTTTTTAACTTTTTTTCCTCATCCACAAAAGCAAAACTTTTGCTGCAAAAAAAATAAATCCTAAAATTCTTTGTTTTTGAGAAATTTCTAGAAATTATACATTTCCATTGGGATAAATGTAAACTTTTGACTATACTGTATGCTTGAAGGGAACAGTGTTATGACCTTGTCCTGTATGTGTATTTGGATATGAGACTGGTTCACTGGCCCGCTCACCTGCAGACACACAGCCACGTTGACCCGGCAGCCGAAGGTGGTGCTGACCGCTCGGGCGGACAGGCCCAGGTCTTTGAAGAGCTTGGAGAAGGACTGAGTGAGAGCAATACGGGGTCTCTCCTCTGCTACCACCATGCAGGTGCGCACACAGGAGAGGTTCACCCCCTTCACCTGTAGAGACAGACAGAGAGAGAGAGAGAAGGGGGTCAGTACTGAACACAGGAGAGGCTCACCCCCTTCACCTGGAAAGAGAGACAGAGAGGAGACAGAGAGGAGGGGGTCAGTACTGAACACAGGAAAGGTTCAGCCACTTCACCTGGAGAGAGAGAGGTACACACCAGCAGCATTACCCTGTAGTTTTAATTTTACTGGAAATAGTTTTAGATAAATAAACAAATTACATAACTAAACAAATGAGACATTGAAAATTCTAAAAACTCAGCGAGAACAAAGTGAACACTGATCTAAAGCAAGATCTTAAACATTAAAACCAATAAAATTATTAAAATAAATAAATAAGCCGTCAAAAAACTGAGGGAACTCTCGATACACAGGCTAACTCGCTACAGAAAATCTCAGAGAACAGCTTCGAGACAAAAATAAAAAAGCCTTTAAAACCCAGATACTGAGAGAATACGGAGAGAGTGAAAACCAATCTCGTAATGCACACCCCGTACAACGAGCATTGGAAAACAGCCTTTGACAGGCACTTTAAAAACACACAGAAACGGGGGATCGGTGAAGGAACACAGATTAGTGTGAGCGAAGAAGAGGACACCGACAGTGCTTTATTCACAATAAACATTTACACAAATGGCACAGTCCTGATCCAGGGAAATGAAGACAGCCTGCTCAGCTTTGAGTGCTCTTTCTACTTAATCAAACTTTGCACCCAGGAGCTAACGGCTGAGGCTGCCGCCATCACTCAGCTGGCCAAGCAACAAACAAAGAGTTCTGACACGACTCGAAAAAGCCCTCCTCCAGTGTACTGTGACACCTACAACCCACACCCACCGCTGACCTCCGAGTGCCCCGCAAGAGCCAGGGCCCTCAGCACAGTGAAAGAGAGTGTCAGTGCACTCAAACCGAATTCACAGAATTCAAGGAAGAAATACACACGCAGATGTCACAACAATTAAAAAAGAAAAATAGACGACATACATAAAAACAAAAAATGAACACAGAGCAGTAACTCTGCAACTAAAATCTACCGTCAGCGACCTATATATGGAGCCCCCAGCCCCCGAAGCCCCAGCCGACATGAGACCCACTTCATCCTCCACTGTGAAAGATACAGAGAGCTCAGAGAGAGATACTGCCTCAGACTGGCAGATAATATAGAGGGTTTCTTGCTCCAGAGCCAGGAGAAGAAACTGCAGGTTCTTCTGGGAGAAAAGAGAGAGGGTGCAATAATAGTAATAGAGAGAGAGAGAAAGACACTGACTTTTAGAATCGTTTATTAAGATTTATAAAAAAACAAAGAATCGATCAAAAAAACAACAAAAAACAATACTGACTCTAGGAAACTCCCCAACACATCAGTATTAAAACCTCTACAAATATAGCTTTTAAATTCCTAAAACAAGACAAAAAAAAAATTAAATAAAAACATTAAGGCTTCCCTCCTCACTCATCGAACAGATTGCCTCTCTCACACACCACTTCATCTGGAAACCTTCTAAGTCATGAACCAATTTAAAATAGGCGAAATCCACCTTAAGCCTGCTCACCACCATCATTCTGAACAGCCTGTCCACCTGAGTCAGCCCTAAGCCTGCCAGCTTATTCTTCCGAGACTTCAGAATGGCTAGTTTTGCCTGCCCTAGAAGAAAATTAACTATTGCACAAAATGAAAATTGCACATACTATCCTTCCTCTTGTAGGGGACTCCAAAAATAAACATAATCTTTGTGTATTCAACTCCCTGCATCTCTAACATTCCGCTAAGGAGTTGAAACAGAGAGTCTAGCCTCTTACACTCACTGTATGCATGAAACAGAGTTTCTTCCTCTGTACAAAAAGCGCATTCTGAGTTAATACTGGGATCTATTTTATGAAGGAGCCTACCTGTGGCCAGTATACCATGTATTAATCTCCACTGTAGATCTCCTACTCTCTTATCCAGAGGAAGCTTATACAGTACCCTCCATTCTGGATACCCTCTTCTCCTAGTGACAGGTGGCCTCTCCATCTGGAATCTACCACCCCCTTTAACTCTCTGCAGTGGGCTATTTTTATGCATAATTTATACACATCTTTACTTTCTAGAATTTTAAAGTTTAGATGTTTCATTTTGTGCATTTTCAAATTCCTTCCTTTTTCTTCCTCCTCCCCTTGCTCCTCTTCTCCCTCTAAAGGAGACACCAGCAGCTCCGGGAACTTAGTGTCTTGTCCCTCTCCTCTCTGCGCTGCCTCATCTTCCAGAGCTTCCCTGAGCCTTGGAGACAGACAGTCCCTCACCTCCCTCAGCACCTTCGCTGCCTGCCTCTCACATCGCCAGCCCAACATGCCTTTCAATTCAGCTGCACTCAGCCAGCAAGATAGTCCAGGCACCAAAAGCTGTCCTAACCTAGTAAGACCTGCTTTTACAAAACTGCCCTGCAGTGCTAAAGACTGAAGGCACTGCGCTGAAATGAGAGAATTAAAAAACAGTGGTTCTTCTAAGAGATTTTGAGCTGGCATATTCTTCTCCCTCTGCACTATTAGTGTTCCCTACACCTTTAAAACACTGTGATAAAAAGGGGGTAGAGAAGATCTGTCCAAAGCGAGGTGGTTAATCAGAAACAAATGAATGCCAAATCCCAACCCCTCCACTTTGTTGAGAAAGAGGCAGGCTAACCTCTTCCAGTGGGCTCCCTCCCCAGTGTACAGGAGTCTCTGCAAAGCCTGCATTCTAAACGCTGCCACCCTGCCGGCGATGCTAACCAACCCCTGCCCGCCCTCATCACGAGGCAGGTACCAAACAGCCGACCTTAGCCAGTGCTTGCCTCCCCAAAAAAACTCCACAAAAAGCTTCTGAATGCTGTCTACTAGGTTTCTTGGCAGATCTAGACACACCAACCTGTGCCATAACATTGATGCAGCCAGATTATTAATCACCAGAACCCTCCCTCTGTAAGACAGCTGAGTCAGCAGCCCTCGCCACTGATCTAATCGAGCCTTCACCTTCTCTATCATGCCCTCCCAATTTTGCTCCATATAATTATCTGTACCGAGGTACACTCCCAGCACCTTCATCCCCGTCCTACCCCACCTCAACACCTGGCCCTGACAAAAATGCATCACTTTTGGCCCAATTTATCCTTGCTGATGACGCTCTCTGAAAAATATTAAGGCTCTGCTGCAATTCCTGAACATATTACTGCTGATAAAAACAGCAATATCATCAGCGTAGGCTGAGGCTCTCACTGTGGCCACAGGGGCCGAGTTGGGCACTGTCCAGCCCACCAGCCTGTTCCTCAGCCGAGCCAGCAAGGGCTCAATAGAGATGACGTACAGCATCCCCGACAGGGAGCAGCCCTGCCTAATCCCCCTGCACAACGGTCTACTCAACCCACTGTTTATTTTTAAAACACTAAAAACAGTGTTATATAAGAGCTTAATACATTTAATAAAACCAGGGCCGAACCCGAAGGCTTCCAGACTTTTAAAAAGGTAGCAATGGTCGACGCAGTCAAAGGCTTTTTCCTGGTCTAAGGACACCAGACCCACATTAAAATCACGATTTTTGGCTAATGATAAAAAATCCCTTATTAAAAATATGTTATCAAAAATTGCTCTCCCAGGTATACAATAAGTCTGATCTGGATGAATTATCTTGTCCATGCAATTTTTCAATCTCATTGCCAAACACTTCGAAAAACATTTTAAATCACAGCATAAAAGAGCAACTGGTCTCCAGTTTTTGATTAAACACAAATCCCCTTTTTTTGGCAACAGACTAATTACAGCTCTCCGGCAACTGAGTGGCAACTCCCCTGCCTGCAGGCTTTCCTGTAGCACCAGAAACAAGTCAGGTCCCAGGTCTTTCCAAAAGTGCTGGTAGAACTCAGCTGGCAGTCCATCTATCCCTGGAGCTTTTCCTTTTGCCAGCTTCATGACAGCAGTGTTTAACTCCTGGAAACACAGTTTCATATCCAAACTATGCTGCTCTGCTCAGTCTGGGCAGCCCCTCCAATAACGTGTTGATATCCGCCTGATCACATGGCTCACTGGCATACAGTTCGTCATAAAAACGCACTGCCGCCTCGCTGACCTCCTCCTGGCCTGTCAGCTCCTTGCCGCACGGCAACCGGACATAGTGCAGCCGCTTACTGTTGGCTCTCTTCTTCTCCAACCCGAAAAAGAAACTTGTAGGGGCATCCATGTCTCTCAACTCTATGAACCTGGATCTCCGCACTTTCTCCTCCAGCAGGCTGCTTAAAGCTTCTCTGCGCTCCCCCAGGGTCTCCTGTGCTGCTGTGCTCTGCTCAGTTTCAAGCTGGAGGATTTCTCTCTCCAGCTCTCTCGTGACTGCATTCAATGACTTGTTTACGTCTGCGGTGTAATGCTGACACAATAACTTATTTTGTGTCTTCCCTATATCCCACCACTGCCTTAAATTTTTAAATGGACTTTTCTGTTCTTTCCATTTTCGCCAAAAATCTTGAAATTGCTTTGTGAAACGAACATCTTGTAATAATTTAACATTTAGATGCCAATGTGGTGCACTATGTATTTCTTTATTTTTAATTGCTGTGATTATTAAGTAGTGATGATCAGATAAACTATTTGGTGTTATTGTTGCCTTTATAAATGTATTAAGATGACATCTGGGTATATATATCCTGTCTAATCTAGCTCTGACTATATGGTGAGAGATGCAATGCAACCACGTGTACTGTCGAGTGGTGGGATGCAGACACCTCCAGACGTCAACCAAGTCATTCGATTTTAAAATTGCAGCTAACTCTGTCGCTGACGGGGGATGAGGTTCAACACTGTTCCTATCATTATTAAAATCTACTGTACAGTTAAAATCGCTAATATCAAAATATCATCGTTAATTGTTACAAGATTTTCCTTTAGAATATTAAAAAATAAAATCCTATCTCTTCCTATATTGGGAGCATAAACATTAATAAAATCATAAATGCTGCCTCCTATCTCAGCTCTTACTTTTATCATCCGCCCTCTAATGATCTCTTTTATTTCTAATATATTCATTTCCATGTCTGGTCGAAAGAGCAACGCCACCCCTGCACTATTATTCGATCCATGGCTCAGCACACACCTTCCTCTCCATTCAGACAACCATCCAGCCTCGTTATCTAGATCTGTGTGCGTCTCTTGAATAAAAGCCACTCCCACCCGCTTTTGCTCTAAAAATTCAAATAATTGTGCTCTCTTAAAATTTTGTCTACAACCATTTATATTAAAAGAAATAAAATTAATTCTATCCATGAGGGCTAAAAGGTTTAAAACAACCAAGAATAAACGAACAGTAAATGATATATATTTTTTATAAAACGTATCCATTAGTCGGGCAGAGACGGATTCACAGCAGCGCCAAGTAAAGACTCAGCGCTGTGTTCCTCTCCCTCCAAACAAGGGGGCACCGCAGCCCCAAGTTGAGACCCAGAGCTACCGTGACTCCCCCCAGGGTTCGAATCAGGAGCCCCCACACCACGGGATTCCACTCCCGCAGTGCAGTGGCCACCCAACCCGGACCTCAGTCTCCTATCAGACCCAGGCGCAGCCCCCCCACCACCCGCTTCAAAGCGGGTGTGTTGAGCCAGCCCAAGATCCGAGGAGACCGCTCCAGAGCTCCGCTCCAGCACGCTCTCATTTTCTTTAACAGTTTTATCGTTTTTTTTTATTTCTTTTCCTTTTTTCAACGATAATAAAACCTTGATTGTCAGCAGTATCTCCGTCCTTGTTTTCTTGTTCTGTTAACTGTACTGCAGGCTCTGCCTGCTCACTCGGTCCCGAGATATCTCTGACTGCAGTGGCTCATCCTCTTGCTCTCCTCAATCATCCCTGACAGCCTCCCCACCAGTCTCACCCTGTCCTTCCTGTACTCCCTCAAACTCTCTTACCGAGCAGTTTTTCCATTGATGCCCATGAGCTCCACATTTAAAACATCGTAATGTGTTAGTGCTCGCAAAAACTACACAATGACTCCCTTCTACATTGAAGGTCCAAGCTACATCGATTTCTTCATTGGGCTTCTGCAATCTGAACGCAGCAACCCGGGAGGGGATGTCAATCAACCCCTGCCCCCCTTCGTCTCAGGGCCGGTACAGTACTGCTGGTTTCAGCCAGTGGTTTCCATCCCAAAAGAAATTAACCAGTTTTCTCTGGACTTGCTCCAGTAGCCCGGGGGGAGGGTCCAGACACATTAATCTGTGCCACAGCATGGACGCTACCAAGTTGTTAACCACAAGGACCCTCCCCCTGAGGGATAGGCGGTTTAGCAGCCACTGCCAGCTCTTCTGTAGCCTTCTGTGGAAGGGTGGTGGGCAATTCACTGACACACACAGGAGACAGAAGTTTTATTTGAAAATACCGCACTGGTGCCCAGTTTTATTATTTTTGCTGTTATGTCTTTTAGCCCACAGAGGGCGCTGTTGTCCGTGGCCTGAGTACCGGCAACGGTACACAGAACCACAGGAATACCAATACTGGTAAACAGTAAAAATACTGGCGCACTCACAGGTGCTCAAAATAATAATGAAAACAAAAGGTAAAATGAAAAGGGAAAATAAAACACAGTAATAAAACTACAAAATAAAGGTGCTGCTTACGTAGTGCCCCCACTGCCGCTAAGCCAGTCAGCTCAGGATCTCCGTCCTACGCTGATATGCACTATACACTGGGGTGGCCAAGGTTCCCCTATCACTACACACGTCTCCTTGGGTACATAACAAGAGATTTAAATTAAATTGTTTATTTATTGCTGGCTGTCTTCCTCAGCCGTGCTTGCCTGTTTTTGGTCGCTCGCTCCAACCACTGGTCTTCTCAGCCAGAGTCTCTGTTTCCAATCCCAGCCACCCGAATGCACAACCAAGCGCAGTTCTTATGGGCCGAGCAAATTAGGAACATAGATATTAAAAAGATCAATAAAAACACCATTAAATTTTAATTTAGTTTTTAAAAGCCTCCCTTGAACAACCTCCTCTTTAAAATTCCTTTTAAATTAAGCGTGTAAAAACAGACCTGCACTATTCAAACACACCGCTCTCAGCCAGCTCACAAGCCCCTCCCACAATCCTGAGAGAGAGAGAGAGAGAGAGAGAGAGAGAGAGAGAGAGAGAGAGAGAGAGAGAGATCTGCAAAAACATAATGAAATTACAAAGAAAAACAAGAAAAACACCAAACAATGTATGCAGGGCTGAATTAGGCCTTTACCCATTGATTATTAATATCCAAAAGAGAGCATTAAAATACTGGATTCATCTAAAAAATAATGACCCAAACTCACTCCATCATAAAGCCCTGCAATACCAAGAGCTCAGCCCAGAAAAGAGTCCCCTCAGCCAGCTGGTCCTGAAGCTAACTGAGCTGAGCAACACTGACATCAGTCAGCTTCAGGACACAACTGCAAAAACAATTCCAAATTATAAAACACCTGAAACACTCCTATCTGGACCATTGGGATACCAACACTAAAACACAAAACAAACTAGAGTGCTACCGGACCCTAAATAGAAATTACACCCTGGCAGAGTATCTGATAACTGTCAGAAACACAAAGCAGAGGCAGATCCTGACCAAATACTGGCTCAGTGACCACAACCTGGACATTGAAAAAGGCTGACACAGGCAAACCTGGCTGGCCAGGTAGAACAGGCTCTGTGATCACTGCAAGACAGGAGAGGTCGAGACAAGGAGAGGTCGAGATTCACATCCTAACACACTGTGAAAAATATAAAAGACATAAGGGACATTTTCTTCCCCAAATTTGGCGATTTAGTCCCAGAATTCCCCAAAATGCACGATACCCAGAAGATGTCAATCCTGCTGGGGGAAGACACACAGCCATACTGGCTGGTCAATACGTGGCGACCTGTCATAACCTGAGGGACAAACCATGAACATGTCACACTAGAGAGAGAAGGGAGGGAGGGAGGGATTCTGTTTAATATACAGGGAGGGAGGGGGTACTGTTTAATATAGAGGGAGGGAGGGGGTACTGTTTAATATAGAGGGACGGAGGGAGGGTACTGTTTAATATAGAGGGAGGGAGGGTACTGTTTAATATAGAGTGAGGGAGGGGGGGTACTGTATAATATAGAGGGAGGGAGGGGGGTACTGTTTAATATAGAGGGAAGGAAGGAGGGAGGGTACTGTTTAATACAGAGGGAGGGAGGGTACTGTTTAATATAGAAGGAGGGAGGGGGTACTGTTTAATATAGAGGAGGAGCGAACTGCAAATCAAGCAGCTCAGTATGTGTCTGCCTGCCACAACCTGAGGGACAGTGTGTGACACCCTGCATACACAACCATGGGTTACTGGTGATGAGGGGGGGGAGGGGGGGAGGGAGGGTGGAATGGAAAGAGGGAGGGAGGGAGGTAGTTATATTGTTCAAAGGGAAGGGGACAATGGCTTTTGTGTTTGTTATGTTCTGTAATTTTATTTCTGTTTTATTATTTCTGTTTTGTATTATAAAAGCTTTGGCAATACCTGAGCGCTCTCATCATGCCAATAAAGCATTTTTTGAATTTGAATTTGAGAGAGAGAGAGATAGATACCACTTCACCCTAGGCGACACCGCCCTAGAACACACCACAAACTACACTTAACTGGGCCTGACTATCAGCGCGTTAGGGAGCTTTAACCTGGCAGTAAATGCACTAAAGGAAGAAGCCAAAACAGCTGTGACAGAGACGGCCGGAGTGGGTGACGTCAGACCAGAGCCAGGAAATAAATAACAGAGATGGGGTTTTGGTGAAGCTGAGCACGTGATCGCGCTCAGCATTTAATAATTAAACAGCACAGAAAATAAAAGGTTTGAACACAAACCACTCCTCTGCCTGGGCGGTGGCGGAGGCAGAGGCAGCTCCTGCTGCTCTGCTCCTAGTGGAGGAAGCGGTGGAGGTGGCGGAGGCAGAGGCAGCTCCTGCTGCTCTGCTCCTTGCGGTGGAGGCAGAAGCAGCTCCTGCTCCTCTGCTCCGGGCGGTGGCGGAGGCAGAGGCAGCTCCTGCTGCTCTGCTCCTAGTGGAGGAAGCGGTGGAGGTGGGAGCAGCGTGTAGGCTCCTGGCGATGGAGGTGCGAGCAGCGTGTAGTCTCCTGGCGATGGAGGTGCGAGCAGCGTGTAGTCTCCTACTGTTGCAGGGGACTGGTGCGGCTCCGCCTCTCTTGCAGGGGACTGGTGCGGCTCTCCCGCTCTTGCAGGGGACTGTGGTGGAGGCAGAGGCAGCTCCTGTTCCTCTCCTCCGGTGGTGATGGTGGGGAAGTGATACCAGCAGACGCTCACACTCTGCTGGTGGATGGGAACCCAGCAGGCATTCACCCTCTGCTGGTGGACACGGGGACAGCAGGCATTCACCCTCTGCTGGTGGACACGGGGACAGCAGGCATTCTTCCTCTGCTGGTGGACACGGGACAGCAGGCATTCTTCCTCTGCTGGTGGACACGGGGACAGCAGGCATTCTTCCTCTGCTGGTGGACACGGGGACAGCAGGCATTCTTCCTCTGCTGGTGGACACGGGGACAGCAGGCATTCTTCCTCTGCTGGTGGACACGGGGACAGCAGGCATTCTTCCTCTGCTGGTGGGCATGGGGACAGCAGGCATTCTTCCTCTGCTGGTGGAGATGGGGACAGCAGGCATTCTTCCTCTGCTGGTGGAGATGGAACCAGCAGGCATTCTCCCTCTGCTGGCAGCTTGGGTCCTAGGGCTGTGGAAGCACCGACTTCCCCCTCTTGGGCTATGGAAGCACCGACTCCCCCCTCTTTGGGCTGTGGACGCACCGACTCCCCCCTCTTTGGGCTGTGGACACACCGACTCCTCCCTTTTGGGCTGTGGACGCACCGACTCCTCCCTTTTGGGCTGTGGACGCACCGACTCCCCCTCTTGGGCTTAGGACGTTCGGGCTCCCCCCACTCAGGCGTAGGAAGTTCGGGCTCCTCCCACTCAGGCGTAGGACGTTCGGGCTCCTCCCACTCAGGCGTAGGACGTTTGGGCTCCTCCCACTCAGGCGTAGGACGTTCGGGCTCCTCCCACTCAGGCGTAGGACGTTCCGCCTGCAACTGCTGCGCTGATGTTACTCTGGGCCCCCCTTGCTTCTCCTGATCCAGCAGCCAGTCGATCACCTCCTCCGACACTGGCCTGCAGGATGGGTGCTGCTGTTGCTTCCTCCCTAGCGTCTTTCCTCCCTCCATTTCTCCAAAAAAAAAATCCATTTTTTTTTTTTTCTCTTTCCAAAAAAAACTGCGGTTACCGCTCTGGCCTGAGTCCTGGAGGCGCTGTAGATCCCACGCAGGACACCGCGTGTGACAGAGACGGCCGGAGTGGGTGACGTCAGACCAGAGCCAGGAAATAAATAACAGAGATGGGGTTTTGGTGAAGCTGAGCGCGTGATCGCGATCAGCATTTAATAATTAAACAGCACAGAAAATAAAAGGTTTGAACACAAAACACACAGGACACGGCACATTCGCCAAAACAAGAGATAAACAAAACGGACTATCACTAAACAAAACGGTGCACGGAGACAAACAAACACGGTGCGTACAAAACACTTATTATTATTATTATTCCCCTTTATTTTACGTTCTCCTCTCTCACCCGTTCTCCACTCTCGAACACCCAACCCCGAGTGAGTGAAAACATGCAGCTTTTATGCAGCTGTACCAAGACTCGATTGCTAATCAATCATTCAATTGGAGTCTCGGTACAACTGCACGTGAATTAATAAAGTGCAACCTCGTGCTCACATATTACATATTTTATCTGCACGTGAAGTGATGTGCCCTCCTCGTGCCTAAATACAATTATACATTTTTAAACACACGTGAAACACAGACCCGCTTATATCCCGTGTACCAATACCTATACACCAACATTTACACACAACACGAAACATATAAACAAACTACGCACAAGGGCGTGGCCACATTGCCACAAGCTTTTTATGCCATCAAAAGAAGATTCTATAAAATTAATATACCTGTCAAAATATGGCTAAAATTAATTGACAGCGTCATCCAGCCCATTGCGCTGTATGGTAGTGAAGTATGGGGTCCATTCAGTCAACGGGATTACACTAAATGGGACAAACACTCAATCGAAACCCTGCATGCTGAACTCTACAAAAAAATACTACAGGTGCAAAGAAAAACACCAAATCACGCATGCAGGGCAGAATTAGGCCGCTACCCGACACTTAGAAATATTAAGAAAAGAGCACTCAAACTTTGGATGCATCTAAAGAAAAGTGAGTCAGACTCACTCCAATATAAGGCCCTCCAAACCCAAGAGCTCAGCCCTGAAAAGAGTCCCCTAAGTCTGCTGGCCTTGAAGCTCACTGCACTGACCCCCACAACGACCCCAAACATACAGCGAAAGTCATTAAGAACTATCTTCAGCGTAAAGAACAACAAGGAGTCCTGGAAGTGATGGTATGGCCCCCACAGAGCCCTGATCTCAACATCATCGAGTCTGTCTGGGATTACATGAAGAGAGAAAAGCAACTGAGGCTGCCTAAATCCACAGAAGAACTGTGGTTAGTTCTCCAAGATGTTTGGGCCAACCTACCTGCCGAGTTCCTTCAAAAATTGTGTGCAAGCGTACCTAGAAGAATTGATGCTTGATGCTGTTTTGAAGGCAAAGGGTGGTCACACCAAATATGGATTTGATTTAGATTTTTCTTCTGTTCACTCACTTTGCATTTAGTTAATTGATAAATATAATCTATTAACATGTCTATTTTTGAAAGCATTCTTACTTTACAGCATTTTTTCACACCTGCCTAAAACTTTTGCACAGTACTGTATATATATATATATATATTTATGATGCATTGTATATATACACATGTATGTATTGTATTGTATAATTGCTTTGGCAACACCTTCTATTGTAAGTCATGCCAATAAAGCACCTTTGAATTGAATTGAATTGAGAGAGAGAGGAGGGGGGGTCAGTACTGCACACAGGGCAGGGTCAGCCCCTTCATCTGGAGACAGAGACACACGCAATCAATAAAACACTGACTTCAACAATAAACAAAACAATAAATTCCTGATAATATAAGCTTTCCTGAAATTAAGAAGCGGTAAAAAAGAAAGCAGACCAGTAAGTGTGACTCACCCGCAGTGCATCGGTCTGCGTGCCCAGCCCCTTGGTGCACATCTCCATGACAGAGTAGGAGCAGAACGTGACGCGCACCTTGAACTGACTGACTGCAGACAGCCACAGAGACACGTTACTCTCCAACTCAAGAGGAGGCACCAGGATAGACTGGTGACCAGAGTACACACTGTGAGAGAGAGAGAGTGAGAGTCAGTGAGGAGAACACAGAGAGAGAGAGACAGAGAGATAGTCAGTGAATAGAATATGCTGAGAGGGAGAGAGAGAGACAGACACACCAGAGTTGGGGTCAATTCCATTTTTTCAATTCCAATTCCATTTCTAATCCCAATTCTCTTTTAATCAATTCAAATTCCTATTCCAATCATTTTACAACAAAGGCTTTATTGAGCAAACAAATACTGTATACAACTTAATGAACTTGTCAGGTAACCGGATAAAGCCTATGGCATAAATCTCAGTAAAGACTATGCCGTAAAACGGAATAGGAATAGGAATTGGAATTGTATAAAATTGTATAAAAGGGAACTGGAAATGGAATTGGAATTGGAATTGAAAAAATGGAACTGACCCCAACTCTGAGACACACACACATTCAGTGTAGAGTACACAGAATAAGAGAGAGGGAAAGATTGAGAGATATTATCAAAGACATCACACTGCAAGAGAAACACAACCAGAGACACATTCACTCCAGAGCAAACTAAATAAACACAGAGCTTTCATCAGAGGGTACCAAAGATTCAGATTTGCTGATAACACACACACACACTGTAGTGCAGGCAGCTCCTGCACCGCACCGTACCTGCAGAGGCACCAGAGAGCAAAGCCCAGGCCGCAGTAGGGGTCCAGGCAGATAGCGATCTGTCGAGAGGGGTACAGTTCACACTGCAGTTTGATGGAGCGACATAAGGCACTGGTGGCAGCATGGGACATCTAGAGAAGAGAGAGGGGGTGAGGATGAGTTGGGGGGGGGGGGGAGAGGAAGAGGGGGACAGCGTCAGTCCACTGCTATTATAAATGATCATGAGCACAGGCGTCCACTACCTCATTGTGAGTAGTAGCTTTTTAAAACTCCGTGAAGCTATGTTACATATCATTTTGAAAGCTATTCAGCTATTTAGTCATTTTGTTATAGACTGAAGCTGATAAACAAAGAATCCACTTTGTATGGTTTCAGTTTGCATTAGAGCCCTCACTACTGCCACCTGCGGGTTTAAATGGATACTGCAGACAGGGTTCCTCACTCTCTCTCCCTCCGTACCTTCACTCCTGCCAGGATCCCCGTGGTGGAGACACTGAAGTCCAGGTACGCCAGCATCTCCGGAGTCGGTGGCTTGTACATCTGAAGGGGCTTCTTTCTGGGCAAGTCATCTGAACATTAAAAAAAAAGAAGAAAAAACAAAACAAAAAAAACAAAACAACGCATGACAAACATTGACAAAAAAGTGTGCAGGCAAGCAGCAGATGACCTCACTAGCATTTCGTCTGCCTTTCATCTCTGGAGGCCTGAGTTCCAATCTGGGGGGCTAGGTGGTGCAGAGGGTTAATGTTAATGATTAGACCAGCCTTTCACATTTCTCTTGAGGCCTGGGTTCCACAATGGCTGCTCAGATCCCACGTGAAATGAGTTTGGTCAGTGGTCTCAACTGCCCAGCCTCAGACAGTGGCGTCAGTGTAACCCGGATGACAATACAACCCCCCCACCCCTCCCTCAGTGAGCAGCAGGTCACCTGTGTCCAGTATAATCGGCCAGCTTTTCACATCGACGGCTGCAGATGCCTCTTTGGATTTCAGCAGCTTCATTATTGCCTGTGTGGTGAGGATGCACACGGACTTGCTGACCTGAGAGGGAGAGGGGAGGCAAGATGAGCGCACTGATCCACAAGGCAAGCCCTCTGCACATAAAAAAGTGGAAACAAACTTTCTTCAAAGTCATAGTTTGAGCAACCCCTGTTAAAAACATACTATTCCTTCCCTTATTGCTGCATTAACTCCTAACAGTCAACCTACAGAGGCAGGCGAGCCTTATTCAAGTGTGATCTGTTCAGAGCAGATTTAGCAGGGGCCTGACTGTTCAAACTCCTGACACCTGTTGATTTCAATAATATACCTGAACAAGGGAAGTTCAGAAACCAAACACTGGATGCATGGTTTGTGTGAATCTAGGGAGGTAGAAACTTCCACTAACGCAACTTCTTCTGAAAACTCCTGTCTAATTTTAGAACTGAGTTTATGTTTAGAGTTACACAATATCTCTTGAATCATTTTTTTTTTAGTTTGGGATAAAATAATTACTGGAAAAGGTGGACCTCAGCTTTGTTCAGTCCACCTGTACAGGGATAGAAATAAGACTCCCATTGCATAGCAGTTTGATCCATTACTGGTTTTACTATGAGTTAACAAGACACACCTGAGCTTGTTACCTATACACTGTGGCTAATCAAGCTTGTAGTAAAACCTGGAATAGGCGACACTGCTATGCAATAGAAGTACCATTTCCATCCCTGCCTATGGCAGTGTTATGGATATGGGTCTCTGGCACAATCCCTGCATCGCTCAGTGATGGCGCTCTGAATGCACCCACCTCTACAATCATCCTGACAGTGGGCAGGGTGGTGGCCAGGTTCTGAGGGTGGGGGCGCACAGTGACCGCACACAGCCCATACAGACACCCGTAGAACGTGGCTATCAGGTCCACACCTAGAGAGGGAGAGAGGGGGAGGGAAAGGGAGAATAGAGGGGAGAGAGAAAAAAGGCAGGAGAGGGAGAGAAGGAAGTGAGAGAAATCAGGGGGCTGAATTAAGCAGTAACCAAGGCTTTTCAATCCATTTTCTTCGTGCAATCTCGGATACAGCAGCAGCTGCCGACCCCTATCAAAGTAAAAACTAGCCTGGACTAAATAACCTGCAACAGGGAGATGCAGCTTTCATATAGTACAGCATGCATTTTGAGGGAAGCATTTGAATAGCATTTCTGAGGGACAATCAGTTTATATATTACAACAGGCTCCAACAGAACAGTCTTCAGTGAGTGTCCCTGGTTCAGTACAGCAGGGCTATGTCAGTGTCCCTGGTTCAGTACAGCAGGGCTGTGTCAGTGTCCCTGGTTCAGTACAGCAGGGCTGTGTCAGTGCGTGTCCCTGGTTCAGTACAGCAGGGCTGTGTCAGTGAGTGTCCCTGGTTCAGTACAGCAGTGCTGTGTCAGTGAGTGCCCCTGGTTCAGTAAAGCAGGGCTGTGTCAGCGTCCCTGGTTCAGTACAGCAGGGCTGTGTCAGTGAGTGTCCCTGGTTCAGTACAGCAGGGCTGTGTCAGTGAGTGTCCCTGGTTCAGTACAGCAGGGCTGTGTCAGTGAGTGTCCCTGGTTCAGTACAGCAGTGCTGTGTCAGTGAGTGCCCCTGGTTCAGTAAAGCAGGGCTGTGTCAGTGTCCCTGGTTCAGTACAGCAGGGCTGTGTCAGTGAGTGTCCCTGGTTCAGTACAGCAGGGCTGTGTCAGTGAGTGTCCCTGGTTCAGTACAGCAGGGCTGTGTCAGTGAGTGTCCCTGGTTCAGTACAGCAGTGCTGTGTCAGTGAGTGCCCCTGGTTCAGTACAGCAGGGCTGTGTCAGTGAGTGTCCCTGGTTCAGTACAGCAGGGCTGTGTCAGTGAGTGTCCCTGGTTCAGTACAGCAGTGCTGTGTCAGTGAGTGCCCCTGGTTCAGTACAGCAGGGCTGTGTCAGTGTCCCTGGTTCAGTACAGCAGGGCTGTGTCAGTGTCCATTTGTCTTGGTGAGCAGGGAGGCAGGCTGTGCTGCTGCTTACCTGGCGGGTACACTAGAGCCACGTGGTCCCCTGCGTTGAGACGGCCCTTCTCCATCAGCCCCAAGGCTACCCTCTCTGCTCGCTTGTGAAGCTGCAGGCAGGTGGCTGTGCTGGCGACTGTGCCCTGTACCGAACACAAGACAAGACACAGGACAGGGCTTCAAATCACACAGAGGCAGGGCCTTTCAACAGGACCGAAACACATCATCCAAAGCTGGTTAAGAAATGCCAAAAGAAACGTAACAAGCTCAATGACTCAACAGATGCCATTGAGAAATAACCAAATTAAGTTTCTTTTAGGATTTCTGAAATAGATCTGAAATAGAGAGGGGACATGATCACTGAGTGAGGGACGGAGCCAGATGAGTTTATCTCTTTACTCATGAATGGACTATTTTTTTGTTACCCACTTAGAAGAACCATTGTGTTTTCTGTTTATACCAGGTGTAACTTACCAATTACTCACTACGATAGATTAAATTAAGTCAGAGAGTAACTTCTCCAGTCTTGAGTGCAGCGCAGGCAGGGCTCCATATACCTGCTGCACAGAAAGGAAGGATCTATAGTGTGGGGGCTGAGAGAACTGAACATCTACATCACAATGATGGATTCCTCTGATGAGAGAGAAGTCTTGGCCCTGACCCTGGAAGTGCTATTAGCTACTCATGCACATGGCTCCAGTTCTTTATTGCAGTGCTGTTTGAAGCTGACAGGACGGTGCTCTTGGTTACCTTGGCATTGAGCAGGAGGAAAAGAGGGTGGTCCGGCGTGGACTGGGCCCTCCACTGCAGCACGTCCTGCATGTACAGGAACTGAGGACAAGAGAAGAGAAACCTGTCACCATACCGCAGTCTGTATGCTATGGAAGAAATCCAGAGAGTGCTCACCAAGGCTCTAAACATCTTACTGCCTCCTGATTAGAACCAGCAACATGATCACGGCTCCCACTGACAAGCTGGGCATCTCCTGGGTCTTTGCTTGTTTTTTTATTTTTTTTTATTTTTCAAATACAACGGATTTGGGAATTCTAAACAGCGGCTTCCTGGCCTTTTAAAAACACACAAGAAAGACACATGTTCTGAGAGGAGAAAAACAAGCTTGTTCAACTAGCAAGAACTTTGATGCAGGACGCTGCAGTTCAGATATCGCTGTTGGTGTGATTCTATTCAAATATTGTTAGCCCTCTTGGAAATGCTGCCTTTGCACTTGCTTCAAAACAGGACAATTTCCATGACAACAAAATCTCCATGGAAAAACTGGGAAAAAAAGGTTTATATATAAAATAAACAATGACAATAACTGTCAGTGCCACTGTATGAGGCAGCGCTGCAGGAGGACTGGAGCAGTGCAGTGCAGTGTTGTGAGAGTGCAGCGCAGTGCTGTGAGTGCAGTGCAGTGCAGTGCTGTGAAAGTACAGATCAGTGCCGTGAGTGTTGTGCAGTGCTGTGAGAGTACAGATCAGTGCAGTGAGTGCAGTGCAGTACTGTGAGTACAGATCAGTGCAGTGAGCATAGTGCAGTGCTGTGAGAGTACAGATCAGTGCGGTGAGTGCAGTGCAGTGCTGGGAGAGTGCAGTGCAGTGCTGTGAGAGTACAGATCAGTGCAGTGAGTGTAGTGCAGTGCTGTGAGAGTACAGATCAGTGCAGTGAGTGCAGTGCTGTGAGAGTGCAGTGAGAGTACAGATCAGTGCAGTGAGTGCAGTGCTGTGAGAGTGCAGTGCAGTGAGAGTACAGATCAGTGCAGTGAGTGTAGTGCAATGTGGAGTGGAGTGGAGTGCAGTGGAGTAGGTATAGTGCTGGAGTGCAGGTACAGTAGTTAGTGGAGTGCAGTGGTGTAGGCACAGTGCTGGAGTGCAGGTACAGTAGTTAGTGGAGTGCAGTGGAGTAGGCACAGTGCTGGAGTGCAGGTACAGTAGTTAGTGGAGTGCAGTGGAGTAGGCACAGTGCTGGAGTGCAGGTACAGTAGTTAGTGGAGTGCAGTGGAGTAGGCACAGTGCTGGAGTGCAGGTACAGTAGTTAGTGGAGTGCAGTGGAGTAGGCACAGTGCTGCAGTGCAGGTATAGTAGTTAGTGGAGTGCAGTGGAGTAGGCACAGTGCTGGAGTGCAGGTACAGTAGTTAGTGGAGTGCAGTGGAGTAGGTACAGTGCTGCAGTGCAGGTACAGTACAGTCAGTCCAGTTCAGTACCTTGCGCGCCTGGTCATTGTCCTCCAGCGCAGCCACATCCCTCCCACAGGCCTGAGCGATCCTCTTCCCAGCCACCAGGTTCCCCACCACCACTGACGCAGGGCCCACTTCTGCAGAGACAAAATACATAAACGGACTCAGACACACACACACAGACATATAGGATGAGAGCTGAAGGGAAACTAAAAGCCCAATTCAATTCACTTTTAGGTGGGAAAAAGTGTCTGCATATTCAATGTTTTCACAGACATACAGTAAAAGGGCAATAAAAACTCCCACAGAGAATCAGAAAAGTATTCAATCACCCTGCTGGGACATGTGATGTCTGTTTCACCTCACTACTCAAACACCTGCTTACTGTCTTTTAGTATCCCTGGATAGATAATTGTCTGCTCCAGAAGAGTAGTCAAAAGGGTTTAATAAGCAAGCCTTCCCACAAGTGCTGTGGCACCAAAAATATAATTTATTACAAAATAGCAAGAATAGAGAGAGTAATCTCATTGGCTAACAAGCGCTCCAGCCTGTGCAGATATGTCACCATTGCAGAACAGCTTGGAACTTTCAGAACCACACACTCCAGGGTGTTCAAAGACCTGGGTTGTTTAACTTGGAATTAACTTTGTGCCCAACAACATCCCTTTAGGCGTGCAGATATTGGACCATATTTGATCATCTTGTCATATGTGTTCTTGCTTTCTTAACTATATTAACTTCTGTATATAGGTACCGTGCTCTCTATTTATGGAAGTCAAAACATATCAGGGACTCAGCATCGGTAACAATTTTTAAATCAAGATTAAAAATCTATTTGTTTAGCAAGGCATTTCAGTTTATTTTATTTTATTTATTGTATGTACAGCACTTTGAGGTGCTTCAAGAAAGGTGTTTTATAAATCCCTATTGTATTGTACTGTCTTGTGTAAAGTCACTATGAAGTCTGCCGGTGACCTGCGCTCTCGTACCGGGCTGTTTCTGCCGGGGCTTGGGCAGGTTTGTGACGCAGGTGTGGGGGCACATGAGCACGTTGCAGGGGTGCAAGTCCCCCTCCAGGAAGCGCTGCTTGGTCTCCGAGATGTGGATCCCCCCCAGCGGGGCTTTAGGCAGTGTGTTGGCAGGAACCAGCGCCAGGCAGTATACCCCCACCTGGTGGATACTGTCGATGGCCTGAAATTGAGAAAGACAGGGCACAGATCAGAACACAGTGATCAAAGCACACATATAGACAGACAGGGTACAGCTCAGAACAAACATTGCAATTACAATGTATTACAATGTGCAGCCCCTGAAACACAATGAACACGCACACAGACAGACACGGTATAACAGGACAAAACTGCTACAAAACTAACAGCGAGTTCCTTCTCCGGCCTCGTGTTCAGGATAGCTGTACCTGCAAGATTCGGCTCATCCACTGGAAGCTGTCCTCCTCCGAGGCGTCGGGACGCTGCTCTGCAACCACCACAACCCTCTCATCATGGAGCACCGTCAGCGAGAACACTGCGATCCTGAGAGAGAGAGACAGAGTGAACAAGAGTACTGCGATCCTGAGTGAGAAAGAGACTGTGAACAACAGCACTGCGATCCTTAGAGAGACAGAGTGTGAACAACAGCACTGCGATCCTGAGAGAGACAGAGTGTGAACAACAGCACTGCGATCCTGAGAGAGACAGAGTGTGAACAACAGCACTGCGATTCTGAGAGAAAAAGAGACAGTGTGAACAACAGCACTGCGATCCTGAGAGAGAGAGAGAGAGAGAGAGACTGTGAACAAGAGTACTGCGATCCTGAGAGAAAGAGAGTGTGAACAACAGCACTGTGATCCTGAGAGAGAGAGACAGAGTGAACAAGAGTACTGCGATCCTGAGAGAGACAGAGTGTGAACAACAGCACTGCGATCCTGAGAGAGAGACAGAGTGTGAACAACAGCACTGCGATCCTGAGAGAGACAGAGTGTGAACAACAGCACTGCGATTCTGAGAGAGAAAGAGACAGTGTGAACAACAGCACTGCGATCCTGAGAGAGAGACTGTGAACAAGAGTACTGCGATCCTGAGAAAAAGAGAGTGTGAACAACAGCACTGTGATCCTGAGAGAGAGAGACAGAGTGAACAAGAGTACTGCGATCCTGAGAGAGACAGAGTGTGAACAACAGCACTGCGATCCTGAGAGAGACAGAGTGTGAACAACAGCACTGTGATCCTGAGAGAGACAGAGTGTGAACAACAGCACTGCGATTCTGAGAGAGACAGAGTGTGAACAACAGCACTGCGATTCTGAGAGAGAAAGAGACAGTGTGAACAACAGCACTGCGATCCTGAGCGAGAGAGACACAGTGAACAAGAAAACTGCGATCCTGAGGGAGAAAGAGAGACTGTGAACAATAGTACTGTGATCCTGAGCGAGAAAGAGAGACTGTGAACAAGAGCACTGCGATCCTGAGAGAGACAGAGAGAGTGTGAACAAGCACACTGATGACCAGGTTGGATTAATAAAACCCTTGCTCACCTTCCTCTGTAAACAAATTTCATTGGCTCCACTGCCAGCGCTGTGGCGACGATGTCATCAGCGTTGTGTCTCCTCCCACTAACCACCATCAAACCATCCATCTTCCCCACCACAAAAACCAGCTTATCCTTCAGAGACAGAAAGAGAGAGAAAGAGAGAGAACAAAAGAGAATGAGAGAAAGAAAGGGAGGGAGAGAGAGAAGGGGAGGGAGAGAGGGACAGAGAGGGAGGGAGAAAGAAAGGGAGAGACAAAAAGAAAGGGGAGTAAAGAAGGAGCGGGGAGGAAGAGTGGGAGGGAGACAGATTTTATGACAGGAGTAACTCTGTCATGCCAACAAAGCTTATTTGAATTGAACTGAAAAATAATTTGTCAATACATTTGTCCAAGAATTTTCTTTTAATTTCTTTTCTTTCAGTATGTAGCAGGGCAGGAGCCCTGCACATGAAGAGTGGGTTTTTGTGTATAGATGTAAATAGTATTGTGTAAATGTGTGTAATTGTTGTGGTTAATTTTATGCAGTACCTGACGCTCCTGGGAGAACCTGCCTGCTGTGTGTGATTGCCAGCTGTAGATAATCAGCAGGTAGGTGTGTTCCAGCATGGCATCAGGTATAAAGAGGTCCTGTTTGTTCACCTCGGGGCTGCTGCAAAGCCACGGACAACGGGCTGAAGATCGTCCACGCTACCCAAGCATAGAGACCGAAATATGTTGCTGAAATCCTCCGATCGCCGTGATGGTGAACCGGGATCGGAGCCAAAAGAAGCTGCCAAAACCGCCGACGGCTGGAGTCAGGGTTTGTGTTGATACATAAAGATTAGTTCGGGGATGGTAGATTCCCATAAAGTATAGCGAGGTGAGCAAGCGGGACCTCCATGCATTAGGGAGTAGCGCACACCATTTTTACGGCACCTTTTATTTTATAGTTTTTTGTATTGTGTTTTATTTTGTTTTTTTGTACACTGGCCGTATGTACTCAGTGAGCTACCATGGTTGGTAGTGTCACGTGAGCTGTTCTGTGTGTGTGTGTAAATAAATCCTGCACGCCTGCGGGGCGTGTCAGCTTCAACCTCTGTCTTGATCTCCTGCCTGTCACTCAGCAGCGAATGCACGCACCCACGAGCAGAACCCTGCTACACAGTATTACTACATTGTTTTGCTAAGAGAACAGAAATAGCAAGATGTAACTAAGGCCCATGTACAGTAGAAGCTCTTGCATTAAAAACACATTTAAACTTGGGTACATTTTTTATTATTGTCCCATGATTTTGTGGTCACTCTGGTCACTCACTCACCGGCCCCACGAAGCCTAGCAGGCCAGTCCTGGTGAAGTGCCGGTCAGTGAGGGGAACCCCTGCGGCGGTCAGAGGAATGGTCTGGGGGAGAAAATAAAAAGCAGGTCACCCGAAAGCACAGAGGATTCACAATGCAAGGAGGCTGGGGGGCGAATCTGTGAACTGCAGCACCTGCTCAATGGGTTTTTATTATCCTCTTCAATCTGCGAACTGAAGTGCTTACCTGCGCAGTGCTAGAACGTCCAGGGCTGGTTTCACTACTCTTGGACAACTAAGGCAACATTAAACAAGATTAGTGCTAATTAAGCACAATTGCTATTTATTTATTTAACACATTAATAGTGTCAAATTCCCAGTTTAGAGTGTCAAATTCCGTTCCCGCCCTCATTGCAGAAACTTCCCACAATCCCATGACCAACCCAATCCGTACAGGGATGGGAATAAGATTCCCATTGCATAGCTGTTTGAGCCCTTTCTGGTTTTAAGGGAGTTTAATAAGACTCACTCGAGCTTGTTACCAATACACTGTGACTAAATCAAGCTCGTAGTAAAACCTGGAATGGGTGAAACGACTATGGAATCGGAGTCTTATTTCCATCCCTGCATTTCCCCCCGCCCCGGGGTTCCTGCTCTCACCTCGAAGACGTTCTTGGTTATGCCCGGCAGCCCGTAGTAGGCGATGCCGGTGGTGTTGGAGCCGACACAGATCTCTCCCACCTCGTCCGTCTTGCACAGGTACGGTGTGCCCTCCATCCTCACCACGCACACCAGAGCTAGGGGGCAACGGGGCACAGGGGGGCAGTGAGAAACCACTCCCCTAATGGAGCACAGGGGGACAGTGAGAAACCACTCCCCTAAACGAGCACTGGCAAGGGCCGGGGCACTGGGAACACTTTTGTTATTAATAATAATAATAATAATAATAATAATAATAATAATAATAATAATATTTGTTTATTTAGCAGACGCCTTTATCCAAGGCGACTTACAGAGACTAGGGTGTGTGAACTATGCATCAGCTGCAGAGTCACTTACAACTACGTCTCACCCAAAAGACGGAGCACAAGGAGGTTAAGTGACTTGCTCAGGATCACACAATGAGTCAGTGGCGGAGGTGGGATTTGAACCGGGGACCTCCTGGTTACAAGCCCTTTTCTTTAACCACTGGAGCGCACAGCCTCCTTGAGTCAAGGAGCCCAAAAACAAACAAACAAACATCTGGACGTCTCACAACAAATAGCAGGGATGGAATTAAGACTCCCATTGCATAGCAGTTTGATCCATTTCTGGTTTTACTACGTCTAATAAGACACATCCAAGCTTGTTACCTACACACTGTGGCTAATCAAGCTCATAGCAAAATTTGGAATGGGTTAATCTGCTATGCAAGGAGTCTTATTTCCACCCGTGTAACAGCCTTCAAATACAACAAAGGATTCCTGTGCATTATTATACATAATGCTACATGTACTGCAAAAAACAACCTGTAATGGCTGTTAATTATAGGATTAAAAGAAGACATCTGTGTTTATCATTAGAGTCATTCTCCTCACAAGACAAATACAAACGGTAGTGCTTTAATCTAGCAACTAGACTTGGGGTCAATTACAACTGTAATTGTGCAATTCATAATTCATTATAATATACTATATAATTGATCGATTACAGTTGAAATACGCATGCATTTGTCGTATGATCATTAGTCTTGTATTTTCAAACGCTTTTAGTGATCCCATTTATTTGAAAAGAATAAAAGTTCTCGTTGGTTTCTGTATTTGTACCTGTGATTATTGCTGGGTTGTGCAGAATAAATAGAGTAAACATGTTAAATGTGTCTAGTTGTTTCTGTTACTTTTTAGTGTAATTGTAATTATAATTGTAATTACTACAGCAAACAATTCTGTAATTTTAATTGAGCCCTGGTCTGCTAGCAATTATCAAGGATAGCACCTGCTACTGTGTAGCTAGCTCTGTGAAGCTCCTTACATGGCCAGGTACACTAATCCATGAATGCATGATTAACTGAATCAAGATTAAGCACTCCTGAGATGTCATCGTACACTCGTGAGATGTAATTTACATCTTAATTGAAGACTGAAGTAAATCCACCTGGCCTTATATAGCTTCATAATGAGCTGTACCCAATCAATAGAGTACAGCTACAGCAGTGTTCCAGTAGTGTTGTCCGATGTGTTATTCTACAACAGCACTCTTCGCTTGTGGCTCCAGGACCCTGACCCAGCCAATTCAGCTCACTGTACAATTAAAAACAGTCCAGAGCCCTCCTGCTAGCATGTCTTTTTAATTAAATCCACTGTAAGTGTTTAAACAATCTGTTTGGAATAAGGTGCTGGTTTGGAATGCACTGAAAGAGACATAGGCGAGTACCACAGATCCACAGCTTTAAAAAATAAAATCAGAAGATAAAGAAGTACTAAAACCTAGGGGTGTAACTAGTCATCATGTATTGATGAATCAGGATACTTTCTTTACATGATACTTCATATCATAATAAAGCACACAACATAGCTCATTGGATAAAGAATAAATGGGTTTTATAGTTGGTAGGTATGAATACATACTCTCCCTATCTCATTTAATTTGTGTCTTTTAACAAAATGGCCCATCCTTAAATGACCATTCGATCTTATTATGCATCATACAAGTAGCCAGTCAGGACAATCACATGTCTCGTGATACACATCGTGTCGTGACAGTCAGGACAATCACACGTCTCGTGATACACATCGTGTCGTGACAGTCAGGACAATCACACGCCTCGTGATACACATCGTGTCGTGACAGTCAGGACAATCACACGCCTCGTGATACACATCGTGTCGTGACAGTCAGGACAATCACATGCCTTGTGATACACATCTTATCGTGACAGGTGTCGTATCGTTAGATTAGTGTTGCGCGAAGATTAGCTCACTGACCCCCTGGCATGACCTGGCCAACGTCCTGCACCGTCAGCACGGACAGCTTCTCCTCGCTGTCCACGCGGATAACGCTGTGACTCAGTCCGGTCATCGAGAGCACTGCCTTCCCAGGGGGGGGCACGTCCATCTCCGGGGGTCTGCGTGAAACAGGGAGTCAGTGTTACAAAACTACCAACCAGCAACTGAAGCACATCTTTACTTTATTTTCCTTTCACAGAAAAGCAAACGCTGTGGAATAAAGATAAATCTGACCCTTAACTAGTGTTGCACAAACCGATTATTCAGATCAGCTCTCCACAGAAGTCAGGTGCTGACAATCAGGTGGGGGTCATTGGTGTTGATTGGACTAACCTGTAGAGAGCTTGATCTGAATAAATTGGTTTGCGCATCACGACCCTTAACATAAAAAAAGAAAGAATTACATAACTACGTGGACGAAAATACGATGAGAAATGGTTTAGAAATTATATTTATTTGCATAACCAGAATTTTGTGATTTGTTGTCATAAATGATGTATTTAGGAAAGCTGCCCAAGTACAGTAATAAACTGCTCAGGTGTACCTTTCCTGTCCTGGTCCTTTAGACCAGTGGTTCCCAATCCTGGTCCTTGGGGACCCCCTGTGTCTGCTGGTTTTCATTCCAACTGAGCTCTCAATTACTTAACCAGACCCTTAATTGAACAGATAATTTGCTTAATTAGACCTTTTTAATTGTTTTCAGCTCTTAAACAGTTGCAGATTTCAAGTTAGCTATAACATTGTATACATAACTTGAACTCTACAACTGCTTATGAGCTGAAAACAATTAAAAAGGTCTAATTAAGCAAATTATCTGTTCAATTAAGGGTCTGGTTAAGTAATTGAGAGCTCAGTTGGAATGAAAACCAGTAGACACAGGGGGTCCCCAGGACCAGGGTTGGGACCCATGGCTCTAGACTGAATAGAGCCCCACTCCCTGTAGAACTACAATGTGTCTCTGCTAGTCTGCATCTCCAGTGTGGCCCTGGTAACGTTGGAGCCTGCAGTGCGGCACCATACCTGCGGATGGCGACAGTGAGGGCCTCCGAGGAGCTGGCGCAGGGGCAAATGACCTCGGGGCGCAGCCCGCGCGCCTGGAACACGTTCAGAAAGGCGTCACACGACGAGATCGACCCTGTGGACAAGAGGGCATGAGACAAGTTCTTTCATTTTCTTCTGAAAGGACAAAAACTCCTGCTTGTTTAACACTTTCATGTATTTCTTTTTCAATATGAATTCGGGGTATAAAAGATCCACAATGTATAGATAAAAAAAAAAAATGGTGTGACTGATTGCTAAGAAGCAACAGTCACTTTTAACCTGAAAGGGATCCAAGCCTTGGTCAGCACTCCATTAAAGGACTGTCGTCAATGTTCCATGCAATCATGCTATACGGGTGCTGAAAGCTAACTTTTATAAATGAAGAAAAGTTTTAAAGTACATAGTGACCTGCTGACCCCAATGCGTGTGGTTTTATATAGTAAACATCTCAACATTGCAGTCTCTGAACGAGTGCGAGTGGAGACTCAGTCGGAGTGGCACTCACAGGGGTTTGCCCCGTCGGCTACGATCAGCATGCGCAGGGAGCTGAGGTTGACGTCCCGCTGGTCTCTCTGCGACAGGAGGGACCAGTGCATGTCCCGCGACTTCACAACTGCCACTCGCGCTGGGGGAGAAACACAGTCAGCAAGGGGCACACTCTCACTTCCCCTCATGCTTTTCCCATGGTTATATACGACACGTTTACCATAGAAGTGCAAACAGATATAAGGCATAGAATAAGGCATAGAAACAGAGCTTCCTTTAACCTAAAGCAGAACCAGATGTCATGTTTTAAAATAAAAATACATGTGTGATAGAGCATGTGTTTCTTTCAAAACTGCATATTTGAGACCCTTATAAACATTTCCCATTACACATATAGATATGGTAAAGCATATTAAAAAAACATGGCAAACTGTGGCAAACAAAAAAGCATGGTAAAACTGCAAAATGTGATCTCCTGTGAGGAGGCTTACCTTTGTAAGAGTGCACTTTCTGTATCCAGGACAAGGGATTGACCTTCATTAGGGAGTAGGGGATACTGATCACATGCATCCTGTTCATAACACTCTGTCACAGCGAGAGAACGACAAGAGACTGAGACACCTTGAACTATGAACCAGTGCTGCACAGGCTGATTATTCAGATTGAGCTCTCTACTGAACTCAGGTGAATCCCCCATTTATTGAATAAAGACCCTAAAAACTAAAATGAAATTTGAAAACTTATTTAAAAATAGAAATATGCAAGCCAGATTTTGAAAATGAAAATGCTGTAACATGTGCTTCTTTCAAAACTAATGTTTGAGAACAACAGCATAGAGTGAATGGAAGAATACTGGAACCTCTGCATTAGCTCAGACCCTTTTATCAAATCCAAACCCACTCCCACAGCTGGAGTTCTACGGGTCCCTCGTGATCCCCGTGAAGCCCTCCTGCTCACCGTCAGAACCCCGTGCCATAGACCCGCATCCCTCTTGAAGTCCAGCACATTGGTGATGGTTTCAGCTGCAATCGGGGAAACGAGAGACTCTGGTTACAGAGGCAGTGCGTGCTCAAATTAGTGCTGCACCAAGCGATTACTGGATTCCTCAGATTGAGTTCTCCACAGAAATCAGGTGAGGATTCACACAAACCCAAACACCTGTTTCTTCACTTGTTTCATTTGGAGCTCCATCTGTATAATCAAATTATCAGTTTGTGCAGTTCTATTTCAAGCATTCTTAAAGGACAGCTGTATACAATCTATATTTTTACATAATATTTAATTTCTCACCTTTTTAATAGGATCATACTTTACCAGGCTTACTGACTAATGTCCTTTTTAAACCACTGAAAAAGCTAAATTCTTGAGAGAGGCGTGTTTTTTTAAGTGACCACTAGGGGGTGTGCAACTATGGCAAATCTGAGTTAGCAAATGGAAAATCTCTTTATAAAAACAGTTTCAGAGAGGACAGAAATTCACAGCCCTGGTGCTTTTTTCCCCCAAAATCAAACCTCAGAAATTCATCTTTTCCCCACTTCCTGAAAAGGGCCATCATAGAGTAAGACCAGTAAACAGGATCCAATCCTAAACAGCAACAGAGAACTAGAAACAAAAACAAAAGCCACCCTGGCAGCTAAGGTGTAGATCATCATATCAGATAGCATGGCTTGTGTACCAAACATTAAAACAATAACATATATTTAATTTGTCAAAGTGTACAGTCTCTATGCAGAACAAACTTAAAGTCACGTGACCTCGGCCATGTCAGGTGACAAGTAAACGGCGTGGTCTTTGCGAGTGACTCACCCTCTGCATAGCCGCAGGCCTGCGTCAGTGCGTGGCAGTGTGCCAGCATGGCGGCGTGAGACACAGCGATGCCCATGGTACTGTCCTCCTTGCTGGTCTTATACTAAATGAGCGAAAACAAAACCACGCTGTCAGGAACATTCACCCCCCTTCCACACCACTTCCAAACCCACAACTACAGCCACCGGCATTCATTGAGAGTCACAAACCCATCGGAACCTACTGGCAGCAACTACACTTCGAATTTCACTGAGGGAGTAGATCTCACACTCATAATGTAAATGACAAAGTATTTGAAATGTTCAAACCACAACAGTTCCATAAAAACTGATTAAGTACGCTAATATCTGGGTTTTGTCTGTTTTTTATTTTGATTTAATGACTTAATATGTGTCTAAGTGTTCGGTGGTTACCACTAATCAAATCAAGAGCATATCTTTGTATGACACACCCCTGACACATCAAAGAATGCGTGTGAAATACACTCTGAACTTGATTAGAGGCAGCCACCAAACACTTTGAAGCATACATGAGATCACAATGACTATAACAAAACGGATCACTCGGATACAGTGGAGCTGGACCACTGCCAGTTTTATAGGTCAGTAACAGTTTTAAAATCCCTTCTGAATTATTTATCGGTTCTGCAGATACGCTGTGTGTGACAATGTTTGAGTGACATTCAAGCATCTCTCTGCACTGTAGTTTAGTAACAGGCTGTGTTGGTTTTACTGCTGTTCGGAAGGTGTGCTCTGAATAAAGACTTCCTCAGCAAACCCGGAACCCGCCCAGCTGCTGCTGCAGACTCCCCAGCACATCTGCCAGAGCAGTGCAGTTCATCATCATCCACAACCCCAAACACTGACCTGGGGGACATTCACCCCAGTCTTTAATTAACTCCTATTCTTTTGAAAAGAGAAAAAAATAAACACTTTGTAATTTGGCAAAACCAAACAACTAAGTGATATATCCCAAGGGCTCGCTGGCACTCTTAAGGTGTCTGTTTTGTAATATCAAAGAGCACCATTTTAACTGTTTTTTCACATTCCTCCACTTATTATTTGATGGTGTTTGCAATCCTTCTGAGCTGTTCTAGGTTACAGACGTTGGAAAACGGACCCCCCGCCTCGCACGCTCAGCTGAGCCAGGCAGCCGGGTCCCAGCTCTACCCCTCTGTAGTGATGCTGGACCAAGCTCTACCTCTCTGTAGTGATGCCGGTCCCAGCTCTACCTCTCTGTAGTGATTCTGGTCCCAGCTCTACCTCTCTGTAGTGATGCCGGTCCCAGCTCTACCGCTCTGTAGTGATGCCGGTCCCAGCTCTACCTCTCTGTAGTGATGCTGGTCCCAGCTCTACCTCTCTGTAGTGATGCCGGACCCAGCTCTACCTCTCTGTAGTGATGCTGGTCCCAGCTCTACCCCTCTGTAGTGATGCTGGTCCCAGCTCTACCTCTCTGTAGTGATGCTGGTCCCAGCTCTACCTCTCTGTAGTGATGCTGATCAGAGCTCTACCTCTCTGTAGTGATGCCGGTCCCAGCTCTACCTCTCTGTAGTGATTCTGGTCCCAGCTCTACCTCTCTGTAGTGATGCCGGTCCCAGCTCTACCGCTCTGTAGTGATGCCGGTCCCAGCTCTACCTCTCTGTAGTGATGCTGGTCCCAGCTCTACCTCTTTGTAGTGATGCTGGTCCCAGCTCTACCTCTCTGTAGTGATGCCGGTCCCAGCTCTACCTCTCTGTAGTGATGCCGGTCCCAGCTCTACCTCTCTGTAGTAATGCCGGTCCCAGCTCTACCTCTCTGTAGTGATGCTGGTCCCAGCTCTACCTCTATGTAGTGATACTGGTCCCAGACCTACCTCTATGTAAGCAATGTCGTTGCTGGCGTCTCGAACTAGGGGGTGCCAGTCTTTCGGGGGCTTCGTTAAGTGCTTCCCGTCTATCACGAACCACAGCAGACGAGGCCAACCTGGAAACAAACAAGCAGGAGCAGAGTGAGGGACCCCCCTCTCACTGCTCCACTCACATTCCTATTTCAGGAGTGGAAATGAGACTCCCATAGCTGTATGAACCATTGCTGGTTTTACTAGGAGTTTAATAAGACACCTCTGAGCTTGTTACCTGTACACTGCCTGTTAGTCTGTGGTTCTCTTACCTCTCTCCAGTCTCCCTTTTACACTGTGATTCTCTCACCTTTGAACGTCACCACCTCCCCGGTCTGTGCTTTGGGCAGGCCCTTCTGGCAGGCGTCAGTGGTGAGAGCCAAGGTGACCCCGCAGCTGCCCAGCAGGAATCCGATCTGCTGGCTCCCTGCGTCCTGCAAGCAGAACACTGCAGGTAACGCTCGCGAAACAGCTCAGGAACGAGTCTGTCGACAGTCTGTACCCTTCCTTTTCACAGAGGAACTTCATGAACGGCATGGAAACGTGTTACCTAACTTATTATTAGGCTTGCTTCTTTTTCAACGTTTATTTTTCAGGGGCTCACAACATACTGTAATAAATCACTCACCTGTATGTATTTGACTGGGGGTCTTCATTGGTGCACCATGAAACCTGTTAATTATACAACAGGTTTTGCCACTTTCTGTTTCTGACTAGCTGGGCAGAGGACATGCTGTGATTGAGTGGGGCGGAGCTATCCAAAATCAACAATCACCAGGTATGATTAACACCCATTTCATTGGATTTTCCTTAGCTTGGATACAGTATCTCCACCCCAGCCACACTTTGTCAGTTGCTGGTCAGAAGCAAAGAATGAATTGAAAATTATCACATTGAGTAAAGACCCTGCAACAACTTTTTTCACAATTATCAGGTTTTCAGGTTAACAGGTTTCATGATGTTTCAATAAAGGACAGATAAAAGGTGTCTGATTTATCATGGTACTGTATTTCATTTACCCCTGTAAAACATGCAGCAGAGCTAGAGCTAGTTTCTAACCCTTCTCAAACTTCTGGCTCCTGATCATTTCAATAATGGACTTCATTGAAGGGGGAGTTCTGAAACCCAGGACTGGGTGCAGCCGGGTTAGTGCGAGCTTCAAAACACTCTTTTTTTGGTTTCTTCTGAATTATTTTTCAATCAGATGCACAGCTCAAGCTTGATACATCACAGAAGCATTTCTGCTATGAACCTACAAACATACACAGCCTGACAGTAATTCTGGAAGGTGACTGTATCTGGGCTGAGCTGCAGTGGAGGACAGGGAGAGGTCTGCTTTGATTAATGGTGTGCAGCCAGCCTGCAGCTAGTGTGCATCGACAGCACATTGCAGAGGTTTTTGCTGCGATTTCTCAGAGCGCTCCCTGCTGCAGGGCCGATAGCTGGAGAGCGTTCCGCACTGCTCAGTTCTGCTGTAACGCAATACTGTACACACACCAGTGCAGTACAGCACAGAGCAGGGACCTTGCGGAATTGTGACAAGGACACTGGCAACAGAGCAAGAGCACAACACTGATGCACACGTGTCAGATCACTTCCTTCCAGTGCAGCAGGTCAGGATCCCACCTCCTATGTGGAGCACAGGAAGTGAACTTACAGAACTATAGTCCATGAGGCAATGAGCCAAGTCTTGAACAGCCTTTAGCTTTTGAGTTTCGAGATGAAAGTTTTTTTAGGGGAGTCGTATAGTCGTATAGTCTCACTCAAAATGTTTAGGTTGTAAGGGGGGGTGAAGTCATACCAGGGCTGTTACTGCCACTTTCAGACACTTTTACAGCTTGGAAAAATTGTGATTGAAATTGTGGACTACTAATAATGTACTATAAAAGGTAGCACCAATTCAACGTATCATACATTCAATTAAAAAAAGGTAATCAATTCAAACTCTCTCTCTGCCCTGCCAAACTGTGTACAAAACAGTGTAGAACATGTTAAGAAATGCGGATTACCTTCCGAGTCAGCGGCACTTCAATGGGAACTGGGACCAGCTCCACCAGCAGACAGCCATAGAACGCAACCATGAACATGACCGGGTCGCTGTTCGGGAACACGAGCGCAACCTAGAGAGAGAAACACATATAGTACAATCAGGCAGACCGACCCATGGGCTCCACTTGTGTGCTTGCTGTTACTGCTCTTAATATAGAAGCCTGTGCACCCATTTTAAGTATAAGCATCCCTCTGGTTGAACCTTGAGTGCAAATTTGCATTACTGTACACCAGAATGGTAGCCAGTGAAAGAAACACTGATAAAAGACACAAAGTCTGGTAATTGGATTTCTAATACATTTTCACTCTCAGTTCTCTTCAACTCTTTTCTAAAACAGTGGCTCTGAATTCTTTCATCAATCCAAATACCGTGCTTCGGTTTGAATATAGCCTAAATATTACATTGCCCCTATATCTGTATTCCAATCAAATGCTTTTCAAATTCATTTTTGTCATGTGTGTGACTTGCTAGCCTTTGAAGAGATTTTGGGAGATAGCTGAATGAGATTTTCTTTGAATTGCACCACTGTTTGAGTTGAAAACCCATTTTAATAATAAATACAGAACTGCAAGGTGAGCAGATTGATTTTTAAAAGTTTGTCCTAAACAAGTAACCTGTGAATGATAGCCTAACTGCATCACTGTCTTGCTTGCGCTTGCCCTCTTCTGCCTCCTGTGAGATGGTGTGAATCAGTTGTCAAGTGGAGAATGCAGATTTGCTGTTTTCCGATTACAGATTTTAGGCTAATGGCTTCAAATGATACTTCAACAGGCTTTTTATTTTGTCTGTTTCCCTCCCTGTTTATGAAGTGTGCAATCATTTGGAGACTATTTTCTCAGATGCTGAGTTAATGTGGTCTATTCAATTGATCTAAAGTGTGGAGGATCTAACTAGTACTGTCATTCAAATTACTAAATCTTCCCGAGTTATTTATTTGACATTTTACAGACAGAAATAGAGACTAATGTGTACTGTTTGATGTCTGTTTTTGAAATAGTTGCGGTATTTATTGTAGATTAATCACTGTTTTACCCTTATAAAGGTTTACAGCAGTATTTTTTAATGTATTTTTGTAGTTTTCCCATGCGTTTCCCATTATTATTCTAGACATTTACCAGTTTACCATGTTTATTAATATGTTTTACCACACCTTTTTTTTTTACCATGCTTTTACTATTCCTTATTACACTTTGCTATGCTGTTATAAGGGTGTGACAGAGAGAGAATAAATCTTGGCTATAAATCTCCCTTGCGACCTGTGAGGGTGCTGTGCAAAGGGAACAGAGTGCCCTGGACTGGATGGTCTGACAATTCATTCCAGGGAAAGGTGGAAGTCGGCCATCTAGAAAGGGGGCGGAGCTACAATACACCAAGATATCGCCCCAGAAGGGAAGTGATGTGGCAACCGCGGACTGGCAGACTAGGATTACAAAAATTAACCACCGTTTGGAACGTGAACTTTGCTGTCTGTCTTCTATTTCATAACCACATCACCTCTACACCTGCGCACTGCAAACCATTTTGCCACAATGGGTAATAGACCCCAATGTATTTTCTAGGTAGACGATCTCGTCCTGTATCTCGATACACACCTCAATACTATATATACTGGGAGAGGTGGCAGAGCGGCCCTGTACGTACCCGGTCTCCTGGCCTCAGCAGGGGCTCGTTCTTGGTGCTCAGCTTGTTCAACAGAGTGTACGCCAGCTTCACACTGCGGCTCCACAGCTTACCTGCGCAGAGATGGAGAGAGAAAGAGAGAGACAGAGAGAGACACAGAGAGCGTGAGATACAGGGAGAGAGAGAGAGAGAGAGTTACAAGGGATGCTTCTAATGTTGATTATAAAATCAAGAATGCCAATCAAGCGCTGCAGTCACAAGCATCTTAGCTCATATTATACAAGTCATCTCCGTTCAAACAGAAAAAAATAAAGAAAAAATCCTTCATTTTTTTTTTTTTTTTAAATTAATAAAAGATCAACATTTCTTGTGGATACATTTCTCTAATTCTCTTGATAAGTTTCTATTAGTGCTGCTGTATTTCTCTAAGCCTCTGTGTTTACAGTGACAGCTCTGTGTTCACTGCAGTTCTAGCACACAATGACAGCTCTGCTGTGGTCTGCTCACCATATGTGAGGGTGTAGACTGGTTTCCCGGAGTTGTCCAGCGCGGAGAGACAGGGGGTTTTGGGCTGAGTGGTTCCCCAACGCTGCATGGCAGCCAGGAGGGAGGGGGGCCAGTTCGTCACGACCCCGGGGGGCTCCCCTGCCAGTGGGGACATGGCCGGCCCCTCAGGCTTGGGCTGGTTAGGGTCTGGCTGCTGGACTGTAACACAGACATACACACAGAACGTGAACTCTTTTTCCAGAAACACACATATCAGGATTACCGTACAATGAAAAAGAAATTAGGCCACTTCAACCCAGATACAGTGCTTAGTTACAGAGCCCTACTTAAAGCCCCAGATTTCCAGATATAGTTTCATTGCAAATGGATAACCTGTTCTCTATTTGAACTAAACAGACCTAAATACAGCAGCAACACCATTTAAATATTAAATTAGGACCAAGTCAGTGACAATGCACTAGAGAGACTTTGTTCGCAAAGCCCCCCTTATATTAACAATTCAAACAACAGCTGGGTTTAGATCCACCAAAGTTCAGATCAATTGAATATACAGCAACAAATATCTGGGGAACATCTTTTGTCAACAGAGCTATCTTAACTGTTGATTACTTGAAGACTGTCTTCTTGTCCCCATCTTTTCCAGCTCAGTCCAGAGACCCTTGACAGGATTCAGAGATGGAGACAGTCTGGACAAATGGACCACAAACCTTTCTGTTTACACCCCAATCAAAATCAACACAGGGCAATAACATGGACATGGACAGCGGGGCTCAATGCTAATGGATACCTCCCTGTGCTGTACTGTACGTATAGTTTCAGCAATATGCTGATTGAAATTCAACCTTCTACAACTACCTCAAATCAGATATGCGCATGTGTTTCTGCACCACCACTAAACTGGTCAAAACCTATTGGGAACTGGGTCAGCTGACCAGGCAAATATATACTCAATGGAGCAGATCTGAAGAGGGAATAATGTTAGTTAGATGGTGTAACAGGGCGAGGAGCCCTGTACAGTGTTTTGTTTATTTATTTTTAGAACGGGGTCTTCCCCTCCGCCCCTGTGCAATTTATTGTTTTGTATTATGGTTTGTTATTTAAAAATATATGACGGCAAAGCGCCGTCTGTATTGTTTTTGTATTTATTTATTTAGTTATTGTATTTAAATGACGGCGAAAGCCGTGTCTTTTTGGTGTATGATTTATTTGTATATTATCGTTGTGTAAATGACTGCGAGCGCCATGTGTTTGTTGTTGTTTTTTATTTTAAAACGTGTTTTGGCAGAGGCGAGATTGGTGCTCGTCCTCTGGCAGGAATAATTAAACTAGTGCAGATTGTGGCCCAGGGGTAATAGAATAATTGCCAGCTAGTTAAACCCCTCGGCCACGGTATAAAAAGCCTGCATCTCTCCATGTTCCGGGTGGGTGTTAGAGCAGAGAGAGCGAGCGAAAACGAAACTAAAAGAAAAAGAAAATGAAAATCCAGGATCAGTGAAGGCTACTGCCCAGCCTGATCTGGATCATTTATTACTATTTTGTGTTTGTGATTTTGTTTTGTTTGACTGTTTCATTTTACTCTGTGAGCACAGTGTTTTTGTTCAAATATTTTATTTATTTTTGTATATAAATAAACGGCGCCCAGCCGCGTCTTTCTTTTGCAACTGCAGTTACCTGTGTGTGTTCTTCCTGCTTCTGCCTTGACGTCACCGCCCAGCCACCTTCTAACAGATGGTATGATAACTGTCTCCCCTTAATAAAGACGACCACCCAGCACAACAGGGTGAGGGGCTGGGCGAGAACAGACGACCCTGCACATTGCAATGCAAAAGAACTGGGTTCAATTGCATTAGTGGTTACAGAGCTTTAAACCTTGTCTCCCTGACAGGGGTCAGAATCCGGAACAGCAGTGTATCACAAAACAAGACACGTGAAGCTTTAAATACAGACTCAAAACAGAACGGCTTCTTGAAAGGGTGTTTTATCATCAGGCTACATCTGTTATTTCCTTGACTGCAGTGACCGTACCGAATGATACTGTATGTAAAGCAATTGTATCATTGCTTTAAAATAGCTACATGTGCCAATTACTGCATTGGAAGACAGGAAAAGGAAACAGATGTTTTAAGAGGTGATTTGGTCTTGTTTCCCACACAGCCCTGATGTCAGCCTCATGCATGTGTTTATGTATTTATGTATTTGAGAATTAATGTATTTTTGGAATTTATTTATTTACAAAACCCAGCCACTTCCTGACAACCAGGGTAGTTAAAGATGGAACCTCAGTCGACACTGATGTAGCCATTAGCTGATAGGTTTGGCCGTTTGATTTTGTAGTTTTACCTCTAAGTGTCTCATACATGACTTTGTAAAGATTTTGTTGAAATGTGCAATCCGTGAAAACACATAGGGTGGTGGATCTCTCTTATTTACCACCTCACTGTTTATTTACAATGTAGAAGAAATTACAAAATACCAGTGAAAAGGGTTACATAGTCGGGATAAACAACCACCATAGCTCCTCCCTCCCCAGTGGTTAAAGAAAAGGGCTTGTAACCAGGAGGTCCCCGGTTCAAATCCCACCTCAGCCACTGACTCATTGTGTGACTCTGAGCAAGTCGCTTAACCTCCTTGTGCTCCGTCTTTAGGGTGAGATGTAGTTGTAAGTGACTCTGCAGCATAGTTGCATAGTTCACACACCCTAGTCTCTGTAAGTCGCCTTGGATAAAGGTGTCAGCTAAATAAACAAACAATAATATCTTTGGAAAGTTTGAGAAGTTTTTGATGAAAATATAGAAACCAGGTGAGGTAACCAGCTTTTCAGCTGAGGCATGCTCCAGTTTGTTTGCTTGACTGGGGTGAGGGGACAGGGTTTCCACTGTGCTTGACTGGGATGAGGGAGCAGCGTTTGCACTGGCTCCTTCTGGTAATTACAATTGGTTTGAAAGCCATGTCAAGTATAAAAGTACCCTAATTTCTTGGTGCTTCACTTACCTCCGCTTTACCATACTTTCACTTGGCTTTGTTACACTTTGCTAAGTCCTCTGCATGCAGATCGATTTCTATTGGATTGTGTTGTACAGAGCTCTCTGCATTCACAGTGCTCTGTATTGGGGTGTATTGTACAGAGCCCTGTGCATGCACACTGATCTGTATTGGGTTGTATTGTACAGAGCCCTGTGCATGCACACTGATCTGTATTGGGTTGTATTGTACACAGCCCTGTGCATACACACTGATCTGTATTGGGGTGTATTGTACAGAGTCCCGTGCATGCACACTGATCTGTATTGGGGTGTACTGTACAGAGCCTTGAGCATGCACACTGATCTGTATTGGGGGGTATTGTACAGAGCCCCGTGCATGCACAGTGATCTGTATTGGGTTGTATTGTACAGAGCCCTGTGCATGCACAGTGATCTGTATTGGGTTGTATTGTACAGAGCCTTGTGCATGCACACTGATGTGTATTGGGTTGTATTGTACAGAGCCCTGTGCATGCACACTGATCTGTATTGGGTTGTATTGTACAGAGCCCTGTGCATGCACACTGATCTGTATTGGGGTGTATTGTACAGAGCCCTGTGCATGCACACTGATCTGTATTGGGTTGTATTGTACAGAGCCCTGTGCATGGACACTGATCTGTATTGGGGTGTATTGTACAGAGCCCTGTGCATGCACACTGATCTGTATTGGGTTGTATTGTACAGAGCCTTGTGCATGCACACTGATCTGTATTGGGTTGTATTGAACACAGCCCTGTGCATGCACACTGATCTGTATTGGGGTATATTGTACAGAGCCCTGTGCATGCACACTGATCTGTATTGGGTTGTATTGTACAGAGCCCTGTGCATGCACACTGATCTGTATTGGGGTGTATTGTACAGAGCCCTGTGCATGCACACTGATCTGTATTGGGTTGTATTGTACAGAGCCTTGTGCATGCACACTGATCTGTATTGGGTTGTATTGAACACAGCCCTGTGCATGCACACTGATCTGTATTGGGTTGTATTGTACAGAGCCCTGTGCATGCACACTGATCTGTATTGGGTTGTATTGAACACAGCCCTGTGCATGCACACTGATCTGTATTGGGTTGTATTGTACAGAGCCCTGTGCATGCACACTGATCTGTATTGGGGTGTATTGTACAGAGCCCTGTGCATGCTTACTGATCTGTATTGGGGTGTATTGTACAGAGCCCTGTGAATGCAGTGCAGACTGATCTGTATTGGGTTGTATTGTACAGAGCCCTGTGAATGCAGTGCAGACTGATCTGTATTGGGTTGTATTGTACAGAGCCCTGTGAATGCAGTGCAGACTGATCTGTATTGGGTTGTATTGTACAGAGCCCTGTGAATGCAGTGCAGACTGATCTGTATTGGGTTGTATTGTACAGAGCCCTACCGTCTAGCAGCTCCTCGAAGTCGTCCAGGAAGAACTCTCTCAGCGGGGGTCGCTTGGGTCTCTTCAGGGTGTTGAGCAGCTGCTGAATCTTGGAGGAGACCCGGCTATTCACTGGGACACCTGCAAACAAGGAGGAGGAAGAGGAGGAAGAGCACTAATCAGTTCAACTCAACAGCATTTAATTCAATTTCAATTCAATTTGTTTCAGCTCAATTCATTTCATTTCAACTACATCAAAATCACAGACTGAGAGACACAGTTTAATGCAATGTTTTATTATTATTTACTGTACTGTTATCACAGATGTGATATGAAGTATTGTTGTTTAGTGACAAAACTTGAACAATCTTGTTGTGTTATCGTGGGACTCCAGCTAATCCTCTGTTCCACTGCTTATAATTCTGTAATAAACTTCTTACTTACCGTTACGGCACATTGTGTGTTAGGTGTTTCATTCTAAAATCAAACTGCGTTTGGTGGATATTTCTAGATTACAGACTACGTAGCGATGGCCAGGGCAGGTACTGAATTGCTGGGAGCAGCCCTTGTAAAGGAGCCTGTATATACAGTACACACATCTTCACGCACACATGCAGGGAAATGCACTGACTGTTAAAAGGAAGCAAACACTGCACACAGTACTAACATGAAGCACTAGTAATCCACAGAGATGCACTGTACTGGAGCTACAACAACACTATTGCTTTATTTCAGGTTTTACATGTGGACGGTCGAGTGCTGATGAATGTGCTGACTTGCATTAAAACACAAGTTTCCAATTCCTGTGTGTAAGGCCAATTACGGCTGAAAAGCCTGTTTAAACTGTAAATGAGTAGTATTTTACTAAACGTTTAACCAGAAATGTCTCATTTAATGAGAGTCCAAACATTTCATCACTAGTATAGAGTATCTTGATGCATTGATTAAATATTACACCGGGAAATTAACGTACAATTTGACATGAAGATGACTATAACCACTAAATACAATCGCCTTTTACATTTAATACGTGTCTGACAGTTTAAACAGTAATGACCGTTTACATGAAAGTTTTAAGCGTTTAATACATTAAACTTTAGAGTCTTAAGGCCAATGGAGAAGCTCAATTGGAACCCATTGTGTTATACTGTTTGTATCATTTATTATTTTTTTTAATTTAGTTGTCGCCAATGTTTTTTTACCCCAGTTTTCTCCCCAGTTTGGAATGCCCAATTATTATTTTTTATCCCGGTTCACCACTGCAACCCACCGGCGACTTGGGAAATGGAGGCTGAAACACGCGTCCTCAGAAACGTGTTCCTGCCAATCCATCCTTTTTCGCGCTGTGGATCCACAGCGAAGCCACCAGACCTACAGAGGAGGCCAACACAGATCTGAATGGCTCCACTGCAGCCACAGGGGTCACTGGTGCACGGTGAACCGTTGATTGCCCTGCCGACCTAAGCCCTCCCTACCCGGACGGCGCTCGACCAATTATGTGCCGTCCCTTAGGAACCCAAGGTCACGGTCGGCAATGACATATCGTGGATTCGAACCTATGATCTCCAGGCTATAAGGCGCATCCTCCACTCCACGCAGAGAGCCTTTAATGGATGTGCTTGTATCATTGTTTAAAAACCATCCTGTAGATGTCTATGTCTTCAGTGCCACCTATCGTGTCTCATCACAATTATTACCTTTGCAACCTTTCAGACTTTTTGAGAGATTATGCACTGTATGATTCAGTGCCTGGAATATTAAGAGCTAGCTGATCAGACAGACAGCAATCCCTCGCCTCATTTCACCGGTGCAGCTTCTAAAAGGCCTCTCTGTGAGATCCAGGCACAGCAGCAGGTAATCTGAAGGACACAGTCTGAGTAGCAGGGTGAAGGAGCGCTCAATGAAAGCTCTCTCAATTCCAGGCAGTCTGCAGGTACACAGCTCGGACAGCCCACAGTGCACCTGAACTGTAACCAGCAATGGTACCAGGTGGTTCACACTTGTGCTATTATATAAAACTAAACCATTTATGATTTAGGTCTACATTTAAATGACTTCCAGTTTCATGTTTGGTATAATATAGATATTATATGGTGTAGTGCACATATCTCATGGCACTCTTAGATGTAGAGGTATTAGCCCTGGTGTTCTGACTAGCAGATTCTGTCCAGAACTGAAAAACTACACTCAAAATGGTGGCCTCCATAGAAGCCCTAGCATGCAGGCGCCAGGTTTGTAGTTCTAATTTTTCAAAGCAGAAGAGCTGTTCTTATCCCTGGTGTCCTGGCAATACAATAGACTGTAGTAATTAATCTCACTGTCACCCAGTTTAAAATGGATACTGCAGCAGTAAATAGAGAACTTGTATTGACTAGAAGCTTCATTGAGCTGGTTGAAGGAGGTCAGAAGCAGGGGTGTGGCGGGGCAGAAGCCCTGCTACTGTAAATAGTGTGTGTGGGGGAATGTAAGGTTGGCAGGAATTATATCTGTCCCTGCCACCAATAACAGGTGTAGCCATTCTCTATTTAGGTAATTGATGGTAATTAGGGAGTGGCCACATGTATAAAAAAAGGAGCAAAATCCTTTGTTTGTTGGAAGAGTTTGGGGTGAGTGTTTGTGCTGTGATTCTTTGTACTGTTTTGTAACGTTGTAGTGAAGACTAATGCCCAGCCTACATGTAGGTATTCTCTTGTTTAAACCTTTTATTTTTGGCCCTCGTGCCCAGTTTGATTGGTGTATTTTTGTTAATAAACGTGTGCACCAGCGCTTAACCTGCAGCTTTCTGTCTGTGGGTATCTTTCCTGACGGTAACCAGCTTGGGCTGTGACGCTATCCTGTCACAAGAGGGTTTTTAGACAGGTGGTTGCTTCAATGGTATGTACGGTAGCTGAACAGCTTGTGAGAATACAAACACAACACTAGCCAGCACACAGAGTTTGCACCCGTCAGGTCACTATTATTGCGGTGCACATACAGAACGATCAGGTACAGTATGCTCTAGATGTACTGTATATAACATAGCACACAGTGAGCGCTGCAGAGGCATACTGTAGGAAGGGTTCATATATACCATCTTGCAGCAGAGAGGAAGTCCCTTCTATTGGAGGAGGGAAGCCTATGAAAGAAGACCATTGAAAGAATTGGTCAGTCCAGGCACTATAAAATACAAGGGTAGCACTGATTTATTCCAATTTCATATCTGTTATGAGGCTATAGCAGACGCTACTGGCCTTGTTAGGTGAGCACAGGAATTGCACTAAAAGCTCTATAACTACCACAAAAGAGGAACAGATCCATTAGAAAGATTAGTTATAGAGCAGATGCAAGGGAAAAATCGCTCTTTCAGGCCAGGTCTTTGAAATGGCATGCCGGAATGAATTTAAAGTATTCACTTGCTGCAGGTATAAAATATCAGCTCTCTTAACTAACTCTTCTTGTCTAGATTTACTTTGTATCATTTGCATTGCTCACATCCTGGTGACTTTAACTCAGATATTTAAAAACAATCTCTCTGCCCCACATTTGTTCTTTGTGATATTTCTTACTGGTGTATTTTTTTTTTTACATCCACCAGGGGCAGAGTGTTGCAGGGGGGCAGGTTAATGGTTACACTCTGGTGTACCAGATGCACTTAGAAAGAAGACTTTTGAGAGCTCTACAGAGGCCACAGGTTGCTTAGCTTAAACTTCTAAAGTGGTTCTAAAAGAACAAGAATACATGCATTAGGATAACTGTAATATTCCAGAGTTGTGCCAAGCTTCTTTTTAAAATGACCCTCTAACAATAATATCTTTCGACAAAGCTTAAGGCTCTTTGCTTGGTGGTTTAATGTGTACAGGTCCATAGAGAACATATTGACTAATGACTTGCATAGAGGAGCTTTTGTTTTAAAGCTACTTAACTATCGATGTGGAATTTGATTTTTAGAAATTGGTGCACTAAATGAATGTCATTTAAGCAATCTGGTACCAAAATACCTTTGATCAGTGAGCAGCAAATAAGCAGATAGAATGGTGCTGACTCAATATATGAAGTGAGTCGGTGCCACAGCCCCCAGAGCTGTGGAAGGATCCAAGTCTTCATTATTTAAAGCATCTCAATGTCATTTTTATTTTTTAATTATTTCAATTACAGGCTCAGATGAGCTGCTCCGTTGTTACTGCATATCATCTCAGGCAAAAAACAGCCAGAATTGATACCTCTGCAGAAACAGTTGGCTTGCAGAAGGACCAATAGTATATAATGCTGTTTTAAACAACGATGACTTTACACGTTTTATAGCTTTTGTGTAACTTTTCATAAATTCATGGGATGACAATATGAACAGAGTTCTTTGTTAAAACAATTTAGTATTAAAACCTATTGATCAGAAAAACGACTGTGTCGGTCACTCACCATCTGCAGTCTCCAGGATGGTGGTGTTATGGAGGCCCCTCGGGACCCCCCGCACTGACGCCAGCTGGGGCCGCTCAGTGTGCATGGCACGCTGGGACAGGCCGGTGGTCACGTCTGGGGGGGCAGAGTGGTTATCTGCGGGAGGAGAAGGAAGAGGTCTGTCAAACAACAACAACAACAACAACAACAACAACAATCTAAGCATTACCCAGAACCCCGTGCAAGCTTATACCAAAAGAGGATTCACTGAGTTTATTACATGCTTATTATCATTCTTATTATTAAAGTGACCAAGCATCATATCTTACAATAGTATACCATATATACTACCATGTAGATTTTCTTCATTCAGAGCCTGGCACCAGCAAGAACTTTGAGGCAGAAACACATTTCAATGGTTCTCAAACTTCTTAACTCTGAACTGGCATGTAAAACCACAAATAAACACACATTTATGAGCCAGTCATTAGTCTGAATTTGTTTCTTATTAATTTTACAAATGTAACTGAAGTTTTTTTTCTTTCTTTCAATTATTCCAATAATAATTAGGAGTTAAAAGCTGAAGAAAAAGCTGAAATCCATGTAACTGCTCCTGGCGTAGTAACCAGAACTGTATTCACCACACCATGACATCACAGTGGCTGGCCTTCAGCAGATGTCACATATTGTGTCACTGTATTGTTGCTTAAGCAATAACTACACGCAGTATCTAGTAGCTGTGACCAAGTTAGTCTATGTGCTGCTTAGGGTCTGACTTCACCTGAATTCGACTCAGCGACAGGGTGCTGTCACTTTGCTGTCAATGGGAGCCTTCATGACGTTTATTGATTTAAACCAGTGTGATGTTATTACAGGCTGACTGGATTTTGATTCGCAGTGACAGAGAATAGCAGAGAATGTACTGTACTGACTGAGAAATGCAGTGGTCATGCTGAACTGTACTGGGTGTGCTGTGCTGTGCCGTACTGTACTGGGTACCCTATGCTGGGTGTCCTATGCTGTGCTGTTCTGTACTGGGTGTCCTGTGCTGTGGTGTACTGGGCGTGCTGTACTGACCTATCTGGGACTGAGCCATGAGGTCTGCCAGCACAGTGGCGGCAGTTGCAGCAGCGCTGGCCTGGCCAAGGGGCCACCCTCCCGGGTGTGATGAGGTGGAGGAGGCGGAGGAGGAGGTGGAGGAGCCCTGGATCACTCTGTTAAACCAGCGCTCCACGCTGGGGGGGCCGGGCCGGCGCAGAGAGCCCTCGTCCTCCGAGGCCGACGAAGTGTCTGTGTGCCAAAATAACAAACACAGCGAGTGGATGGGAGGCAGGCGCAAGAACCTCAGCACGGATACCAAGTCTTACTGGTAGGACTAAACTCATCTAAAGAGCAAGCCACATCAACCTTCATTTATACAAGGATGGAAATAGGACTCCTGTTGCATAGCAGTTTCAGCCACTCCAGGTTCTAGTACGAGCTTGATTAGCCACAGTGTACAACAAGCTCAGGTGTATTTTGTTAAACTTATAGTGAAACCAAGAATGGACCAAACTGCTATTATTATTATTATTTATTTCTTAGCAGACGCCCTTATCCAGGGCGACTTACAATCGTAAGCAAATGGCAATGCTTACTATGCAATGGCAGTCTTAGTTCCATCCCTGTTTATATATATATATATATATATATATATATATATATATATATATATATATATATATATATATATATATATATTTTAAACTGTCCCCTAACCTCTTTGATGTTTGCAATTCATTTGTATAATTGCAGTTTTGTTTTCTGGACTGCTGTCAAAGAAACATAACACGCACGCTAGATACGGACTTTAAATGAGTTAAATTTATTTATTTATTTTATTTAGTTACATTTTTATAGCGCCTTTAGCCAAGGCGCTTTACAAGTTTAAACAAAGCGATACAATCAGGAAAATGGATGAAAAGAATGTAAGTTTATTGGGCTAGGGTGGGGAGACAGAATAGTTGCTTGAATGAAAGCAGAGGGCCAGAGGCTAGGTCAGGGTCAGGAAAGCAGGGTCATAACAGGAGATCAGGGGCCAGAAGTTATGTTATCAATATTTCAGATTCCTTTTTATATAGATTCCTATATAAAAAATGTATACTTTTGTAATATTTCAAATATCTGTACATTAATTTCTCGATTTCAATAATACAATAATATGCTGTGTGGTCTGGTGGTTAAAGAAAAGGGATTGTAACCAGGAAGTCCCCTGCTCACTCATTGACTCACTGTGTGACCTTGAACAAGTCACTTAACCTCCTTGTGCTCTGTCTTTCAGGTGAGATGTTGTAAGTGACTCTGCAGCTGATGCATAGTTCACACACCCTAGTTTCTGTAAGTTGCCTTAGATAAAGGCGTCTGTTAAAATAAACAAATAATAATAAATAATTCCTGATGTAAAGGAAAGCAATAAATTTTTGTTTTTTATATTTAAAAATAAAAAAAAAAGTTCTTGATATCAGCATTTAAATTACCAATATCAGAAACTGGAGAGCTAATTCCCAATATCGGAAATGTAACTGTCCATTCAAAAACTCTTGTTTGTGGGTTAAATGTCAAAATGGTATGCCATAACTGCAATGTAATGCACAGTGTAGAGGCTGTGTACAGGGCAATGCTGGGGATTCAGAGTGTAGAGGCTGTGTACAGGGGCAATGCTGGGGATGCAGAGTATAGAGGCTGTGTACAGGGCAATGCTGGGGATTCAAAGTGTACAGGCTGTGTACAGGGCAATGCTGGGGATTCAGAGTGTGGAGGCTGTGTACAGGGCAATGCTGAGGATGCAGAGTGTAGAGGCTGTGTACAAGTCAGTGCTGGGGATGCAGAGAGTAGAGGCTGTGTACAGGGTAATGCTGGGGATGCAGAGTGTAGAGAGGCTGTGTACAAGTCAGTGCTGGGGATGCAGAGTGTAGAGGCTGTGTACAAGTCAGTGCTGGGGATGCAGTGTAGAGAGGCTGTGTACAGGGCAATGTTGTAATGGACCCGAGTAGCAGTCATTGCAATACAGTAATCAACTGGGAAACAGGACTGACAGCTGCTCACAGTGAGTGTGCAGATCAGAGCGCTTCAGTGAAGAGGTATCAGTGGGGAGAGGTCTTTTGCACCACTGCGATTCAATATGTATGTGTTTGTGTATGCATATATGTATGAATCTAAGTGTGTGTATGTACGCATATGTTAACAAATCCATGTATGTACAGTACTGTGCAAAAGTTTTAGGCAGGTGTGAAAAAATGCTGTAAAGTAAGAATGCTTTCAAAAATAGACATGTTAATAGTTTATATTTATCAATAAACAAAATGCAAAGTGAGTGAACAGAAGAAAAATCTACATCAAATCAATATTTGGTGTGACCACCCTTTGCCTTCAAAACAGCATCAATTCTTCTAGGTACACTTGCACACAGTTTTTGAAGGAACTCGGCAGGTAGGTTGGCCCAAACATCTTGGAGAACTAACCACAGTTCTTCTGTGGATTTAGGCAGCCTCAGTTGCTTCTCTCTCTTCATGTAATCCCAGACAGACTCGATGATGTTGAGATCAGGGCTCTGTGGGGGCCATACCATCACTTCCAGGACTCCTTGTTCTTCTTTACCCTGAAGATAGTTCTTAATGACTTTCGCTGTATGTTTGGGGTCGTTATCATGCTGCAGAATAAATTTGGGGCCAATCAGATGCCTCCCTGATGGTAATGCATGATGGATAAGTATCTGCCTGTACTTCTCAGCATTGAGGAGACCATTAATTCTGACCAAATCCCCAACTCCATTTGCAGAAATGCAGCCCCAAACTTGCAAGGAACCTCCAACATGCTTCACTGTTGCCTTCAGACACTCATTCGTGTACCGCTCTCCAGCCCTTCGGCGAACAAACTGCCTTCTGCTACAGCCAAATATTTCAAATTTTGACTCATCAGTCCAGAGCACCTGCTGCCATTTTTCTGCACCCCAGTTCCTGTGTTTTCGTGCATAGTTGAGTCGCTTGGCCTTGTTTCCACGTCGGAGGTATGGCTTTTTGGCCGCAAGTCTTCCATGAAGGCCACTTCTGACCAGACGTCTCCGGACAGTAGATGGGTGTACCAGGGTCCCACTGTTTTCTGCCAATTCTGAGCTGATGGCACTGCTGAACATCTTCCGATTGCGAAGGAAGTAAGCATGATGTGTCTTTCATCTGCTGCAGTAAGTTTCCTTGGCGAGCACTGCGTCTCTGGTCCTCAACGTTGCCCGTTTCTTTGTGCTTCTTCAAAAGAGCTTGGACAGCACATCTGGAAACCCCTGTCTGCCTTGAAATTTCTGCCTGGGAGAGACCTTGCTGATGCAGTATAACTACCTTGTGTCTTGTTGCTGTGCTCAGTCTTGCCATGGTGTATGACTTTTGACAGTAAACTGTCTTCAGCAACCTCACCTTGTTAGCTGAGTTTGGCTGTTCCTCACCCAGTTTTATTCCTCCTACACAGCTGTTTCTGTTTCAGTTAATGATTGTGTTTCAACCTACATATTTCATTGATGATCATTAGCACCTGTTTGGTATAATTGTTTAATCATACACCTAACTATATGCCTACAAAATCCCTGACTTTGTGCAAGTGTACCTAGAAGAATTGATGCTGTTTTGAAGGCAAAGGGTGGTCACACCAAATATGGATTTGATTTAGATTTTTCTTCTGTTCACTCACTTTGCATTGATGATTTCCATTACATGAGAGTAGATGTTAAAACTTCATGCTGATTTGAACTTGGCTCTCGCCAAGATAAGCACCAACTAAGACGTAGCTTCACAGTAAACTAATGTGATCCATATGTGTCTCCATCCATTTGCGCTTCCTTCCATATGATGATGTAGATATCCTTCTGTCTGGTGTTGATGGCTGAAGTGTAATGCTGGCTCCAGGGATCAGCTTATTTTGCCTCCCTAGCGCATCAGCACACAAAACGGCTGCGATGCTGGCTCCGGGGATCAACCATAGTGCGGTCTCCCAGCGCATCAGCATGACAACCGTCTGGATTGAGCTAAGTAGGGTACATCTCTGGGGTCTTCAAGTGGGCACCTTCCATCCTCGGTGTTTCGCCGACTAGCCCACGACACCTCAAGAGGGCTCGACGGTGATTCTGGCGTCCCAGCATCACCCCCTCCGTCCCCACTCAACTCAGCCCAGCTTACTTACCTGTATATCAGCCTTTCTTTCTTTCTATTGTGCTTGAGATCCCCAGCCAGAATCTTTCCGTCTCAACCACAGCCAGTTGCTGCTCCTCTCTGCTGCTTCAGATAAGTTCTTCACTGTGCGACGCAACTCTTGGCCATTGAATCCGACATCTCTGAGAAACCGGGTTGTAGAGTGTGCCACAAATCCTCGACATCCCACTTCCACTGGGTAAACCCAGACTCTCCATCCTCGCTGTTCCGCTTCAGTGGCTAGTTGAGCATACCGCAGTTTCTTCCTCTCATACGCCTCATCTACAGCATCCTCCCATGGCACTGTTAACTCCACCAGGTGAACAAGGCGTGCTGATCCAGACCACAAGACAATATCTGGTCGAAGGTTTGTGGTGGCAATCTCAGGTGGAAAAATAAGCCGTTGACCAACATCCGCCAGCATTTTCCAGTCTCTAGCAGCTTCCAGTTGTCCTGGGCGAGGATTGGTTTTAACACCTTTTCTTGGTGGTTGCTCTCCTGGGCGGAGGAATGTTGTCTTTTGTGTGTAATGTTTTGATGGAACAGGTGGCAACTTATTGGTCATGTTACGCTTGTCTTCCAATGCTAAGGCCAAACATCGCAGCACCTGGTCATGGCGCCAAGTAAACCGTCCTTGGCTAAGAGCCACCTTACATCCTGTCAAAATGTGCCTTAATGTTGCAGGTGATGAACACAAAGGACATGAGGGATCCTCTCCTACCCAGAGGTTAGTTAATTGATAAATATAATCTATTAACATGTCTATTTTTGAAAGCATTCTTACTTTACAGCATTTTTTCACACCTGCCTAAAACTTTTGCACAGTACTGTATGTGCATATGCATGCATGTATAAATACTATTCCTAATTATTGATATGACATTTTTCTTGTCTTTGTGTATGATATCCTAATCTCTACAGTATTTCATGTGGGCACATGGACAATGGGCTGAAAGCCCCTTTTGCTAAAAACACGACAATCATACAGCTTGTGTAACATTGCTTGGTATATTCTGTTCACGCCTGAGAGCTATAGTATCTGTATTACTGTGCTACAGGGACTCACTGGAAATAAGCTGGTAACAACTTGTTAACTCATTTAGAAGTTTCAATCCACATGCTGTTCAATAGGATTTAATTTGCTTCAGTTACTTTCCAGTGCTGGCAGTGTTAGAAAGATCGGGTCAGAGCTTCAGCACTGCCACAGGAGTTCCAATGCAGTTCTAATGCAGGTCATGACTACAGCCAGCATGACACAATGTTTGCTTGATTATACCACCCCAGTCTCTCTTGTTTTCAGTGTGTTTTCTGTATGAATAAAACTGAGACTTAAAAAAAAGGTTTAGTGATATTTTGACAATTCAAGTGTTTACGAAGGCTCCCAGGATCATTTCAATTATTCCATTCTATAAAAGCTCATTAATGATTAAGTAACTTCAGCCACAAAAAAAAAAAAAACATTGGTGAAATAAAAAATAATAATTAAATACAGTTTACCAGGCCCAGCGGCTGCATGAACGCTGTGGGGGGGCATCCACTTATTTAGGGCGGGGTCATTTTGGAAAAGACAAATCAATTAGCTCCTGTTCTCCACTGTTTTACTTCACTGTGATGACAATAAACAGATAATTAAATAAATAAATCATATGACAGCGCAATATTATGAACTATCTACACAGCACGAATTACCAATTATCTTTCAGGAAAAGTTTTTTTTTTCTTTCTTTTTTTAAAATAATTATTATTATTATCGCATTAGCAACAACGGGATGTCTGAGCAACAATACTTGAAATGACTACAATCATACAGTGAGCAGACCCTCAACAGAGATTGCAATAAACAGATTCCCACACACGCCAAATTACTGTAAAGTAACGAATGTACATATAATGCTACTTTCAACTGACTATTCAATACTGAATATACGAAGGGGTTTCCAAACACCAGAAGAAACTAGACGTTTTATTATTATTATTATTATTATTATTATTATTATTATTATTGTTGTGTTTTGAATTACTTTAATTTGATTTGATTGATTAATGATTAATAGTAACCGTCGATGATGGCGTGACTGGAGTTATGCGTCCCGAGCCGAAGCCAAGGCAAGTTCGCTAACGAATGTCAAGGTCAACTATCTGTATCACACGGTAGAGCCATCATATTATTTTACCAGTTTTCTTTTAAAAAAACAACAAAAAAACACCTTAAAACCTAAATTTACATTGAACTTGTACTGATTCGTCGGGTACCTTTCCGCCGAGTAAAGACGTTCTAAGAAAACAGTGCCGAACATTTTTTTAAAATAAAAAACAATGATGACATACATATAACGAGAAAAACAATGCATTTTTAATTAGTAAATCGAATTAAATGTTTTATTAACTTGTTAGGGTTTATAACCCCTATTTATAATCTGGACATTGCCTAAGGAATGAACGGAGCAATTACTGGACAGTGTGTACGATGGAGCCTCAACTACCAAAACAATCTCTCAATAAATACCACAATGCCTCCTAACTCACCATGTTTCTACCTTCAGCCAAAACCTCTCTCTCCAGAATCTACATATGAATACAGCAATATACCTGAACTGTCCGCGTCTCGCTTTGTTGTTGAAAGATGCTGTATCTGTGCTCCAGTCGAGCTGACAGTCTGTGATTGGCTCTCGGCAGTTGCAGGTACAGGATTGGTTGCTTTCTTTGATGCAAAGTATTGATTGGCTGGTTTTGGTGGATAATAAATTAATTTGGACCAATTGTGTCTTTGTTTAGTATCTACTGTCCCATAGTGAACTACACTTAAAAATACAGCAAGTCAAAAAGAAAAAGCCAGCACTTGCGCGGATTGATTTTAAATTTGATTCAAAGTTGGTGCTAAGACATTCCAGCTGGCATCTACCGCTACAACTGAAAGCTGACGGTACTGAATCAATTAAGAATCTGAAATTGGGTGGGCACTGGACCTAAACTGGACGGGCCAGGCACCCTAAGGCCTGCCCATAACGCCGGGCCTGGGAGAAACTGAAAGTCGTTTTAAATTTAGAAATAATCTCTGTAGTTTAGGTGTCTGATGTTAATGGACACCTTGTGCTAATTCAACTAAGTGTATAATCTGCTAAGCCATACTGTTGTATTGGGTAAATTATATAAGCTCTGAGGCTGTGGCTGTTTTGAAACCTTACCCCCTCGACGTATCTGCTTTTACAGAATTTAGTAAAAACAAATACTGGTCAATCGCTTTGGGACAAAGTCAAATGTTGTTATTGAGAGCAGTAATGTTAGGAAATATGATCACATCACCCTGGTTCTGACCTTGTTACATTGGCTTCCAGAATGATTTAGAGCTGAATTTCAGATCCTACTACTTACCTATAAGGCGCTGCATGTTTTTGCTCCGTTTTGTCTGAATTATCATCTCCATACATCCCTGACTGTACACTGTGCTCACTGGATGCCAGTTTGCTGTGACTTCCACTGTTCACAATGTGTACCAGGGGTGAAAGGACATTCTCTTACCGTGCCCCAAGCCTTAGGAATTCCTCACCACCTTTGGTCAAACAAGCAGCCCCTGTTTTTAAATCTCTTTGAAAACGCATTCCTGGTACAGTGCCTTAAGATTGTGAATACATTTTAAAACACTAAAAATGTTTTTTATTCATTTTAAACCATTAGTTTTGAATCATATTTGCTAAAATGTGTTCAGTGCTTTGAGAGAACCTGGTCTTGAAAGGCTCTATATAAAGTACAATGTTGTCATTCTCGGGGTGTATTAGTAACAGCCAAGAAGAGTACTGTACACTGCAGTAAGGAGCCTTGCAGCCTGTCAGAGGAGCGCTTGTTTATCACCTAATCAACCCCAGCTCTCACACACTGTCAGTCTCTGTCAGTCTGCCTGTGCCTCCCGCAGCTGTGGAATGTCAAGTTCTCCAGCTATTTGCTGACCCCCCGCAGTGGTGGGTTTGGAGGCAGTGGCTGCTACAGAGCATGCACATCAGACAGACAGACAGACACACATCCTGCAGATGCTGTGCACTCTGAAATGACCCTCAATAGCAGTGTGATACACTTATTCTTCAAATCAATATAATCAGTGGAAAGATCATTTACTAATTGGTTCCTTTACCTTTAAGTAAGTTACACAGTTCTTTACTACCACCTACTTGGTTGTACTCTGTGGAGTGTCTCTCAGTTGCGAGGAAGGAAGGTGGAGAGCTGTGTAGACGTGCCTTGGATGTATCCAGAGTGACGTGGGTTAACTAGCGGGTTGAACAGAATTACCTGACTCTGTCACATGTATGTTATACAATGGAACTGTGGAACTATGCTAAGTATGGTCTGAAACATTTCACTACTGAAATAAATGTGCTCTGTGCTTGTACCCGCATTCTGTGTCTGGAATCTCTATACTGCCTGGATTAACATTAAAAGCAGCCTATTCAGCGTTACAGCAGGCGAGATGCACTGTTAGACACTAGGTAGGAATTTCACACACATTCATACTGAGGTATAGTGACAGAGCTCCATGTCAGACCTGTCACCTGTGTGGTAAAATGAAGAAGAGATTTCCTACCCAGTCATTCTGCACCGGTAGGAACTAGATAACATCTGGGGTGCCACTGCTGAATTGGGGAGAGGGCTTGCTTATTGAAATATAATCTTCTGCCTGTTTTGGCATTATTAGTTATTCAGGGGTCCCAGGATATTTTCCTGGATTTGTAAAGCCTTGGTTAGCACTTGTTTAAAGTTAAAAAAAGTGAGTAAACCTTACATGTAGTATGAAAGGGTTACTAATTGTCATAATAAAAATACTACTACAAATACCAGGATGCATTACTTCTGTGTCTGCTTGTACTGTTACAGTGCATTTAACCTGAACATTCACAAAGAGGCAGGAAATGGCCATATAATAATAATAATAGTAATAATAATAATAATAAACTTTATATAGCGCCTTTAAAAGCAACATCTCTAAGCGCTTTACAAACCAAAAAAAAAAAGATGATAAAAACAGTCAAAAAAATGCCTTTCTATAAAAGTAGGTCTTTGAGCTAGATTTAAAAGGAATGGTGTTTCAAATTTTTGGGGCATAACAACAAAAAGCCCTGTCGCCCATAGAATGTAGGTGAACAGAGGGAACACATAACAATCTAAGATCAGTTGAGAGAAGGTTGTGTGAAGGGGCGTAGACTGATAAGAGATCAGATAAATACTGTGGAACCAAACCATGTAAAGCCTTAAAAGTAAGAAGTAAAATTTTTAAATCAACACAAAACCTGAGAGGCAACCAGTGCAGGGACTCTGGAACAGGAGTGATATGATCCCTTGCATGTGACCTTGCCAGGATACCAGCTGCTGAATTGTGAACATGGTGTAATTTGGACAGTGTGCTTTTGGACACGCCTGCAAGCAGAGCGTTACAATAATCAATCCTCGAAAAAACAAATGCATGAACCAGCTTTTCAGCTACAGAAGCAGAAAGCATAGGTCGCACCCTAGCGATGTTTCTAAGGTGGAAAAATGATGCCTTAACAGTATTCTGCACATGAGTTTCAAAAGTTAATATGGTGCAACATCTGCTGAAGAACATGGAGTCTGGTGACGGAGTTAACAAAGGACTAAGATTCCAGGCGAGCTTGATAACACTCCCATTGCAGAGCACTAGGAGCCAGTCCAGGTTTTACATGCATTGTTTGAGCTCAATAAAACTCCCATTGCAGAGCAGTTTGAGCCAGTACAGGTTTTACAGTACATCCTTCTGTGAGTTTATGAAGAAGAAGAAGAAGAAGAAGAAGAAGAAGAAGAAGAAGAAGAAGAACTCCCATTGCAGATCAGTGTGAGGCAGTTCAGGTTTACATTAATTCTGTGAGCTTTCTCATTGGCTTAGCAGGCACTATACCTTTCTGATTCCCAAGAGCTCTCAGAATCATGTCTGACCTCTACATACATCTGGTACACCACAGTGTAACCAATATCCTGTCCCCTGCAACACCAGTAAGAAATACCACGTAGAACAAATGTGCTATTGTTTACATCCAATAAGGGCAGCGTATTGTAGGGGGACAGGTTAATGGTTACACTCTGGTGTACCACCTGAACTTAGAACCTCCCCTGCTCAAAAAACCTACCCTCGACCCCACCTCCCTCCAGAGCTACCGTCCTGTCTCCCTCCTACCCTTCCTCTCCAAAACCCTCGAGCGGTCTGTACACCGCCAGCTCTCTGCTTTCCTGTCCAACCACTCTATGCTCGACCCTCTTCAATCTGGCTTCCACTCTGCTCACTCCACTGAAACCGCCCTCCTGTCTGTGACCAACTCACTAAACTCTGCCCGAGCTGCCTCTCTCTCCTCTGTCCTAATTCTCCTCGACCTCTCTGCTGCCTTTGACACTGTCGATCACTCTATTCTACTATCCTCTCTCGCTGACCTGGGAATCTCTGGCACTGCTCTGGCCTGGTTCTCCTCCTACTTCTCCAACCGCACTTACCAGGTAACCTGGCGTGGAGCAACCTCCACACCTCGCCCTCTCTCAACAAGAAGCCCACAAGGGTCAGTCTTGGGTCCTCTCCTTTTCTCTCTCTACACCCGCTCCCTGGGCCCCCTCATCGCATCCTATGGTTTCTCATACCATTTCTATGCTGATGATGCTCAGATTTTCCTCTCCTTCCCCACCTCTGACTCCACCATCCCCTCCCGTATCTCTACCTGTCTGTCTGCTATTTCCTCCTGGATGCACTCGCATCACCTCAAACTCAACCTCTCTAAATCTGACCTCCTTTTCTTTCCCTCCTCCTCCTCTGATCTCTCTATCCTCTGGAATCTACCACACTCTCTCCCTCTTCCTCTGCTAAGAACCTCGGAGTCACCCTGGACCCCTGCCTCTCTTATTCCCAGCACATCTCCACTCTGGCACGCACTTGCCGATTCTTCCTGAGCAACATCCGAAGAATCCGACCCTTCCTCACCAACTACACCACCCAGCTCCTGGTCCAGGCTTTGGTACTCTCCCGCCTAGACTACTGCAACTCCCTCCTGGCTGGCCTCCCTGCGTCCGCCACCCATCCACTCCAGCTCATCCAGAACTCCGCTGCTCGCCTGGTGTTCTCTCTGCCTCGCTTCTCCCACGCAACTCCACTACTCCGCTCACTCCACTGGCTCCCGATCACCGCTCGCATCCAGTTCAAGACTCTTGTACTAGCCTACAGATGCCTTGACCAGACTGCACCCAGCTACCTCCAGACCCTCATCTCTCCCTACACCCCCACTGACCTCTCCACTCCGCCTGCACTAGAAGACTGGCTCTACCTCCTCTACGCTCCCCTGCCTCCAGAGCCCGCTCCTTCTCCACCCTCGCCCCGCAGTGGTGGAATGACCTTCCTACAGATGTCAGGACTGCCCAGTCCCTGACCACATTCAGCGCCTCCTCAAGACACACCTCTTCAGAAAGCACCTGTAGAACTCCTCTGTTTTTCCCCTGGGACACATATCATCCTTCCTTAAATGCGCATTACTTGCTCTTATCTGCCCCCTATTTTACTGCATGTAATCCTGTACTTCAGAGTACTGTAATCTGCCAAGTGTTTAATCTGTAGTATTTTGCATTTAACTATATCCTGATGTAACTATCACTGACACTGTTATCTGCTGTATTATTGAATTGTATTTTGTCACACTTGTACTTGCTTGAACCAAAGTCATTGTATTCATCATTGTATTTATCTTGCTCTTAATTGTATTATTACTTGCACTGTGATTCTTGAAATGTAATTGTTGACGACTGTAAATCGCCCTGGATAAGGGCGTATGCTAAGAAATAAATAAATAAATAAATAATAATAATAATAATAATAATAATAATAATAATAATAATAATAATAATAATAATAATAATAATAATAGAAGACAGGTTTTAGAGCCTGTTTGAAGCCACTGGGGAGTTCTATTTATGAGTTTTAAAAATGTCACCAAGATGTTCTGACGAAAAACAGAAAATGATCTACAAATCTAAAGAATGCATTAGTTAAGTAGTTAAGATAATCAAGCTGCTCCCTGTGCATCATATAGCCACACTGAAAAGCACAGACAGCTTGCAGTTCCACTGCTGTTTAGTTCTTGAACATCACTGGATTGTTCTGCTTTATGCTTGTAGCGTCAGATTGGGTCATAATATCATTCTGTTTATAAAATTAACAGAATTGGAATATACATAGGGCTTCTATTTTTCAGGCTTTATTAATTGTATTTTTCGGTGCTTATTTTGAGCTATTTTCCAGTTTTATGTAAATCTTTTTTTTTTCGGGCTTTCGTTTTTGATATACTATATGAAATTAGTGTTTTCGTTTACTTTTCAAAATGCTTGAGCGTTTTTTTTTCTGTCAAAATATGTATAGTAGTAACTCGACAGTACTTGCACACTTAAATTGTACCTTCTTTCCTTTGCTGTCTTCCACAACGAAATCCCTATGGTCACGGGCACATTCTTCTGGGGTTTTTCTGTGTAGGCATTTTTGTACATTTCGCCACAATTCTATATTAAGTCCTCCGTATTTTAACTGTAATACAGTTTGAAATCCCGCTAACAAACCTCCATTCCCGATTGTAATCTCGTTTTAAATCTCGCAAGGGGAGTTTCTCCAATAGAAACGTAGGAATGTGCTGTCACTTAGTAGTTGGGGTGGGTTTAAAGTATTCAGAACGAATCGATAGATGCAAGTCAGGAAGGCGAGACATTGCCCAGCAGCATTGGGAAATGTATTTATTATTATTTTTGTAGTTTGTAGTATGTTTTATTTTTTAATGGTTAAATGGTAAAGTCAACGTGAATTGATTAACTATTTTCACAGTTTTTCCGGTGTTTATTGGCTATCCACCGATTTTTTTTTGTATCAGGGGTGTTTTATGGGGTTTTATCGGTTAAAACCAAAAATCAGAAGCCCTAAATATACATTCTCTGTGCTTGGTTTCTTGTCACAAACTCCCTGTCACAAAGACGGCCGGAGTGGGTGACGTCAGACCAGAGCCAGGAAATAAATAACAGAGACTTGGGGTTTTGGTGAAGCTGAGCGCGTGATCGCGCTCAGCATTTAATAATTAAACGGAACAGAAAATAAAAGGTTTGAACACAAAACACGGCACATTCGCCAAAACTAAAGAGATAAACAAAACGGACAGACACTAACAAACAGGGACGAACAAACACGGTGAGTCTATAAACTTTAACTTTCCTTTCTCCTTCTCCTTCTCCTTCTCCTTCTCCTTCTCCTCCTTCTCCTTCTCCTTCTCCTTCTCCTTCTCCTCCTTCTCCTTCTCCTTCTCCTTCTCCTCCTTCTCCTTCTCCTTCTCCTTCTCCTTCTCCTTCTCCTTCTCCTTCTCCTTCTCCACACCCGTTCTCCACTCACCGAACACACAACCCCGAGTGAGTGAAACGTGCAGCTTTTATGCAGTTGTACCAAGACTCGATTGCTAATCAGTCATTCAATTGGAGTCTCGGTACAACTGCACGTGAATTAATAAAGTGTACTCCCGTGAACACACATTACATTTTAACCAGCACGTGAAGTGATTTGTGCCATCCTCGTGCCTAAATACAATTACATCTTAAATAACTCGTGCTGCACACACCCATCTATATCCCATGCAGCCATCTCTATACACCAACATTAACACACGTAACATGCAACATATAACACACACTACGCACAAGGGCGTGGCCACATTGCCACACTCCCCCACTGACAAAGAATACTTTTAAAAAGAGTTGTAAACTAATATACTGGACAAGTGGTTTATCTTCACCATCACTGAATAAATCCTCTTCCAAAAGAGTATAAACCAGACGGTTTTGAATGGTTTTGACACCTCGGATCGAAAACAGTCCACCTCATAAATACAGGTGACAGGGGCAAAACAGCGGCCCAATTGAGAACAGCCGAGAACAGCCAATGGGAAAACACTCCACGTGGACTTGACACAAACAAACTATTCCATCACCGAGGTGAAAAGAGGAATAGAAAAGAACAAACGCGACTTTCAATCGGGGCTCCTGACACGCAGAACAAGGCTCTGAACTTTGACAATCTGAAGACCTGCAGCCTGCGATCGGCTTGAACAGAGATACCGTTTTCAGAAACTCTGACACGGGACAACAACCCCAGTGTTTGCCTTGGTGTGGTAGTCCGCATCGTAAGACGTCTAGAATCGTAAAAGTACTTGGTATCAAATCTCTAATTTAGCCCCGATTGATCACTGGAGGAATAGTTGGACATATCATTTGAAGTCGACACAGATTGAAATATATTCCGTCTTTTATTAAACTAGCAGTGCCGGAGTCTGCGATGGAATATCCCAGACATACTCGGATGAAGAGTGCACATATTAGTGGAGGATTTGCTGTTTCAGTGGAATACCTAAATAGTTAATGACTCTTGTTTTTGCAAAAACATTTATTTCGTCCCCTGGTGTGGTGACACAACGCAAGGAAGACAGACCCCAGAACCCGGACTTTTCCTTGCCTGCAGGAGAGCCTTTGAATGTCGGTTTTGATGACGTATGGACCAGCTGGAAGAGGCAGTGAAAGTCTGTTAAGTATTCAACACGTAGTGTTTTTATCCTCTCATGAACTCGAGAATAAGCAGACCTTAAAGTCAAATTAATGTTTTGTTTGAGGTAGAATGTAAAAGTATTTTTGCTTTCAATTCATGCTTTGAGTTAATGAACATATAGTAATGGTTTTGTTGTATGGGATTGTGACCGGGTGTTACGTCACGTGCGTGGATAGCTGCTGTTTACAAAGTACCACAGAGAGACATTGGGGGGTGGATTTGAAACGCCGGCACAGGCGCGCAGGATTTATTAACACAAACAGAAAAGAATGTAAAGGTGGTCATGTGACGTTACCAGCCATGGTAACGCACAGAGGACACATACAGCAAGCTGTACAAAAATACAAAATAAAACACAGTACAAAAACTACAAATAAAAGGTGCCCCAGAGGGCGAGCGCTAGCCTTAAAACGAGGCGTCCCGCTCCAGGAACCGGCTACACTACGTAACCCTCGCTATACATCACATGGGATCACAATCCCCTAACTAACCTACTCACGAGCGGGTATTCATACACTGACTCGTGCTGCTTCATACGGCCTTGGCTGGGCATTGCCTTCACAAGCACTGCTTGCAGTCTCAGGGTTGCGTAGCGGTCGTTCCTGCAGAGTGGACCCTCTCCTCCCGAGTATACACCGTTCCCCTCTGGCATGGCGTTGCAGTCGCCCCGAACCATCTCCCGCGGATGCTTTTAAACTGACGGACACTCGGTCAAGACCCGCCCACCTGCTGATTGAGGTCCAGCACAGCCAATCACTTGCTGCCCTTCCCCTCAACCAAGCCTAGCAGGCAGCAAGTCTCAATCGAGCGCCCGTCTGTAAACAATAAATGTAATTAAACAAATCGACTCCAAAACGCACAATAAACCCATTTCCCCATACAAATTATACCAACACTAAATACACACATGCAGGGCAATCGCCCTGCTACAGGGATTCATACAAATTGATGTGGGTTTTACAATCTTTCTGCATTTAAAGCTAGAATCCAAAACGCACAATAAACCCATTTCCCCATACAAATTATACCAACACTAAATACACACATGCAGGGCAATCGCCCTGCTACAGGGATTCATACAAATTGATGTGGGTTTTACAATCATTCTGCATTTAAAGCTAGAATCCAAATGAACTGTCTTGATAATAGATCATTCTCATAAGGTTGTCTGGATGCAAAGAGCGTCTTTATCTCTCAAGAATGAGAATTGCCTCCTGAACCAAAACATCTACAGTATATGAGACTGATTTAATGCTGCTTTGATTATCAAATATAAAGGAAAGTAAATATTTGTGTTACTAACGATACCCCTGTTAAGACTAACCTTTGTCTTAAGTAACTGTCAGGAATGTGGTTGCAACGTTTAAAGGAATCTGCCATAGATTGCTCTGGATCGCTAAATGAGCTATCGGGAGTGGTGTGTCGTTGCTTATATTTTCCTTTCTGTATTACTTTAGTTTAGTTGATGCACCTTTAATTATTTAATTATTTCGTTAATTATTTCTAATAAAACTGTTCCTTTATATTCACTAGAAGCGTTGTCCAGTCTGATTATTTCAATATAGGTTGGTCCTACATGATTTTGAATTCAAATAAAGTATTATATGATTACAACTTAAACTAGTCCAAAAACAAATATACCTTGCACACTACATAAGTACAGAACTCCGCAGTGTCTGCGATTACAGCGTCGTGGTGTTTATCAAGTTCAATGTGTTGTACATATGCAGTAGAGCTTATTGTATTAGTAACTAAAGCCTTTGGAGCAATTCAAATATTTGTGTGCTTAAGCATATGAAATTTGCGCACTTGCACACATTTGAATCTAATGTCTATCATTATCACTGGCATTAGCATGGCTAATAAGCTAAATATTTAAAGGGCCATCACATATTATACAGAATTCAAACAGATGTATCTATGCTTTGCTGTTTGCTGGGAAGTGAGTTTATGATTTCTCTACTTCTGTCTTCATAATTTTGACAGGTGTCACACAAATATGAGTACATGTTACCTATTCTAATTCATTTACATTTGTTGACATTCTTGTTTTCTGTTACAGTACCATCCTTTTTTTTTCTTTTCTTTTTCAGTATTAACTGTGATCCCGCTATATAAAACTTGTTTGACAAACCTGGAGGGGAAATTAATTCATCTTAAATAAAACAGGCTGAACGGGCAGTGGAATAAGAAAGGAGCACCTTTCGTACATTTTACATTCAAAACGCTGACAAAATTTACCAATACAGTAATCAGTAACCTAGCCTACAACTGTATAAGAAGTGTCTTTGATATTGAAATCTATCAGAATGCAAGGTAAGGAGGTTCAAACTGTTGCTTGATTGATCTCGGGTTGATATACTGCTGTATGTGTCTATTAAAGTAAAGCGTTCTTGCATTATACAGGTAGTTGTTTAGTATCTGCCGGCTCGGTCTATGTTACATACCGATGGTATGTACTATGATACCGTGCTGTACTCTTGATTCTGTTTTGGGAGTTATTCTTTCAGCACCAAGAAAATGTGCTTGTAGTACCTTGGAAAGCGCCTGCATTTCACTTCAGTGATTGGGTGAGTGAGTGCTGAAGTGATGTGCGTGGAGTTAAGGCTTGCTTTTTAAAAGCATTATTTTGTGCCTCGCAAAACTGGTTTTGTGCTTGGCGAATACTTTTGAACATGGCAAGATCTCGCAAATTGTCAGCCACTCCTGCCAAATTGCGCTATGCATGCATTATATTTGTGGCACACAAAAAGAATTTGGTACATTTTGCACATTCACGCATAATGGCCATTTGCGATGCGCAAACCTTTCCAATATCTGGACCTTAGAGTCTGTGGCAGTGTGCCCCGCCCCTGCGTGTATTTTGTGTTTTATGTTGTATGTGGTGTGTTTTATGTTGTCACTTATATGTGGATATAGTGGTGCACAGGATATAAATGGGTCTGTGTAGCACGAGTGATTTAAAATATATAGTTGTGTGTGTGTGTATATATATATATATATATACAGTGCCTTGCAAAAGTATTCAGACCCCTGACCAATTCTCTCATATTACTGAATTACAAATGGTACATTGAAATTTCGTTGTTTTTGATATTTTATTTTAAAACACTGAAACTCAAAATCAATTATTGTAAGGTGACATTGGTTTTTATGTTGGGAAATATTTTTAAGAAAAATAAAAAACTGAAATATCTTGCTTGTATAAGTATTCAATCCCTGTGCTGTGGAAGCTCCCAGTTTACACCGATGAACGAAATTGCCCTAACAAGGACACAATAACCTTACCATTGGCCTCCACCTGTGAACCATTAAAGTTGCTGTCACATTTTCTGGATAAAAACCCCACTGTTGAAGGATCATTGGTCAGGCTGTGAATCTGAAGGAAAATGAAGACCAAAGAGCACTCTACAGAAGTTAGAGATAAAGTAATACAACTGCATAGATTAGGGAAAGGGTACAAAATAATATCCAAGTGTTTGGATATCCCAGTGAGCACAGTTGGATCAAAAATCAGGAAGTGGAAGCTGCATCACACCACCCAGGCACTGCCAAGAAAAGGCCGTCCCTCAAAACTCAGCGCTCAAACAAGAAGGAGACTTGTGAGAGAAGCCACAGAGAGGCCAACAATCACTTTGAAGGAGCTACAGAGTTCAGTGGCTGGGAGTGGAGTAATGGTGCACCAGTCAACCATATCAAGAGCTCTGCATAACACTGGCCTGTATGGGAGGGTGGCAAGAAAGAAGCCGTTACTCAAAAAGTACTATCTGAAAGCACATCTGGAGTTTGCCAGAAAGCATGAGAGTGACCCAGCTGCGATGTGGGAAAAGGTTTTGTGGTCAGATGAGACCAAGATAGAGCTTTTTGGCCAAAACTCAAAGCTCTATGTGTGGCGCAAACCTAACACTGCCCATGCCTCAAGACACACCATCCCTACAGTGAAGTATGGTGGTGGCAGCATCATGCTGTGGGGATGCTTCTCATCAGCAGGGACTGGGCATCTTGTTAAAATTGAAGGAAGAATGCATGGAGCAAAATACAGGGAAATACTGCAAGAGAACCTGGTTCAGTCCGCTAAAAAACTGAAGCTTGGGAGGAAATTCACCTTTCAGCAGGACAATGAACCCAAGCACAAGGCCAAAGCAACATTGGAGTGGCTCAAGAACAAAAAGGTGAATGTCCTACACTGGCCCAGTCAAAGTCCTGATCTCAATCCCATTGAGAATCTGTGGCACTATTTGAAAATTGCGGTCCACAAGCGTCGTCCAACCAACCTGAACAACCTGGAGCAAATCTGCCAAGAAGAATAGGCCAAAATCACTCCGACACTGTGTGCAAAGCTGGTACATACTTACCCCAAAAGACTTAAAGCTGTTATTGCAGCGAAAGGTGGGCTCTACCAAATATTAATGTGTGGGGGTTGAATACTTGTGGGGGTTGAATAGTACATACCGTCAGTATGTAACATAGACCGAGCCGGCAGATACTAAACAACTACCTGTATAATGCAGGAACGCTTTACTTTAATAGACACATACAGCAGTATATCAACCCCAGATCAATCAAGCAAGCAATATATATATATATATATATATATATATATATATATATATATATATATATATATATATATATATATATATATATATATATATAGTATTTAGGCACAATAATTGCACAATCTCTTCTGTATAAGTAATTCCACAAGTCACTCACTCAGGGTTGTGTGTTCGTGAGTGGAGAACGGGAGAGAGAGAGGAGAGAAAATAAGATAATAACAATAACAGTCCTCTCACACGAGTAGCATTTGTTATTGTTTTCATACTTTAGTGTTCATTCTCTGTGTTTGTCTGTCTGTTTTGGCCACCGCTCTGTTTTGTTTTGTGTTTGTGTTGTTCAAGCCTTTTATTTGTTCATTTATTAAACAGCGCAAGCAGCGCTTTCTTTCATTTCACCCGCAGTGCTATGTGTGTCTGTTCCGGGTCTGGCGTCACAGCTCAAGCCACCTTGTGATTGAGTCACATGAGGTCTGTGGGCACTGTCATGATTACCAGTGAATTCAGCTTGCAGTGTTAATGTAAAGCTGAAAATACAAAGTTGCTATTTCAAATGGTCTGTGAGATGTGAAGTTTTGACACTGTGGCATCAGCAGCTTTGCAAAATTACTGACATAAAAAGGGTTTATTGTTCTTGTAAGACAGATCAGAATACAGCTGTGGGCCGAGTGTGAAGGAGGCTGTGTGGTCCGGTGGTTAAAGAAAAGGGCTTGTAACCAGGAGGTCCTCGGTTCAAATCCCAGCTCACTCACTGACTCACGGTGTGACCCTGAACAAATCACTTAACCTCCTTGTGGTCTGTCTTTTGGGTGAGACATTGTTGTAAGTGACTCTGCAGCTGATGCATAGTTCATACACACTAGTCTCTGTAAGTCACCGTGGATAAAGGCATCTGCTAAATAAACTAATAATAATAATATAGCAGCCATCTTACTGGGAGACAGGCTAAAGTGCTATCATTTTTAGCCTAGAAGTTTACCATGGCACATTTGCACAGCATTTTCGGAGTTTGTGTGTTTCCTGTGCTTTACCATGTTTATACAATGATCTGCCACACTTCCAGCAGTACTACAGTCATTCACAACCACCCCCAGCGTCACACAGTGTAATCCACCTCACAACCACCCCCACCGTCACAATTCAGCATGGGACAGTGTCTCATAAAGGAGTGCACAGCAAGGGTTTAATATTCATTGTGTTACCTCTTACATTGGCAACAGTATTACTGATGCTTCTGTTGTGCTGAAGTGCGACACAGATACAGACAGACAGACAAGGTCCTCTTTATATCTGCAGATTGTAAAGAATATTCTTAAGTGTCACCACAAGTGGATAGGCAGCTCTCAAGATATATGAAAAAATGTATGACACAGGGATGGGCTGGCGGACTGGCACCTCCATACTGTACACCTCCAGAGTCTCACATCTGTACTACAGAATGTCCTCACCAAGTTCCATCATGGCTGGTTCTCACGGATGCTAGTAAGAATGTGCTTTAATCTGGGGCTCTCCTGCGTTTCTTACCTGGGGGGGTGCATGCCTCCACAGAGGACTGCACTAGAACGGAGCGTCTCTTGGAGGGCATCGGCATTTTCCTCTCTTTGTATTTGGCCAGGGCTGCTTGAACTGCTTCAGTGTGCACATCTGTGAAGAGATACGTGTTTGCAGAAGATTTCATATGCTGCCTTAGCAAGCTGCAGTACATCACGCACGCCCCCTCTCCAGAGGACAACACACAGAGAACAGCAATCCAAGCAGCTGTTTCTTCACATGTTTCACATGGAATGGTAAATTCGCCCAGTCAGCACCAATGATCCTCACCTGATTGTCAGTGCCTGGTTTATGAGGAGAGCTCAATCCGAATAACTGATGCGTGCAGCACTGGTACAGACAGACAGATAGACAGACAGACAGACACCCACCCACATACAGGACACCCCCAGACTCCGATACTCTCAATTGCTTGTGCATAATGTCCTTATTAGGTTTCATCACTATGAGATGAATAGTTCTCTAGATGTTGAATGGAAGTGTGATACTTTATTCTATTCTATACCACCCCCCCCCCAACCGGTTGGACAATAATATCTAGGGATGTGATTTTAGAGCTAAATCTTGTTCAAGCCTTGTTCTACCCAACGAACAGCTGTATATGGTATGAACACGAGTATATTACAGAGATGGAAATCCATTCCAGGTTTCACTAGGCGTTTACTAAGACACATCTGAGCTTGTTACCTATACACACTGTAGCTAATCAAGCTTGTATTAAAACCTGGAATGGGTGAAACTGCTGTGCAATAGGGGTCTTATTTCCTTCCCTGCATTAAAATGTAGAACCCTATTTCACCCTGACTCTGTGTGTGCAGTACGAACAAGGAATAAAACAGTGTTGAGAAGATCATGGGCTTTTCATGTGCAAATGTTTTTATTTATTTTTTTTAAATTAATTTTATTACTATTATTATTAAACACAAAACAAGATGAACAAAACAACAAACCCACCTGCTCACAGGTAACTTTACCACAGGGTATTTGAGTTCATAGTAATATTATTATTATTATTATTATTATTATTATTATTATTATTATTATTATTATTATTAGAAAAAAATACAAAAAAAATGAAAACAATGAACATATGTGTACACACATACACAGAAACACAGACACACAGATATGTATATATACATATACACAGATATACACATACCATGCATAACCGGACACAAACAAACATGTAAATGAAATATTCTTGAATTATGAATTAGCTGGAAAACAAGAGTATAATCATACCCTCTTACAGTAAAAAAACAAACTAATCTCTCTGGAGTAAAAAAATAAAGAAATAAAATGAGTGGAACTCTTCTGTACAGCAGAATGTGTATTACTGATTTCAGACCTCATTCATGCATATTTTCATAAATTGTTATATCAACGCATACCAACATGGTTATTATAGTGTTGCGTTTCAAGCAGTGTTTGTTCCAATATTTGAATATCTGACCCAGCACAAGAATTAAGCCTGATTAAACAAGTCTGATTATTTAACTCAAAAACCATGTAAATCCCGAGAATTCAATAGGGGTGTAACGATTCACTGTGTATCCATGAATCCTGATGGCTTCTTTACATGATTATATATCATATTGTACTAGAGGTATGTATCATTTGCATTTTGAAGCCCAAAAGCACAACTTTGCTCATTGTAGGTCACCAAGGGGTTTGTGAATGAAGAATAAGTGTGTTTTATAGTTTGTATGGAAACATACTCTCCTTATGTAATTTAATTTTTGTCTTTTAACAAAATGGCCCATCATTAAATAACGATTTGATCTTATTATGCATCATACAAGTAGCCAGTCAGGACAATCACACGTCTCGTGACATTAGTGCATTGTGACATCCCTAGAAATCAGACTCCCGAAGGCTCCCCTGCTGTGAGTCTCAGATGCAGGGCCGGGCTTGGGTTTCCTTACCAGATCGAAAGCGCTCATCCCGTGAATTGGACGCGCGGGATTTCTGCTGCTGCTTGCTCACAGCCGGTGCAGGCTGGGAGGAGCCGTGGATTCTGTTCTCAATCTGCAGAGAGGGGTCTACACCTGTAAACACAGAGACAGCTTCAATCGGGACTGCACACACCACAGTGGAACCAGCGCACCATCCGGGAAAGGAGGGAGTTTATTATGTGAATGTTTTAATAAAGTTTAGATCAAACACTTCAAACAAAGTGTACAGTATCAACTCGTTTCACAATCCCCAGGGCAGCAGCTTCAAACTGGAGAGAAAGTGAAACACATTACTGTACACGACCGGACTGCTGCTGGGGTGAGGCAGGAGGGATTGAATGACAGGTAATGAATCACACACATAAATGAAAATTTAAAAAGAGGATTCTCTGAGCTTCTCACCTTCACTTCTTCCCATGTATACTGAGAGGTAATGAATTCACTGACTTCACAGAACAGTCACGGTGGAGAAAGGAGAGGTAGGGAGAGGGTGAGAGAGAAAGAGAGAAAGAGAAAGATAGAGAAAGATATATATATATAGATTGAGAGAGAGAGAGAGAGAGAGAGAGATAGGGAAGTGGGATAGAGAGAGGGGGAGACAGGGATAGAAGGAGGGAGAGATGGATAGAGCACTGGAATCTAGTTGGTGGTGTTGCTACATGATATGCTCCACATTCTCACGCTGTGCCTACCTAATGTAAATAACGTTGCATGAACTAGATTGTGTGTGAAAGCAAGCTTGTTTTGCACTGGAGACCAGCAGAGACAAAAACCTGCCTTGTAAAAGCCAGCAGTATCGATGCTTACTGCTGCTGAAGAACTTCTCACAGGAATCAAACAACTATACATTTCTCTGGAGCCCAGCTATGTAAAAAATGTAAATATGACACATACAGACACCTCCGCTCATCCACACAGGGATTAAAGTCTAGGCATGCAGGGATAGCATGCATCACAATGTGGGAATGCTCCCGATAGGCTACCGATTCATTAATGATGCGCTATTTTTGCACGGCCATTTCATTCGAAAATAAATCAATTAAACAGTACTCCACATTTACAGTGGCAGTAAGCTACTTTGCAAGTGTGCACCTGTTATCTTAATTCAGATACAGCCCAGAGAAACACATGGCTAATTCGAATAGCACAGGGTTTCACCCACACTGCTGAGCCATGCCAATCACCTGACATTCTGGCAAAACCAAATTAAACCAGCAATAAAGTGCATGTGTAAAAAAAAAAAAAACACAATATGTGTAAAACACAATATGACAAAGCCTTTTGCAATACAATGCCCTGGTCTACCAGAAATAATCCAGTCAGGCCTGTTAGCTGCACAATGGTAGTTTTTAGTTTGTATTTTATAAAGGATTATCATTAATAAGCTTAACTGAGAAGTTTGCATGTGGGAAATGTTATATTATCTACATTTCTCTAATATTTCATTTCTAATCTGTTCAATACCATAGTGCGTGTGATTCCCTATTCATAATTTTTTCTTCTGCTTACTAACTAATCCTGAAAGCACTCCTCAAGGCTGATTGTGGGGAGGCATATCAGTGTCGCACCCCACAACAGTGTTGCATCACTTGGGGGCTTCAGCGTACAGCACAACACTAATATGCTTCCCCTACACTTAGCTTTTAGGAGCCGTTTCAGAAGCCATTTTTTGCAGGAATAGTTAGTAAGCCAGGGAAATATTGATCTGAGCAGAACCAATAATAGACAATCATGCAGAACACACACATAATAGAATATGAAACAGGTATGAAATTCAATATTGAGAAAATGTACAGCAGATGATACACAGTGTCAAGTATGGAGAAAGAATCTCAACTCCTCGATAGCGACAACACCTACCCTGTCTGTGAACACTATCGTCACATTTGTTGGGAAGGCAGCAGACACTCATTTTGCAATTACCAGTGCTTGTCTCAGTTTTAATTACTACCAGTTAATATTGAAGAGGATTAGCAGCAAATCCAGATAACTGGCAGCCCGCTATAGTATTTCACAGCAGGGTGAGCTAATCCAGCTCTTAATACAGCAACGCTGTGCTTGAACCTTCTGCAGTGTTCCACCCTGTAAAGATCCCGATCCAGACGCCAGCCTGGTTTATCCCCTGCGTGAGGCCAGCAGTGTCAGCTGAGCCTGGCAGACCGCTGCCCAGACTCGCACTATCAAGAGGCAGGGAATGAGACAGTGCTGCCCTCTTAGCAAATCTAGCTCCTTGATACACTATAACCTCTCACATCACAGACAACGTTAACCGGCATTGCCTTCCACAGCAGCTCAATGTAGTGCAAACAGGCACAGCTTCTGGACCTTAGCGGTGAAAGACCTGATCTGTATTCTGAAGGGAGTGACTTATTACCAGTTAGAGGCTGCATTCAGACTTACAGGACAAACTTATCTGAACAAATCAATAATAAATCAATAGATTTAAAATGTGATACCTGCACTCAAGTACAAAGATATTACCAATACACCACATTCCCAGTATAATACATTCTGCATCGTGATATTCATGGCATACTGTGAATAGATATGTATCACCAAACAGTATCATTGCTGATAAAAACAAAATTGTGTCAAAGCTTTTATTTAAAATGCATTGTAAACAGTAACAAGGCAATAGACCAATTTGAGAAAATTGAACTACAAAGGTCGGGTATGAACCTCTGCATCACCATTCATCAATACAACACATTGTCCGTCTGTCCGCCCTCTAATTAACATTAACACCTGGTCCATCACGTGTTGGCTCTCAGCCCCTGTGGAATAGAGCCATGCTTCTAATGCAGCCGAGAAACTTCTGCTTCAGCACAATCAATGAGCACAATCACTCACTCACTCACAAAGCCACTGCTCTGTAGGGAGGCCAGGGCACCACCAGCAAGTCCCAGCAACCGGGCATGCAGTTTATTAGAGCCATCAGCAAATCAGGGCTACAGCATCACCATGACCCAAAGCCACAGTACAATGAGACACAAGCAGATGATTTTAATAAGCAAGCCGCCTTCCCAATGCAGGAGAAGCAATACTGTAGAGAACAGGGGTTTTCAATCAGAGAATAAGCCCCTTATAAAAGCTGAACACTGTATGTTTGTAGTTTTATCACGCTTTTCATTTACCGTAGTTTGTCATGTTTATTAATACACTTTCCCATACCTCGCTGTTCTTTCCAATGCTTACCCAGGCTTTACCTTGCTATGCTTTTATTATGGGAAACTTTTATAAGGGTGCCTCCATTACATAAATTACTGCAACATGTATGTGTGTGCTAGACTGAGTGTGTACAGCATAAAGAAATAGGGAATATGAAATAAACTGGCCCACAACAACTAGGCAAAATCTTTTAGTAACAAAGATTCTCACAGAAAAAGTACCCTAATTGTATCAATTTACTTGGATTGAAGAACGACTGGGAGGGGAATCCCTGAACAGTTAATAAACCGTTTTTCTAAAATAGGCAAAACGATTAGATAAGCATGTCCCACCAGTGCAATGGCTCCCCAAATGTTATCCATTTACTACCAATGCAGAATGACCGTTCTTCAGTTTACCACGACAAACAGGTTTGTGCAATGGAAAGGCTGTGTATGAGGCTGAGCCTCCTCCAGGTCTACCAAACTCACAGCACTAGGAGCCAGTAAAGGGCACTTTCAGCAGCTCAGGATTCTTTCTGATTGTTAGATTCATGAGGAAAGCATCCCCTAAACAGTTTGATTTGAGCTGGAGCACGATGTCAGTTTGCAGGGTTAGCATAGAGATGTAACTGTTAAATTGATTATTGATTGCCATGCCTTCAATACACTCATCGATCAATTAAATTACCCCGGTGCCCTATTTGTCTATTACTAGCAGTTGCAGTTTTCAGCCATATTTGAATTCTTTCTTGTTTTCTCCATGTATGTGTTATATTATTGTGTAATAAGCACATCCATGTGTTACTATATTATGTAATAAGCACATACATGTGTTATATTATTGTGTAATAAGCATGTGCAAGTTTTGGGTTTTATCTGAAGGCTTTTGTGAAGAGTCTATATAGTTGTATTGCTTCTTGCCTTAGAATAATAAAATGCTCTCAATGTATTGATTATTGTCGCTTATTACCAGTCAAATTATGATGTTACCTACATGTATTACCCGGATCCCTATTCTGAAAAGGCACAGGCTAGTGGTGGTATATAATTAAGTAACTTTCATCTTTAGCATTTTATTTACAATGATTGTATAAAAACAAGGAAAAAAACCTTGGCTAACACTCCTTTAAGTCAGTAAAAGCTAATAAATAAATAAATAAATAAATAAATAAATAAACAAATACCTGCTTAAAACACAATGCTATTGCTGCTGCTACCTGTACTGGTACCTCATAGTTGTGCTGTGTTGCTTACACAGCTACATCCTTTGTTTCTAGTGATGTACATTTTGAGAGTCTGCTTCTGGGCACTGAAACGGCAGTAGCATACCATGAGACTTAATTCTTCAAGCTTCTTCAGTGCTTCAGTTCCTACAGTGTCTACATCAGTCCCCTGGACCACAGCACTGACGTGTGATATACTCCTAGCCTGTAATAACCATATACAGCCTCATTAAAGATCTCCCGAGACATTCCTGGTTCATTTCTCTTGATGTTTAAGGAGCACACTGCTCTCAGGTGTCTCATCAATTAAAACGTCCTGAGCTGTATTCCCTTCCCTTTGAGGGTGAAGATTCACACCTTTAATTTACAGAGAAGCGTTGGTCCAGGATTCACAGGAACGCATGTGGAGGATGATGCAGTGTGAAGTATGAAGTGAAAACCCATCATTCAAGAACCACGTGATGAACTGCAATGAGCTACTGTATGTTGTGCTGTTACTCTTGTATCACAAAACAAACCACATATATCTTTAGTACAATATGATACAGCATGTAAGAAAGTATCCTGATGCATCAATATGCGATGAATTGATACACCTCGAATTAGTGTTGCAGGCTTTATTATTAATGCTCCCCCGTGATGAACAGGAGCTACTGTCCAGTCACTGTTCACCCTGTAGGCTTGCAAATCCATTTCCTTATCTCTGTGTCCAGACATTCAATAAACCACGGGCTGTTGTTGATTGTTTCCTGGTCACCTCTGGTGTAACAATGACTGCTTGTGAGCTCAGTGGTCTGACAGTGACATTGTCTATGAGTGGAACAGGGTCTGGCTGTGGTGCCAAGAATGGTCTAGTAATGCTGTGGAAATGAGGGCCATACGAAGGCTGATAAACATAGCAATAGCTGACATTCACTAGATTCTCTTATGTCTTGAGTGGAGGCCTGGGCTGTTATCTTGTGTCAAAGTAAAAGTAGTTTGTAAGCAGTCTCGAGGAGGTTCACCATCACTACGGGCTCTATTTGAAAGATTTTCTAAGAGGAACAAACCCATTTTAAACACAAGAATCAACTCAACTATAACTGAACTGCTCTCCCGGGAGTGGTTTGGCTGTCCTGTTGGAAATGTTCTCACAGCAATGTACCTTCCCTTGCTTTTTTTTCTTTTCTTGCTACGGTGTGCTCCGCAAGACATGAAACATTTATACTTCCTAAAGCAAGCTCAACAAACGAGCAGTCCCCTGGGGCCTGTTTCAAGATGGAGCACTGGAGTAATACAGCACACAGTACCAGCAGTAAGGGACTGGCTGCAACACCAGAAAACAGCTGGACATAAAACTAGAAGCACATGCTATATGTAGCACATACTTTACAGACAGGCTGTCCCTTAACATTATAGAGTTTTATTCATTGTACACTGAAATCATGATGAAGCCCCTCTCAGCCAGTGAAAATGACAGGTTTCAGAACATTACAACACATGTTATTTTGGATAATGATATTAGCTATTCATTTAATTAAAACATGATTTATAATAAGCAGAGATGTATAGATGACCCTGTCTCTCATGGTATAAGATTGTCTTCTAGTTTCATGCACGGGGTGACAGAACTGCTTAGTATAATTAGCATCATCTGTCACTGATTTAGGGACAGGAGAATCTTTTTTTCAGTTGCAATAATTCTCAAATTCTCTGTATTTATTATATTTAACTTCTTCAATATTGGGATGCGCTGTGTGGAATGACAGATACTGAGATTTAGTTTGTCAGAATAGTTTTTTGTGCTACTGTATGTTTGAATATATAAAAGAAGGCTGCATCTCCCTGCCGGACAGCAGCTTCAGTGAGACGTGACAGTACAGGGCTGTTAGCTCAGTGGAAACCTGCTTTGTTTCCATCATATTCCTGCCGTCTGAAGAAGTCTCAATGAAATACCTCTTCCCTGGAGGAATCAGAGGCTGTAATCACGGAGGAATGGTCATTTGTCCATCAGTTTAAACTAGTGCTGGGCTGTTTGTTTGAATAGTTAAAACACCCTGCAGACTCGTTGAAGCAGCGCAAGCTTTCCTTGTCTTCCTGTTCATGAGCATCTGTCTCAGCCTAATATAACTCATGAGTCTTACATCAGTTACACTTACTCACAAGTCTCTTATTTGGGATTGATCCTTCATATTCATGTTGACTGAGGTGCACTGTGAAATGTTTATCACTATAGAATAAGGTTCATGTACTGATTCTGCAGGTAAGGACCAGCGTCCATGAAGTAGCAGTAACATCACACTTCCGACATTCATAATTACATATTCCTACATCTAAGGGGTGTCCAATCACAGTCCTGGATGGCCATTCCTCTTCAGGTTCAACAGGTAAACTTATATTATAAACTACAGTACTTACAGTAGGGTCTAGATCGAGGTTTAATTAGTTAAATTAAACAATTTAGAACAGGATTGGAACAAAGACCAGGAGTGCCCTGCTATACATATAGCAACAAGCAATGTGTTCTTTAGCAATGAACCTATCAACAAGAGAGCCTGCAGCGTGAAGGCTGCCTTACCTTGAATCTGGGGGATGTAGGGCGCCAGAAGCTTGGCTCTTTTCTTCTCGTAGCCCTTCTGTGTGATGTCCCCTGAAAGGAAGCAGAGACACTGCTTATTCACTATGCGCAGGGCAGGCAGGCATGCAGGCAGGCAGGAGACAGTGGGGGCCAGGCTGTGCGAGGTCTGCTCACAGGACTGCACTGCACAGCACTTCTGTTCCAGGCAGCGGCACAGACAGGGGCTCCAGTGTTCACAACAAACCAATTATCACAGCGAGACAGAGATCAGACCATTGGTGACAGCAGACAGAGCGGCCCTGTCACTGACTGACAGGCTCCTCTCTGCTCCTCGCTTCCCAGAGTGACCAGACCTCTACCATCAAAACAGCAGCAGCGGCTCCTACCTGCACAGTCACAGGGAAATGCTTCCCATAATCTACAAGAGGAGCAAAAACAGCAACTGCTATCCAGCCTATAAAAATGAGATTGGTATGTCAGCCTTCATTATTTTCACTGCCACCACACTAAGGCTCCACTTCCAGTGCAGCAGGTATTAGAACCACATCAGAAGTGAGCAGTTCAGGCATTTAATTTAGGGGCTTGCAGATAAAGAACCATGTGCCAACAACGCTGAGCTCTGAGAATCTTACCCACAAGTCTGAGAGCCCTGAGCTGTTTGGAAGCTGCTGTAGTGCAGGCAGCTTTTCTGAGAGAAATAAAGTAATTTATCAAGAAACAAACTGCGGGTGAAGGAAGTAGAAGTTCAAGTATGTATTGGAAGAGTGGCTTCTTGCTAGTTTAATGCATGTACCATTTTTTTTCAAAAAGAAACAAAATATAGCTGTCAATACTGTTAAATAGTATCATGCAATGAATGAAATACAACAAATACAGATATGCTGTAGATAATGCTCTGAATCATTTGGTTCATGGTCCAGATCCAAAGAGTTTTAATGCATTTTCCAGTAGATTTTTTATACAGAGATTTAAACATATATATATATATATATATATATATATATATATATATATATATATATATATATATATATATATGGTACTGTATTAACAAATGATTATTCCTGAAAATCCACTGTATAGCATATCTAAATCCAAGGCATGTGCTCCTCTCCTTCCTCTCACACAGCGATACCTGCCCAAGCTGTAATGATAATCCTGTCATTAATACTGTCATTGCAATGGCAGCAATTATGGATTAGTGCAAGTGATTTACTTCTCAGCGCCTGGTGATTGCTGCCAGGAGAATTATACAGTACAAAGCACTGACGAATAGGTTTTAGTTTTTGTGTTTATTTATTAAGCAGACAGCATCATCTCGTGCATGACATCTACTTCAGGCTAATCTGATGATTGGATGTTCAATTCAAGACAGACAGAGAGATAGGTACAGTACATGCAGATAGACATACAGATATTATACATCAGTAACTTTAAAAGACAACTAACTCAGGACTCTAGAAGTTGGACTCAGCTAACACTAAGGGAGTAGGAAATGGAGGTGAAAGGTCACACTGAGTTCAGTAAACTTGTCACACGAAGACCAGGAGACAGACTGCAGATTTGAACTCACAGGAAGGTTTTGAGTTGTGAGGGTTCTGACAAGTCTTAGTCTCTGTGCACTGTACCCACCACTGCACCCCACAACCCTTCTCAATTTTTATCATTCACCAAAAATGAACCAATGACCCAGCAATGATGCAAATTCTTTAATGCAGAACAACCAAGGCCTTCAAAAAATAAAATAAAAACAGCTTTTTCAAACATCACATTTTGATTTCATTTTCACTTTTATTTTTTTCTGCCACAATATAAGTTCATTTCCTTCGTGTTAGACAGGAATTAGGTTCCCATCTGCCTTACACTCACTGTTGTATTGCTGCTCATTGGAAACTGTGGTGTCCTTTTCACCTGTAACACAGGAAGGAAGTGAAGTGGGGAGAAGAAACCAAGTAGGCTGCGTGGTCTGATGGTTAAAGAAAAGGGCTTGTAACCAGGAGGTCCCTGGTTCAAATCCCGGCTCACTCACTGACTCACTCACTCACTGTGTGACCTTGAGCAAGTCACTTAACCTCCTTGTGCTCCGTCTATCGGGTGAGACGTTGTTGTAAGTGACTCTGTACGTCGTCTTGGATAAAGGCGTCTGCTAAATAAACAAAGTACCATACTCACATCAACATGCTGTGTAAGAGACAATAGGCCTGCACCACCACCCCAAACTGTAAACTCCTACATGCAACACCCCAAGCTCAGGTTAGGGGTCAAAATAAAAGTAACGCAGAAAACAGAAAATGCTACTAATGTATGCAAATGAGAGAGAAGAGACTTTGAAATGCATTACATCTTTAATTCAGTATCTCTTTATCTGTTCGTTTTCTAAAGAAAACAGTATATTTTATAGTTTAGAATAGATGGTCTTGCAGAAAACAGCTGGAGAATCGTTTAGTGATATAAATTAATTTTAAAGTTCTTCTGTCCACAGGGAACAAAGCAGGAGAGGAGAGGAGATGAGAGATGAGAGAGGAGAGGACGGGACTCCAAACTGCAAGACTGATAAAGATCGACTCGACCATTTAGGAGCCTGGAATTGGCAGGCACCCTTACACGCAAGAATGCAGGTTCTTATGATTTTGCAAAAAAAGGTGCAAGTTCAGCAACCTTCAGCCAGGAATCCATTTGTCAAAGTGTTGGCAGGCCCCGCCCCCTCTCAATCAATACCCAATCAGGTTAGGATGGGAGTCTCAGGGGAGCAGGGCATGTCACGCAGAGAGAGCTATGTGTGTATCACGATGCATGTGATGGTCTACTGTACAAAGCCACTAGACCGCTTGACTCTTTTTGTTTCTTTGACTGTAGTTTCAGCTCAATAACACTGGTAAAGGCTCTTGCCAAAACTCGTGCCTGCTTGACTCTGTTCTACAGAGGCCAGTGTCTGCTACAGTAGATGGTATTTCAGTAGACACTTGACCCCTGCTTTCTCTCAGCCCTCAATCTGGAGCAGCATTTGCTCTTGTGATATCTGAGAGACTGTGGCTAGCATTCCCACGTGCAAAGTAGGGCAGGCAGGAGGGACCCGAGCAGATAAAAGCGAGTTTGGGGTGGAAGGTCGTGCTCCCCCTTTCTCTATGTCTCTGTGTCTGCATTACTGTATCCCAGAGCCAAACACTGCTCCATTCTTCAGCAGGAAATGTGGCAGAGGTTACTGCAAGGACACAAACAGCAGCAAATGCAAAGGAGCCTGGAGCAGTTACAGGAATAAAGCTCACACTGGGGCAGAATGGTTATCAAGGCTGGGGCAGACATTCATCTGGGGGTGCTTTGTTTTTTACTTTAATAAAGGATAGAGATTTTTCAACACTACAGATTTAGTAAAAAAGCTGCTGCTTTGTGGTACTGTCCCTAATCCCTTTGTGTGCTGTGAGAACATGTCCTGATTGCAGCGAGAACATGGAATTGACGAGAGCACAAGAAATGATTAGGTTCCAGGAAATGGCAGCAACTTTTAATCTCTAGTGTTGTATCTGAAATCTCGGCATATAAAAAGTATTTTTTTAAAAAGCATATAAACAAAATGGATTTTCAACACAAGAAAGGGGGGCAGTGATAATGTAGATACAAAACGAAAGGAAATAGCCTTGATTAGGGCTTCTTTTAAAGGGAGGGGGGATGCGTTTGCTTGAAGAGTTTAGGAAATGTCCTATAAAGGGGACCAGTGATAATGTTGCAAGTGCTAGTAAGAAAATGGATTTTAAAGCCATGGTTCATACAGATCTAATCAGTGTCTCAAGGAGAGAACCCAGCCCTGTACTGGGAAGCAGAGAGCCAGACTAGCACCTCAGGGTGTCTGTATAATTTAACACAAGCCTCAGACTGGAAGACAGCCTGTCAACACTGCAGTAGATACAGCCGCCAGTCAAGGCAAAGGCAGAGCTCTCAACAGAGACAACAATAAGAGACTGTAACCCTGCCCAAAACGGGGGTCAAGTTCAAGGACTATGTGGTGAGAGTGTGTGTGCGTGTGTGTCATCATGATACATTAAGCACTGCACACTGTAGCTACTTGTACTGAAATCCACCAATGGTTCAGTACTTGACATGAATACATGTGATATATTATTATTATTAGTTTATTTAGCAGACGCCTTTATCCAAGGCGACTTACAGAGACTAAGGTGTGTGAACTATGCATCAGCTGCAGAGTCACTTACAACTACGTCTCACCTGAAAGACGGAGCACAAGGAGGTTAAGTGACTTGCTCAGGGTCACACAATGAGTCGGTGGCTAAGGTGGGATTTGAACCGAGGACCTCCTGGTTATAAGCCCGTTTCTTTAACCACTGGACCACACAGCCTTCCTAGTTTTGAATACATGCTTTTTCGTCTGGCTAGCTTGAATTCTGCAATCAAACATTTTGAATCCTCAATATTATGCATATCAGAAGAGACTGGGCCTGCCTGCGTTTCTCTCTGCTTTCCATCACTAGAATGTACAGTGCCAGCACATTTGCAACTAGAAGATATTTCACATTCCTCATCAGGGAAGACAAACTAACAGCAACTCTCCAGATGAAGAGAGCTGGATCTTTTATGCAGTCATTCTTGTTCAAAACACAGATCTCTTTCTTCATAGGAAAGTGACATACTGTATGTTCAATTTTAAAAACAAGGAATGTATTCTATATATTTATCATAAAGACTGACGAAGCATATCTCAAACATCTGTTTAGGATTGAGTGTTTGAAGTTACTGTGGAGTAACATTTGCAGGGAACATGCGATTTTAAGGGGAGATCAGCAATGCGTGTTCTGGCTGAGAGGTTGTCTAATTCTTTTTTTTGTTTTTAATACTTTTACAAATGCACAATAAAAATATCAACCCCATTCCCAATTATTAACATTTTTTTTCAAAACGCTCTTTTTATTTTCAATTTGACTTGCTTAAAATATCCCACCTTGTTAAACAAGAGAAAGAAAATCTGGTGCCTTACAGTATTTGCAGATGAAAAATAGACTATAGAATACACAATATATTGCCATTTTAAAATGCAAATATTTGTATCCGACAAGGCAGTTACAGCACAAGACACATGACACAATGCAAAAGCACATATTTACTGTAACACTTTTGCTCCAGCTCTGGTTATTAGCAGTACTGAAGCTATCTTTCCAGTTGCTGTCTCGTCTTAACACATGATGTGCAATCTGAGGGCTCTCCCTACAGCATAGTCTAAGAAGGAAAGGTTTGTCCCCATACACTACCTTACATTCCTGCCCAGACCTTTCTCAGGTTCCTCCAAGCCTGGTATTGCAGAGCTGCTAGTCCAGCATGAAGACACAATCACTCCGGGCTGTAATTACCCAGATCAGATGAGACACAACAGGGAGCTTGAAGCACAGTCACAGAGGCATGCTGGCGGCACCTCTACAGTTCAAAAGGACATAAAGAACATTTTCTTCTCTACCTTGCTCAAATGCTGAAATCCTTGGAACCAGAAGGATGCTTGGTGGCTGGCTGGCTGGCTGGCTGCCTACTCTAGTTCAGTGTGTCTGTCAGTGTGGGAGAGCTGAATTAAAAGTCAGGCAGTGGTGCTTTGCAGATTTCTTTGTTCCCTTTTATAAAAGCTTGCAAACCCCCCTCCCTCCTCCCTCCTCCTCCTCCTCCCCCTCCCCCACCCCATCCCAAAGTGCTACACAGAGCAAACTCAAGTAACTACACCGCTCCAGCTGAAACAGAATTAAAAACATCCCTGAAAAAGAAAATGTTAAAATCTTCACAAACTACAGTGCCTGCAGGTTGCAGATGTACAATATGAGGATAGGGACTCCAGGGTTAGTGTAAGAGGATTGCAATCTGTAGAGTAGTTGAATGGGGGGCCTCTTCAGTCAATGCAGGACAGGGCTGATCTGATCATTAGTACAAAAGGTGCTTTTTAGTTTTTAGAGTAATCATTCAAAAATGGGGACCCTAATGCACTACTATTGGCTGTCTGTCACACTCGAGATGCTGAACACGATAACTGCCATGATTTTGCACCAATCATCACCAAACTCATCACACACTCCTCGCACCCTACAGATGCTTTGGGTTGTATTTGCACATGATCCGATAAAATTGATACAATAAAACAGCAATTGAAAGGGTTAAGAGCACACAGAGTAAATTTAAAAACAACCATTTATTGCTAAGCAAATAATTTCCTATAAAGGAGTATCCACTTTGACATTTTCCTTTGAAATGTCACCCTGCCGAACACCACATGAACATATAAATAACCACACTGGGTTCCCTATGGTTTTTAATTAGATACAAGCAATGTTCTGCAATGCTACAGACCGCTTAAAAAGAATTGCATTATCCAAAACCACACACCCATCATCTCTAGCCATAGTAATCCAATTAAGGGCTTCAGAAAACAGTCTGCAGTGACCTACTTCACAAATCAACAGTTGAGCACATCACACCTCCTGAAAGCAGATTGATCGTGAGCAACACAAACACATTTCTGAATCAAACATTTAAAAAAAAAAATACCATTGTGGAACCCAAAGGGATAACCCATTAAGTACCAAATTCATTTTTCTTTGAAAAAATCACGAGCTGAATGTAATTTGATACATTCTAAAGCAATGTGCTACCATTCTAGAAGTGTTCAATCTTTTAGAAGTGTAAAATGACAGGTATATGTACAACATATATTCCCAGCGTCCTATTTTGAGGTCATTCACATTAGACATGCTAGTAATCAGACCAGTGAAATTTCACACTGGCTATGAAGCACAAGACATAGAAACGAGGGGAGGAAAATACCGAGAAATGTATAATTTTGTTGGCTTTAATTTCATATTTGATACTGAGGCATCATAAAAGCATCTTAAGGGCTATTGCAGAATTACTCTATCAGTTACTCTATCAGTTTTATCTAACTTTTTCAGTTAACAAAAATAGAGTAAGTTATCATAACGATATAGTTAAAGAGACAATTTAAATAACAGGTAGATGCCACTTAAAAATGCTCGAAAAATGTACAAGTGTAGCTTGTCCTCAAGTAAGGACAATGATGGGACTTACAGTACGTGCTTCTAAGCTGATCAATAAAAAAGACTACAAAGGCCAGGACCAAACAATACAAGTGAATAGGTTTCTACTATCACCGATAATTAGATTCTTGGTTATCGACAATCATCTGCAAATTACCCTTAGAAAACAGTGTTTTAAATAAATATAACCAAGACTATTTTTGCAGAGCAGCATTTATTCTCCAAGACTGAACATCACACTAGAAAGCAAGACCATTTTTAGAAGCAATAATAATAATAAAAGACAGTGTAAACAACCTACACTTCAGTGAACCCCAAGCCTGTCAAACCCTAGATCATTTCAGAGCCCTGACACACATCTGTGGCACTTCTATAATATTCAGAGGTGATCACAATGAATAACGCCTATCATACAGTAACTTACAGTACATCTCCCATTACCACTGCTGTCGATAACCATGGCATAACAGTATGTACAGACAAGTAGAAAATAAGAATTAGCAATTCAATGTTTACCACAATTTGATAACAGTCTCTCCAGATATTGTATTATGTAAAATGTAAAAGTGTGACAGACTGTAGGTATGTAAGTACGACCGCCTCCACTATATCCCCTTTGTAGGAGATAACAGTCCTAACCCAACTGCACAGTCCCCTTTATCATCTGCCCATTTAAAGTGAAAGCTTTTTTTTTTTCTTGTACGATACCCACGATCAAACCTGACCTAGAGAATCACAGAATAGTTTCATCTACAAAGCAGGAGCCTGATAAGGCAGCCTAATTAAGTCACAGGTCAAATACAAGGGCTCTCTTACAGTTCCTGTAACACTGAAAATATGAATTTGGCATTTGAAATTGGCATTTGAAATGCTTTATGACAGGGGTTCCCAAACTGTGGGCCGTGGCAGCAACGGCATTCTATGTATTTTCTTATATATAATAAAGAAAAGCAACGATAAAATACAAAATGAAGAAAAAAATATGATTCAAAATAAATGTAGATGAAGTTTATTTACAGTGTTACAGGTTAAAATGCGCGTGCTAATAGTGGGCCGCAATGTCTAATGCAGCTGGTGGGCCTCAGGTACAAAAAATTGGGAATCCCTTGTTTACGAGATATTAGCAGTTGAAGTAGAGGTGATGGCTTAACGATACCATTATAATCTCCCCTGACTGGGATGCTGGAAGATATAGAGAGAACATACAGTGCTGTTGGTCTAAGCAGCAGCAATGGAGACATACAGAAGACACGTGTGTTATAAAGTATCCCTTTGAGGGCTTCTAATGCAGAGAACGAACGCTCGACCGGGAATTCATTACAAAAACAAAACAATAAACAGCTAAGATTTCAAAAGCAAAACTAGACAAAGAGAAGGAGGTGAAAGTAGGAAAGAGAGATTGATGTTTACATTCGTTTCACCTGAAGATGAGACCTTTGAGGTCTTGAAGGCTTATGATTAATTATTGTACAGTTAGTCCAATAAAAGGTATCACATCGCCTTCTTTGTCTATCAACTCTGGACTGATACGGCTACCATTTCATCTATCTAAAGAAACACTGGAATTTTGTAGGAGACAGTGTGGTCCAGTGGTTAAAATCTAGGGCTTGTAACCAGAAGGTCCTGGGTTCAAATCCCACCTCTGCCGCTGACTGACTCACTGTGTGACCCTGAGCAAGTCACTTAACCTCTTTGTGCTCCATCCTGCAGATGAGATGTTAAATCAATGTCCTATTGTGACTCTGCATATAATGCACAGTTCACAGCCTACCTCTGTAAAGCGCTTTGTGATGGTGGTCCACTATGAAAGGCACTATATAAAAACAAAGATATTATTATTATTAGTGTTATCTGTCACAATGACGCTCTATTGTATTGTACTGTACATGTATCAATGGAACTGCATATCTGCAGTTGACAGGGCAAGAAAAAGCACATTCCTGAGAGTCTGTAACACAGATGGCAGCAAAGCGTTTGCCAGCACTGGAGTCTCACACGTTCCCCACAGAGATCTGCAACAAAGCAATGTGTCAAAACTACGAGGAATGCAGATCTCTGATAGCCAGTCCTTGAGGGGAGAAATAAAACGCAACAAAGCATAAACAGTAAAATAACAACACTCATCTCCTACTCGAGTGTGGGGATTCATGTCCAATCTCGAGCCAACATGCGAAACAGCTTTTTTACAGGGGTGCACCTGCAATGTGGAGAGATGCTGATCGCAGTGCTCAGGAGTGCCTCTTCCACCCCCAAGTGATCACACACATACACACTCACTCACAGACACAGACTCTCACTCACACGCTCTCACAGACACACACTCACTCACAGACACAGACTCTCACTCACACGCTCTCACAGACACACACTCACTCACACGCTCTCACAGACAGACTCACTCACAGATACACACTCTCACAGACACAGACTGACTCACAGATACACACACTCACTCACACGCTCTCACAGACACAGACTCTCACTCACATGCTCTCACAGACACACACTCGCTCACAAAGACTCTCACTCACACGCTCTCACAGACTCTCACTCACACGCTCTCACACACAGACTCTCATTCATACGCTCTCACAGACACACACTCACTCACAGACACAGACTCTCACTCACACGCTCTCACACTCTCTCACTCACACGCTCTCACAGACACACACTGACTCACAAACAAGACTCTCACTCACATGCTCTCACAGACACACACTCGCTCACAAAGACTCTCACTCACACGCTCTCACAGACTCTCACTGACACGCTCTCACAGACACAGACTCTCATTCACACGCTCTCACAGACACACACTCACTCACAGACACAGACTCTCACTCACACGCTCTCACAGACTCTCACTCACACACTCACTCACAGACACAGACTCTCACTCACACTCTCACAGACACAGACTCTCACACACACTCTCACAGACACACACTCACTCACAGACACAGACTCTCACACACACACTCACAGACACTCTCTCACATCACACACTCTCACAGACACACACTCACTCACAGACACAGACTCTCACTCACACACTCTCACAGACACACACTCACTCACAGACACAGACTCTCACTCACACGCTCTCACAGACACACACTCACTCACAGACACAGACTCTCACTCACACGCTCTCACAGACACACACTCACTCACAGACACAGACTCTCACTCACACGCTCTCACAGACACACACTCACTCACAGACACAGACTCTCACTCACACGCTCTCACAGACACACACTCACTCACAGACACAGACTCTCACTCACACGCTCTCACAGACACACACTCACTCACAGACACAGACTCTCACTCACACGCTCTCACAGACACACACTCACTCACAGACACAGACTCTCACTCACACGCTCTCACAGACACACACTCACTCACAGACACAGACTCTCACTCACACGCTCTCACAGACTCTCACTCACACGCTCTCACAGACACACACTCACTCACAGACACAGACTCTCACTCACACGCTCTCACAGACACACACTCACTCACAGACACAGACTCTCACTCACACGCTCTCACAGACTCTCACTCACACGCTCTCACAGACACAGACTCTCACTCACAAGCTCTCACAGACACACACTCACTCACACGCTCTCACAGACACACACTCACTCACAGACACAGACTCTCACTCACACACTCACTCACAGACAAAGACTCTCACTGACACGCTCTCACAGACACAGACTCTCACTCACACGCTCTCACAGACACACACTCACTCACAGACACAGACTCTCACTCACACGCTCTCACAGACACACACTCACTCACAGACACAGACTCTCACTCACACGGTCTCACAGACACACACTCACTCACAGACACAGACTCTCACTCACATGCTCTCACAGACACAGACTCTCACTCACACGGTCTCACAGACACACACTCACTCAACACTCACACACAGGACCTGGCAGTCCATTCAGCTAATCCCATTATGCAGGTTTGTTCAGCATGGGGGCCACTTTTGAGCGCCACTGCACACATTGAACCGTGCCAGACACACAATGAGATCTGCCGGTTCTGCAATAATGTTCAGTTAGATAAAATGCAGCTCAATCGTGTTTTACACTCAAACAGAACTCCTTATTGGTCTGTTTACTATGACATTCTTCCGCAGTTTGCTTATTTCCACTAAGGCTGCAGACAGCTCCCCACAATCCATTTTACAATACAACAGAATTCATTGCTGCCTGTTAGACTACATTCTCCTTTATTTAGTAATTAAAGAAACTTATAAAATGTAATTTCCTTCATCCTGTTTTAAGCAGGCGAGTATGAATTAAAACAGAAAGAAACCTAATAAGAAGAGAAGCCTCACTGTGTGTGTGCTCTGATTATTCTAGTTACTGGCCTTTGCGAATGCAGCCCTGCAACTTGCCTTATAAACAGTGCAACAGATTACTCAATTCACAGTCATTAGTTTATTATTAGTGATAGCGCAATGAAAGCGGCTTAGGGGAGTCAGATTTTAGTTAAATACATCTTGAATGTGTAAACTCTAGTTCATTATTTAGTTAAATTCTTCTTTTACAACACACTACTACAGAAAACTTTTTTTAAACTACAGATCAGGATACTGAAACAGGTTAACCTTCTGAATACGCTGTGGTTTAAAAAAAACTATTTTCAGGCAATATTGAAATAAAATTAGTAAACACAATTTTGACAGGACCTGGAGGAACTAAAATGAGTGGGCAATGCAATACAACAGAGAGGGAGGCTCACCCTTACAGCACTGCATTCAGTCAGTCAGGAAACAAAGAGGCAGCTTCCTCTATGCTGCGTATCCTGAACTGTGGAATCAAGGAGCCAGTCTGCTTCCTCTTCACTCACTGCTTTCCAATTCCCTTCTCCACACCTGGGGCTGCTCAACTCATCGGCTGTGAGCGCCGTGACGGGTGAAACAAACTCTTTAGCAAAGGCAGCTGATCCACTTACAGGAGCTTAGCAGCCCGATCGCTGCCTGCCTGCCTGGACTGCCTGCCTGCCTGCCTGCCTAGACTGCCAGCCCTCTCCCACCTGTCTGCCTGTCTGCCTGCCTGCTTAGACTGCCTAGACTGCCAGCCCTCTCCCACCTGTCTGCCTGCCTGCCTGCCTAGACTGCCATCCGTCTCCTACCTGTCTGCCTGCCTGCCTTGACTGCCAGCCCTCTCCCACCTGTCTGCCTGCCTGCCTGCCTGCCTAGACTGCCAGTCCTCTCCCATCTGTCTGCCTGCCTGCCTGCCTGCCTGCCTAGACTGCCAGCCCTCTCCCACCTGTCTGCCTGCCTGCCTAGACTGCCAGCCCTCTCCCACCTGGAGGCTGTGTGGTCCAGTGGTTAAAGAAAAGGGCTTGTAACCAGGAGGTCCCTGGTTCAAATCCCACCTCAGCCACTGACTCATTGTGTGACTCTGAGCAAGTCACTTAACCTCCTTGTGCTCCATCTTTCAGGTGAGACGTAGTTGTAAGTGACTCTGCAGCTGATGCATAGTTCACACACCCTAGTCTCTGTAAGTCGCCTTGGACAAAGGCGTCTGCTAAATAAACAAATAATAATAATAATAAACTGCTCACGAGTAGACACTCTCACACCATTAGAGACAGGGCCACCTAGACATCTAAACTTATATCAGAGACAGAGTCAACTGGACATGTCAAATTAAAACAAGAATTCTGCATTCTGGGATCTGCAGAGGCAACATCATTATGGCATCTAAACTGTGCCTTGCAAATGCTGGTGCCGCCATGACCAACTTCCTATGAATGAATATCCTGGAAAGAGTATAGAAATCAGGTTTGTACCTAACTGAGTGTTACCTGAATCAGATCAGTTCAAGGTGAAAACAGAGGATGGCTGTTTGCATTTCACAGGTTTACTTCATTCGCTCATAGAAAACAAGTTTGTACTGGACTGACTGTCCAGTTTATCCATTTTGAATCACTGGCTGTACAGATGGTTGGCCTGCTGAGTGCCACACTGAGACTTATGGATGGACTGAAAAGGGGTAGGGTGTGAATTAAGGCAGGTCATTTGTTTGCTTTTAAAAACAAACAGTCTCGTTGGTCACAGTGCAGTCAATGATTTATTTATGTAGTGCACTATGTGAAAATCCCATTAGGGAAACATTTTGCTTCCAACTCTGGGCTCCACGCTGAGTTAAATCAATGTAATTAAACCATTTCAATAATGCAGCTCATCGCTCACAGAATCGTTAAAGAAACACAACCAGATTTGTTTTCCCTGCAGTTACTTCTAGGTTTTGTTTTTGCAGTGTGCAGATGAGTCAACGTGCACCAGGCTTCACAGTTCAGTTTACAGCTATAATTTGCCTGCAAACTAGACACTGAAGGAAGGTGTCCTCTAATCCTACGACCAAGCCAATTTCCTAGGAACTCAAGAGTAGATATCAGCGAGCTACTGGCCTCTGGAGAACAAAAGCAAGCTCTGCAGATGTCTGCCTGAGCTCACCATGCGACTGGCCAGTAGTGTCCTCTGTAGCGCGATAAGGAGAAACAGTCCCTGCCGGTTTGGTCTCCCTAACCCACGGGAGCGCCAGAGCCAATTCGACACTCCTTTCAAAATCCCCAGAGAAGACTGGAGAACCTGGAGACAATTGAGAAGTGATCACCGAATTCTTCAGGAGTGAAGGGGACATTGTCTGGGAATTCTGATATGCAGCATTGAGCATTCTGTGTGGTATCATTTTTTAAAATATTTCATTTTTTAGAGCAGGCACTAATAATGCGGTCACATCAGAGAGCCAGACAGCTTCGCTTCATGGTTCTCTCGCCTAAACTGCACAAGAAGGCACTTATACTTTTATACAAGAGACACCCTACACACCACAGATGAACTTCTATTATAAATCAGACAATCACAGTGAAGTATTTGCCAAAATCCCAGTACCTTCTCCTGTGTACAGATGCCATCCCATGCATAGAACACCACAGTTAACAAACAAATTCATGCCTGGTAGTTCGAAAATATTATCGAAATAACATTTCTTATACAATAAGAGACACCCTACACGTGACATACTAGCTTATAATGTAATGTAGCAGGAGCCTGGATAACTTTACACTGTACATTCTAAATCTACTCCCAAATTACTGACGTTAAGCAGACGAGAGGCATGTGAAAACATGCGCTGAGCCGCATCAATGAAGCTAGCAGAGTCTCGCACATCAAACACAGACGAGCTTCAGATACTCCGAATTCTGTATCTATGTACACAGTTTCCTTTCCTGTT
>CM060257.1:23800212-24010212 GCA_030684275.1 Acipenser oxyrinchus oxyrinchus | reverse complement strand
CTACTGTAAGACTGCACTGTTTGTATCAGGAAAACAGCCTTCGAAATGCCATGAGGTCTCGCGTGCCGAGCTGCAGCCCTGGGATGAAGCAGCCTGTCATTGAGCCTACACCAGCAGGGAGGACTGGAGAAAGACAGAGACACTGGAGCACACAGCCAACTCTGCATGTGCAACAACGGGGTCTGAATCACTCTCACACAGAGACACACACATACACTCTCACTCAGACACAGAGATGTTGTGTATTTTCATGCCTCCTTCCCATCTCCTTCCCAGATTTTAATAATAAATAAACAAAAGGTTTTAATTAAACAGAAATACTTTATAAAACAAAAAGGCAGGTTGGCCAAAACAAATAAACAAACAAATAATAACTAAAACAAGCATTGTGCATGTTTCTTTAGATCTCTTCTTTTACCTTCTTTCTTTACTCCTGTTCTCCACTTCTGAACACTCCAACCTCGCTCAGGCACAGCTGTGGGTTATTATACATGAGACCGTCTCCAAATTAGCAGTAAATTAATTAATCTGGAGACGGTCACATTCTACACAAATCCATGGAAAATAACAATAACAAACTGTGGTTTATAAACTAAACAATACATTTTAAATAATAATACAACACAAATACAAAATACATATACACACAGGGGCAGGGTGTACCCCTTCACAGCGTTACATTTTTATTTTCAATTTGATAACCAGCTTGTTTTCAATGGTGTCCCAGAAAATACAGACAGACATTACACACACTCAATCACAGTCACATGAAGACCTCCAACCATATTCCGTTTGGGATTGGCACATTCTCAACCCTGACCTCTAGAGGTCAAAGGCAGGAATGAGAGGCTAGTGAATTAGCCTGCTGTATGTCTGTCTGTGCCACCTAGCCCCCCAATCGGATGACGTTTTCTGGACGATCTTGAAAGCCTGCAGGTTCAGAGCTTTATAAAAAATGTAGCTGGTTTTTCAGGATTGGCAACATGCTCTGCAGTCATGCCCAAATGCATGACTCTCCCCATTCAAAGAAACGAAACCTGTCACAGGCATACTGCTCAGAAACACAACCATCACAACTTAAGTTTCCAAAGGATTTATGAATCAATAATTTTCAGTGTTTCTCTTTAAAATGTGTGTTAATATTAGCTTAGACTCTGATATTAGCTAGATTGTTTTATCAGCGGTCTACTGCAAATGAAACATTCCTATCAGTTGTAATAGCCAGGCTGACCACATTGCTCCCAGGCGATGTACTGTTCTTATTTACTACATAGCAATGGCTGCAGTGTTTATACTTCATACTTTGAAATTCAAGCAGTTTCTCCCGTTCACTATACAGAACTTAATACATGAATCAGAAACTGTGGGTAGTAAATCTGCTTTCAGCCATCTCTCAAAACTTTAATGATCCCCCTCAGTAAATCCTCTTCTCTGCTCAAACCACATGCGCAGGATTCCTGTACTGTACTGTACGTGCCAAAAACAAACACCTTCCAAAGCAACAGCTTAACTGTTCTCAATCATTTCAATTAAGATTATGTATATTTTCAATCATGCTTGAGAAATCTTGGCTCGCTCCCAAACCCCACAGTTGCAGTTTGTAGAGAGGAGCGGTTCACAGTGCTTCCTTCTGTAGCCTAGGAGTTTACAGTCTGTAACAGAACTTGAGAGATTTATTCACCTTGCCTTACCAGCTGGTAAACCCCAGAACAGGAGGTGAGACGACAGGGTGAAGGAAAAGGAGATCCCCATGACCTCCTGTGCATCTGCAGTGTGTACAGAGAACCCCTTTGCAAGATATCACCTTCGGGAGGTCAGACTGCTTGGTAACCATGAGCTAGACTCAAGAAATGTCAGTACCAAAGTTCCATTACAACTGAAGAGCAATTCTCATGACATAACTGCAGAAGGAGGTCTAACAGAGATGGACAAACTGAGTATTCAGATCACACTCTTTAGAGGTGAGGGTCATTGGTGTTTATTGGGCTAATTTAGCATTCAGGGTGAAAAAAACGAAGAAAACGCTGCTTAGATTTGTGTGGCTTGCTGTTCTCCAAGACAAAAACAATCATCACAAACCCAAGCAGATGTTTCTTCACCTGTTTCACTAGGAATGGTAAATTAGCCCAATCAACATCAATGGCCCTCACCTGATTGTCAGCACCTGATTTCTGTGGAGAGCTCAATCTGAATAATCGGTTCCTGCAGTACTAAAGTCTAATACCTCGTTTCCATGGACATCCAATTCGAGCTGACTCAAGTGTGCTCGAATTGGTCTGAATTCTCCCAGAACTCGAGCTGATGGACAACTTGAGTTGGTGAAAAAGGAGGCGTTTCCATGCTTTTCCGAGTTACCCGGGTTATCACGTGAGTTAGGCAGGAAATACTTGCGAGTTAAAGGTCAAAACGTGCATTTATTGCAGATGGTATTGCAGTCAAATTGTCAATGATTTAAAAGATAAATCCATCTAGATATCCTTTCGCATTTGTTTCATGCAGTACATATACCTCTGGCAGACTGGTACGCAGAACAGGGAAAGAAGCGCTGGACAAGGGAAATAATGTGTCAGATGTCAAAATGGATATGAGAGTGGCAGTGATGAAGCCAATTTGCTTGATAACATTAAAAGTAGACCGGACATTTCCATCAAAGGATTTAAAAAATCTGGAATTGATCTGATGCGATTAGAAACCCAGAGGCAGTGTGAACTGCGCCTGCTACTGTAGTAGGACTGTCCTGTTTTATGTTAAGCATTTTTGTGTTTTTCTTTTTACAAAGGTTTAATTCAGTAACAGCCAAAATTGTTTTTGTCAGACTTGTTAGAAAGTCTGTAACAAAATGGTTGATTGTTATTGTCGATTCGTTGTAGATATTAAACCCACTGCACAGGTATCGCAAAGTCCATAAACAAAACAAACCATTAAAATACATTAGTTCTGCACCGTATAACAGAGCTAATTTTACCAGTGCTTGCTGGTCTACCTGATTAGAAGGCCTTTTTTGTTCTCCAAGTTGCTGCAGTGACATTGTAGATGCTAGTATAACGAGTTACTTTAAATGAGATACTGTTTTAGCAGACAGATTTAATTATTAAACATTTATTTGAATCTTTTTGGAATTAAAAGTATAAATGCAAAACCTTGTTGCATTTTTCTGTCGAATTTAATACCAGCCAAAATGTCCTGTTATACGATATGTTCCCACCACCTACAACATTTTTGATTGACATTTAGTGATGCAATTTCCTCCTAGCCCAAATTCAGACTTTAGAATTCAGGCCAGCCCGAGGAGTGAAATTGGACCAGAGAATTTGGGCTCCTGTCCGAATTGGGAGCCAACTCGAGTAATTTAAAAACATGGAAACGGAGGTGTGGGGAGGCAACTCGAGCACGTACCCGGGTTATGTGGTTCATGGAAACGTGGTGTAAGTATGTTCACTTTATTGTTACATGTTACTGAGTTTCTTGAATAGATTTTTTTATATTTTATTTGTATTGCTAATTTTGTTCCCTGGGGCTTGTCTAAGCCAAGTCCAAGATATAGCCCACCAGAGGACAGACGACTTTATGCCAGCACTGTATAATCATTGCGTTTAACATTATGGTCAGAAGGACACTAAAAGAAACAAATTCAATGACAAGCGTTTCAATTAGAAGTCTTCAGTGCTGAAAGGTAATTGGTCGGAACGACCTTATACCCCCTGATTCTCTCCATGCTAAAGCTCAGCAATCACAGACATGTCAAAAGAAGCAAAGCTTGTGTCATATGTATATTTTGAAAGTAGTTAACTGTCTATTTGACTCACCGCTTCATTGAAATCTGTCGCTTTACTGCATGTGATCAAAATGAAGGTAATGTACTGGCTTTAAAAATAGTCCTCTACCATTTTCACACCAGCCCTTAATACGTTATCAAATAGTCCTCTCATCTGACTGCTTAGCAAGAGACTGTGAAAGAGTGTTCAGACGTTTGCAGCCTCATTTACCGAAAATTAGTCTTGGGTGTGAATCAGGTGATTGCTTAAAACAGATGATCTGTTCCCAGGGGCCCAGGCACATTCCTGATGCAATAATCTGTGCCATCTCCAACACACAAACACAGCCATACCCAGCTTTCAAAACCAACAATCAAGAAATAATATACATAGGACTGTCAGCGCCATCATACAGCTGTTTCTCCAGCCTGGACTCCAAATCCTGGTTCCACAGGTTTTCATACCAGCAGCCCAGGGATTCCAGAGGGATTGCAAGAGGATTCCAGAAGGATTATGGAAGGATTCCCAGTGTCAGAGTGCTCTGTAGGTTCAGAGGAAGCCGGTGTGAGCTGCAGCCGGCTGGCAAGGCAAACACTGGACTCTCAGGTGAGACCGCAAGCCAAGGAGGGCTGGTGGAGCTGGGAGAAAGCCTGGGATCGGCCCTCACAAACACACAGCTCTTAATAACAGAAAGAGTCCTGCACTCCAAATGGGTGACCCAATGTCTGCTGTCTAGCCAATCACCTCTATTTACCTGAACAACTGATGTTACAGAGTTACTGAATTACTGAAGCCCGCAGGAAAGGCAGGCTGGGAATCACAGGGCTCGGCAGCACCTTCAAACACAATGATCTCAATGATAACCAGGTCAGGTGTGAACTGGACAATTTTAATGAGCTGCTGTAAATGGAGGTAGATCAAAATACTACCCTATAACTATAAGAAACACTAAAAGAGAAACATAAAATTGAGTGACAAACATTTTGACTAGGAAGTCTATAATGCTGAAAGACAATGAAAAATACTTCTTAGTCGAAACGTTTGTCAATGAATTTATCTTTCTCCTGTAGTTCTTTTAGAATTTTGTAATTTAGCTCTATCTTATACAAGCCCAGAGCGTGGAGGCACACAATGGCTGGGATCTCTTTGAATCAAACTGACGTCTCCTTCCAGGGTGATCTTGAAAGCAGTGAAATTCTCCTCTCACAGCCTCTCAGGACAGCAGGACCCAGCTCAGTGGTAAGGAGGCTGGCTCCAGGCTGTGCTCACTCTCACAGTTTCTCAGGACAGCAAGACTCAGCTCAGTGGTAAGCAGGCCGGCTGCAGGTTGCGCTCACACAGGGCTGGGCTGCAGTGCTCTGTATGCCAGTCCACTCCACTGAGCGTGTGGGACCTGATCTGATTGCAGTCAGGCACTTTCTCTCCTCAAATGTCATTACGGGTTACTGCTGCGTTTCTAAAGCACGGCCGGCCTGACATCAACATTGTGCTGTGCATTGCATCCTAGACCTGCTCTGTGTGCGATGTTGGACGCTGTTAGGACTGAAGCTGGAACTAGGATGTAGAGCCATGGACTATGTTGCAAACCTTCTATATTTCTTTAAAATTACCCACTTGTTTTTTTTATTACATTTTCCCCTTTTTCCCCAACCCAATTCAAAATGTGCAATGCAGATGTCACCTCACTTATTGATCAGAATGACTGAGGATCAATGGGTGGCCTTTCGTTCTTGCTGTCAGTGCAATTGCCTCTTTGAAGCCAAAGGAACTCATGTATGGCTGTCATCAAGATAATGAACCATGGAGGCGAGTGTCAGCTTGGGAGGTCTCCTCCTGGACTCCTGTGTGGGTGCCTGGCCAGCAGGGGTTCCTGATGAGGTGAACTATCCCCACTATCCCTAACCCTGCTGGGGTACACAGACCATTGCAGCGCTCCCTCTGGGGACCCCAGACGAAACCTTCAATCCGGTGTGAGCGGGATTCAAATCACAGTGTGAACTCCCCCCAAACCCATCAACTGAATCCTCCCTGCATCTGCAGTGCTGCTAACAGTGTTACAAACTCACACTAACCCTGCTGCACCTAGTCCTGGGTTTCAGAACTCCACTCAATGAAATCTATTATTGAAATGATCAGAAGCCAGGAGTTTGAGCAGGGCTAGAAACTCACATTAGCCCTGCTGTGTTTCAGAACTCCCCTCAGTATATTCATATAATTTTGCAGGGATGGAAATAGCAGTTTGATCCATTCCTGGTTTTACTAGGAGTTTAATAAGACATGTGATATAAGAGTGCCTTTGAACCGATTGGAAATATTTTTAATAAACAATAGAGAAAGCTCTGCCTCTTTCTCTTCCTGTAGGTTGGCGCTCTGGTTTGAAGCCTCTGTTCTAAACCTGTCCCTGGATCCCTGAAGCAGAGAAACCTGCACCCCATACACTTCTCTGTACCCCCGCCAGCCCTGCCTGGACTCCCTGTGAGAACACACAGCCGGCTCGGAGCAGGAGGTCAAGCATGGCCCCTTCAGATCACACTGCAATGTCAAGACCAGCACACTGGTCTTCAGTGTGTCACTCCAGAACTGCACTGACTCAGGGACTCAGAGCTTTAATGGGTGTTTCTAAGTGTTCAGATGGTATTTCTCACAGTTTATTAACTCGCCTGATCTGTTTTTATAGTTGTGGTTTAAACATTTCATATTCTTTGTCATTGACATTCTGAGTGACAGATTTACACTCTCAGCGATATCTTGTTGCGATATCAACTGCAGTTGCTGTAAATAGGTTCCAATGTGGACGTGCCTTATACGTTATAATAAAAAACAAGTGTGTAAGAAACAAAGTTCTGCATTAAGAGTTCCTGCTTCTTGTCTCCTTGCAGCAATGTATGCAAGGGTGAAACGATACAGTAACGATACAATATATATCAAAATAGGCAAGGCAGACTAGCATAGGTATCGTGATACAGGTTTGCATGAGGTGTAATAGCATCAAATGATTACTGAGGAGTAACTACTTTGTTTTAAAAGAAAATACATGAGATAGGAAGAGTACCGACTGTAAAATACAGTAACAGGAATTTATAAGGGCGTTAAGAACCAACAAAAATTTAGTATAGGGGCTCCCGAGTGGCGCATCCAGTAAAAGTACTTGCGTAGAGTGCAGGATGCGCCCTATAGTCTGGACGTTGCCAGTTCGAGTCCAGGCTATTCCACTGCCGACCATGGACGGGAGCTCCCAGGGGGCGGCACACAATTGGCCGTAGGAAGAGCGCCACCCGGGGGGGAGGGTTAGGTCGGCCAGGGTGTCCAGAGCTGTGTTGTCCTCTGACGCTGTAGCTCTTGGGTGGCTGCATGGTGAGTCTGCAGTGTGAAAAAAAGCGGGCAGCTAACGGCACACGCTTTGGAGGACAGCGTGTGCTCGTCTTCGCCCCTTCCAAGTCAGCACAGGGGTGGTAGCGGTGAGCTGAGCTAACAAAATAATTGGACACTACTAAATTGGGGAGAAAATAAAAAACTAATTGGCGACATCTAAATTTGAAAAAAAAGTTAGCGTAGAGCTCTGCAAACTGGATCACTGCAACACTGATGTGCTGATAACTAAAGCCAGTTACAACCGACTACTGCCATCACTCTCTTACAGTATGTGCCTGAAATGATCTTAATTAATTTGATACATTTCTACTTTGATTTTATTTTAACATTTTGAAATATTCCGTAGTTAGCCTACATAGTTACCAAGCAGATATTCAATACCCAGCAAGGAATTCTCTCTCAATTACATAGAGTATCAAATAAAATAAGCGTTCACTTTGAAAACCTCTGAAATGACCCGGCACATTTTTTGATTAATCTGTATTTGGATGTCATTTCCGGTTTTTGGAATACTGCAGTTCGTCAAATGTTGAGTGTGAACGATCACTGTGCTCTCAACCTCATGAGGAATACAAACCTCTGGCTGTGACATTGTAACTGGGAGCAAGAGCCTACAGTAGTCTGGAGTAAGTACATAAAGTGCTTGAAGTTTTAACGTAAAAATTCCAGTGGAATAGTGTTTATATTGATTTTATATATACAAAATGAACAGGAAGTTCACCATGGCTTTGTAAGCAATCAGTGGCAGCAAGAAGGCAACACCAATCATCTGAAGTTACCTTCTATCAACATTACAAATCAAATACATTCTCTTACTACTTTGAGAATTTAAATTCTCCGTCTCGCGTCACTTTTTGTTCCACTTGTAAAACCGTAGCCATTTTTTTGTAGATTGTATGAGCCACAAAATCAGAGGGGGTAGTTCTTCATAATCCCTTTCCCTTTCCCCTTCCAATCTCATCCTGGGCTGCACTCTGTTGCCATGACAGCAGTAGGAAGTGCTCTGTGTTTGCTTCCCATGAACAGGAAACAGTGTTGCTCACATTTCAAGGCCCTTGTCTCAATCTCTCGCTTTCAAACAGACTAAACATTTCAGCGACAGCCTTGGCCGCTGTAGGAGCGAAGAGCCTTTTCTTGTGTTTTTCTGTTTTTTTTTTAAATACCCTGGCCCTCCGAACACTGGACCATGGTCAGTTCCAGTAACAAAGTCTATGTGTGGGAAATTATTCCAGATAGTATTTATTTGAATGGCGATTCAGCCAGGCTTGCTATAAAAACATGTATATTCAAAGTTGAAGATTGCAGTATAAGTATGGTCGGATGTGTACTCTTAACTCGACCACAGTGACTTATAAATCTGAATTGATTTAGCCTAGAACAAAGAGGAATTACAGTAGTGGGTGACTTGATTGACGTATTGATTAAAAACTTAAAAGGAAGTTAACTCTGAATACTTTAAGCGCAGCACCTTAACCAGGACCAGAGGACACAGCAGGAAATGAAGTGGAGACTTAAGACACAGGGAAGGAGATGCTTCTTCACAGAGAGAGTGGCGAGGGAATGGAATGGGTTTCCTAGCCATGTTGTTGAGGCAAATTCAGTGGGATCCCTTAAGACCAATCAGCTGCTAGGAACCGGACGAGCACTGATGTGTCTGACTCATTTCTTCATTTTAACCAGCACACTGTGGATCAGTGATCTACAATCTCACAACGGACTCCCTATCAAACATGTATTACCCAGCAAGGAATTCTCTCTCAGTTACATACAGTATCAAATGAAACATTCACTTTGAATTCCACTGAAATGATCATGATAAATTCCACATTTATTTATGGACCGGGCACTTACTGTGCCAAAATCAGAGAGACAGGACAAGCTTTCTCGCAATGATGTAATCCCGCCTCTATTGGCTGCTGTTACAATTGAGTGGATTGGACTCTTATTGGCTTGCATTATAGAGTCTGCTCCTATTGGCTGTAACTGGGCAACACTGTATTTGACACAGTTATTTTTTTATTTTTTTTTTTAAATTTTTTAAAACAAACATTGGTTTCTATAAATCAAAAGAAACACTAAGGTTAATTTATCTATTTATTTATAAGTTATTTTGTCACTACTGTATGGCTAAGGCTATGATTCAGATGCCTATTTCTGATGTTTAGATAAAATTCAAAACTACAGTATTTGGATCATGTTTAAACAGTTAAACTATATATTACTGACTTCCCTATTCTGCAGTGCTGGATAATATGACTGTCTTGTTTTTAAATAAATGAGACACGTCGGTGACCTTTCCCATTGCTGCGATACACACATACCAAATTATAATGGGTTATATATTAAAATAAAACAGTATCTAAAAGTGCACATACTGTATACTCTCAATAACTGATGAAAGTCTTGTCACGATTGTAATCAGTGCACACACACACATACAGAAGGTCCTCATCATGGCATGATAATCTCACAGTACCTGGAAGGTTATATTTGCATAAAATCAACTTTATCGGATCCAAAACTTCTATAGGAGGCGAGGAGTGTGTGATAAGTTTGGTGAAGATTGGTGCAAAATCATTTTTTACCATGTTACCATGTTCACCAAGTAGTGTGACAGACGGACAGGATCAGTGCATAAGGGTCCCCGTTTGTGATTGAGATAAAAACACGAAGACACACAGGCAAGTTCGGACTATATATCCCCAGATGCCTGTTTGATCATCCTGCTGCTTTCTGAATGAGTTCTCAATGATTTCCGGTGCCCGCGCTGTACTGCATGTCAGTGAGGCAGCAGTGTGATCTGCGATAGAGTCCTGCGCAGTCCGATTTTTACTACCCGGACCCACTACTACAGGACCCAACCTGACCCGAACCCGCAACCTGCTTCAACACCGTTTTCTTACCCGTGACCCGACCCAACCCAACCCGACCACCTGGGCACAGAGCAAGCTCTTACCACACAACACAAGCTTGGCTTGCAAGCTCTTACCACACAACACGGGCTTGGATTGCAAGCTCTTACCACACAACATGGGCTTGGATTGCAAGCTCTTACCATACAACTCGGGCTTGGATTGCAAGCTCTTACCACACAACACAGGCTTGGATTGCATGCTCTTACCACACAACACGGGCTTGGATTGCAAGCTCTTACCACACAACACGGGCTTGGATTGCAAGCTCTTACCACACAACACAGGCTTGGATTGTTTTCATAGGCACTGCAGTCAACAAGCTGCAGCACTCACAACTCACCAAGACACTGGGACAACCAAGAATACAAAAAAACGGATCCAAGCGCACACACTGGGAATACAATGAAAACATAAAAACTGTACCTCTCCTTACAGCCATAACTTGAAATACTCACAGTACAGTAAGCTTAGTAAAAAAAGAAGTAATAAAATATGACAACCATTTCAATGAGACATCAGCGATGCCTTTGCTAATGAGAATTAACAAAGACAGGTTCTCCAGGCTGGTTTGTTGCTGGCTGGCTCAGTCTTATAGTCCTGCGGTACTTCTCCTTACACCAGGGACACAGCTTCTCAATCACTGTGAAGAAAACTGCAAACTGGGGACTGCCTTTATACTAATAAAGAACCAGAACGAACAGAAGAAAATCCTTTGGAAGATTGTGCAGGAAAAACTGATACCTACTAGAAGTACAAATACCTACTGGAACCAGAGCAACAATAACACCTTAAATTGGAAGCCATTTTAGTTTTATTTTACCATCATTGAATAAGTTGGGTGACAGGTGTCTCTTATTGTTCTAAGAGATGTCATCTCGTGCAGTCTGGGTTCTGTCTACTCAAACGGTGTGAAATGGTTCCTGGTATAATAAGAGACGCCTACACACAATATATGAACTTGTTATTAACCACAAAAAACCACAGCTTGTACTCAGGAATGTCTATTAAACATAAAAAAGAGTTGTTTTATAAAACTTCAGAATAGGGTGGTACAGTAAGCTGAGTGACCTCAGTATACAAGATAAGATGGACTGGATAGCGATTCTTCAGGAATGATTTATAACTAAGGGGACAGCTCAGTGATCCTCCGATCAATGGATTAATGAAGATCACACTCCCTCAGAGGCTGTACCCATCAGGTAAAAACTGCTTGTGTTACATTATTAAAAAACAGGCCAAATATCCCAGAGTGCAGAAACAGCATGAAATGGGATACTAAGAAACAGATACAAAATATATATATATGGAATTACCAGAGAGGCCCTGTGAAACAGATTAGGTCCACACATTCTCACCCTGCTCCACTCACTACTAATAACTGGAGTCCAGGAGAATAGAACAAGTTCAGGAGAATAGAACAGAGAGAGAGAGAGAGAGAGAGAGAGAGAGAGAGAGAGAGAGAGAGAGAGAGAGAGAGAGAGAGAGAGAGAGAGAGAGAGCACAGGGTCCAGTGATTCAGTCCTGATTGGAAAGGGCGTTCACAACATGGTCAGTGACTGATCACTGAGAGTGTACAGCACACAGGAAACCAAGCAATCCCAGCAGTCCTGACGTTCCTGAAACAGGCTCTTATACACTGTTACACATTGTAATGCTGCAACGCTTCAGCAAACACAATGTTACAAAACAACATTCTGGCCATGACTGCGAATACAAAATTACAGCTATGTGGTGTTGAGCTCACGGTTACACAGACAGACAGAGAGACAGACATGGAAAACAATCCCTGATTGTGTGGGTGTGGTTTTGAGCTCACGGTTACACAGACAGACAGAAAGACAGACATGGAAAACAATCCCTGATTGTGTGGGTGTGGTGTTGAGCTCACGGTTACATAGACAGACAGACAGGCACACAGACACTCACACACCGAACTGTGCAGCAGGCTTGTCCCTGGCAGCCCTCCTCTGTGCTGAACGGCAGTACAGTGCAGGAGTTTGCATCAGGAGGGTGTGGAAACTGCTCTTGGCATTAGAACAGGGTGGACGGCAGGCAGCCTCCCTCCAGCCCTGGTAATTAATAGCCTGTTCCATTAATAACTCGATTTAAACCACCTTGCTGCCACTGCCATACTGCATAGCAATACAATCTGCATCCTGCAGGCAGGGTCTGCCCAGACTTGCACTGGATCACTTTATTTGGATCTGCAAGTTATAATGAAGAAATACCCATGTGCATTATATCAGGTTTCTGGCAGTCATGCAATTTACTACAAAATTGCAATCTATGCAGTCCTGTTCATAACATTGACAGGTACAAACAAACCTAGACTAGGAACGATACTGTACATCCATACCAATAAAAATATTCAATGACAGAACAGTATATATGGTACTAACAGTGGTATAAGTCTTTAACTACAAGTCTTTCTGATTGAAGACAATGAGAGACCCTTCTAGTCTAAATGTTTGTCAAATAATTGGCATAGTTTATTTTAGGGTTACAATAAGAATGATACAAACTGACTTGCTGTTTAACTCAAGCTGGTGGAGTCAGGCAGTATTGTGTCTGATCTTGTGCTTCTGCTGTACTGTACATCCCACGCCGGCTCAAGGTCAATTCAATTCTTTAATAACCCGGAATGAAACAAGCCTCTGGTCTGCTTTATCACTGACATTACCACTTGTCACAGCTGCAAACTCCATTGTGTTAAAGAACAGCCTCACCAAATTGGTCAAGCAGTTCTCTAGCTATAAGTTGAAATGTAATGCATATACTGCTTCAGTGGGTCAGAAAGACATACAGCCTCCATCATATACCCAGAGATAAACATACACTCAGTAATCTGAGCTAAAGCTTCATCACAATTAGACAAGCACCTCTCTATATATGTGCAAAACTCCAGAAAAACAGTCGGATGGACAGCCAAACAAACAGCCATTACTCTGTATACTGTGAGATTGGGATTTTAAATACCTTGTGCTAAAGAAAGTTCAGAAAAAGTTTTGTGACAATTTTGTGACGAGCTGTTCCCTAGACATGCAGAACTCTGCAGTGTGACCCTACTTCATGTGGTACAATTCTGACGATAAGTCTGACTGAAGACTGAAAACCTTTAAATCTTTAAGGAATAGTATATTTTGATTAAAGAATTATTGAAGTATCATTGGGAAATCAATATTGTATAAAATCATTTTGATGTTGAACCAGACCAGTAGAAGACCTGTCACCTGTTTACTATCCCCCTGCCACGTCACATATCTAGGCCACATCTAGAGAACCGCTTGTCCGATTGTGAGGAAACTTGCTAGACATTCTTTAGTTATAGGGATCAGAATCTGGTGGGTGCATTCAGTGAAAATCTACTTTTTCATGACACTGATGGCTCTGGTTTTGAATTTACAGCCCTGGCTGTGGAGAGGAATATAATGGACTAACTTGCTTGGGAAGCAAATTAGCAAGACTAGCCTGCCAAATGAATTAACTGTCACCGGCAGGCAAACTCAACTGCTTAAGAGCATTTAAGAGCTCTGTTAATGACTGGAAAAAGAGTTCTGAAGACACGTACAGGGAGGTAGTGCCTTCTCTCTGAAACCCAGAGGCAGATATTGTAATGAATGCAAACCAAGGCAATTCCAAGCCTGTGCAGCTCCTTACTAGCAAAGCTCCAGCGCCGTACCAGGAAACAAGCAAAGCATTCCTAATGCATTCTGCAGCAACTCGGTCACAAAGAGCAGAGCAGAACAGAGCAGGAGGACAGGATACAAGCAAAGCGTTCCTAATGCCTTCTGCAGCAACTCAGCCACAGAGCTGTGCAGGAAGAAGTGGTATGAGGTACAAAGCGCAGACACGGAGAGGGGAAACAGATGGAGAAGACGCAAAGACAACAGTGCTTGATCACCTGGAAGATGGAAAGACACAGCAGTGAGCCGATACAAAGGGTTTTACTGTCTCAGTAACTTCATGGTGTTTGCAATCATTCCGAGTCGTTCTCATTGCAATTACTCAAATATTGTGTTAAGCTGTTTAGAGCCGAGTCCTGGAGCTGCTCTTCTGTTTTAGTTGCCTGCCATAGATGGGCTATACGGGACCCAGGCTAGTTCGACCGAGGCGACAGTGCCATCTAGTGAACAGGTACTAAGGATCACGTTTATGTTAGTGCTGCTGGCATTACACATCTGTGCACTAGATTAGGTTGGAATCACAATTAGTTAATATGATTTTTTCTCTTTCTCCAAGCCATGTACAAATTATATTGAATTATTTATTTTACTTCTGCAATATAGGTCAGATGGTTAACACAGAATGAATCAAACTGCCCTGCAATGGGAGTCTTATCAAGCTCACAGAATGAATGCAAAACCTGGACTGGCTCAAACTGTTCTGCAATAGGAGTCGTATTATTATTACTAAGCTCACAGAATGAATGTAAAACTTGGACTGGCTCAAACTGTTCTGCAATGGGAATCTGTGGAAGGGTGGTGGACAATTCACTGGTACACAGGAGACAGAATTTTATTTGTAACGCCGCTCAGGCGCACTATTTTATTTTAGCCCGCAGAGTGCACTGTTGTCCGTGGCCTGAATACCGACAACGGTAATCAGGTCCATGGTAATACCAACACAGGTAAACAGTTCACAAATGCTGTTGCACTCACAGGTGCTCTGAAAATAATAATGATAAATGACAAAAGGTGAAAGAAAAAGGGAAAATAAAACACAGTAATAAAACTACAAAATAAAAGTGCTGTACTCTGCAGCTTCACCCCGACCGTCGCTACCCACACGGCCCGGGTCTCCATCCTACGCTCATTGGTTCCCTCAGTAACTAGGTGGATACTCTCCGCGGTTCTGTACAAGTCTTTTACCCGCTACTAAAAATAATCTTTTTTTTATTTGATTTTTTTTGGTCCTCTCCGGCTGTGCTAGGTCCAGCAACAGCGCTTCTGCTGGCTTGTATCTCGTCTTAGAGGGGCAGATCTGAGGGAACAACAGAGTGTTATTTAAAGGTTCAGCAATCCCCCAAGGCCCAACTCTCAGCCACTCAGAGAGAGGGAAATCCAACACACCTCTCCCCACCTCTCTGTGTCATTGCCATGACTGACAGGGGGATCTTACGAGGCTGCTGCCCTCTTCCTGTAGCACCATACATACAGTGCCTTGCATAAGTATTCACCCCCCTTGGACTTTTCCACATTTTGTAGTGTTACAACCTGGAATTAAAATGGATTTAATTAGGATTTTTTGTCAATGATCTACACAAAATAGTCCATAATGTCGAAGTGGGGAAAAAAATCTACATATTTTTCAAAATTATTTACAAATAAAAAACTGAAAAGTCTTGATTGCATAAGTATTCACCCCCTTTGCTGTGACACCCCTAAATAAGCTCTGGTGCAACCAATTGCCTTCAGAAGTCACATAGTTAGTTGAATGGAGTCCACCTGTGTGCAGTTAAAGTGTCACATGATCTCAGATTAAATACACCTGTTTCTGGAAGGCCCCAGAGTTTGTTAGAGAGCATATCTAAACAAACAAGGAGCTATCAAAACAAGTCCGGGATAAAGTTCTGGAGAAGCACCAATCAGGGTTGGGTTATAAAAAAATATCCCAAACTTCCCCCGAACATCCCCCGGAGCAACCGTTAAATCCATTATTAAAAATGGAAAGAAATATGGCACAACCGCGACTCTGCCTAGAGAAGGTCGTCCACCAAAACTCAGTGACCAGGTAAGGAGGGCATTAGTCAGAGAAGCAACCAAAAGGCCAATGATAACTCTGAAGGAGCTGGAGAGATCCACAGCCGAGATGGGAGAAACCGTCCATGGGACAACTATAACTCGACGCCCACAAAGCTGGGCTTTATGGAAGAGTGGCGAAGAAAGCCATTGCTGAAAAACCCATATCAAATCCCATTTGGATTTTGCCAAAAGGCATGTGGGAGACACAGCAAACATGTGGAAAAAGGTTCTCTGGTCTGATGAGACCAAAATTGAACTTTTTGGCCTTAGCGCAAAACGCTATGTGTGGCGCAAAGCCAGCACTGCTCATCACCCTGAGAACACCATCCCCACGGTGAAGCATGGTGGTGGCAGCATCATGTTATGGGGATGCTTTTCATCGGCAGGGACTGGGAAACTGGTCAGGATTGAGGACAAGATGGATGGAGCTAAATACAGGGAAATTCTAGACGAAAACCTGTTTCAGTCTGCAAGAGACCTGGGACTGGGGTGGAGGTTCACCTTCCAGCAGGACAATGACCCTAAACACACAGTCAAAACTACACTGGAGTGGTTTAAAAACAAGAACCTGAATGTCTTAGAATGGCCCAGTTAAAGCCCAGACCTCAATCCGATTGAGAATCTGTGGCAAGACTTGAAAATTGCTGTTCACCAACGGTCCCCATCCAACTTGACAGAGCTTGAGCAATTTTGCCAAGAAGAATGGGCAAAAATTGCAGGATGCAGATGTGCAAAGCTGGTAGAGACTTACCCAAAAAGACTCACAGCTGTAATTGCTGCCAAAGGTGCTTCTACCAAGTATTGACTCAGGGGGGTGTATACTTATGCAACCAACAAATGTTTTTTTTTTGTTTGATTAACTTTTGTGTCACAATAAAAAATATTTTGCACCTTCAAAGTGTTAAGTATGTTGTGTAAATCAAATGGTAAAAATCCCAATTAAATCCATTTTAATTCCAGGTTGTAACACTCCAAAATGTGGAAAAGTCCAAGGGGGGTGAATACATATGGAAGGCACTGTACGCCAGACAGTCAGTACAGATTTCCTCTGTTACAGAGTCTTATTATTAAGCTCACAGAATGTAAAGTGTAAACATTTAAATGGAATGCAACCTTTCCTTTTTTCACTTTCTGTTATTTATTTTAAAAAGGTGCTGGACTGTCTTGTTTCCCCTCCTGCTGAATCCTGGAACTCAACACCTCCAGTACAGGCCTCTCTCTCAGTCACGTTTGTAAAATTGTTACACCTCATGCTGCATATTCCCGCTGGTCCACTCCTGAAATCGCAAATGTCAAAGACTGCTGACAGAGCATCGGGACAACAGGCAAGATTCCAAAGGGGTTACCATGGAAACACTTGACTTTCTTGCTCACTCACTCCATCCACAAGATTCACACTCTAAACTGAAATAAAATACAACAATACCTACTTCTGCAGCTACACAAACGGCAACCCGGAGATGTGTTTTTCTACAGGGACAGTTTCTACAGGCAAAGTTGCTACTGTGAGTGCAGACCTGGGCACAATTTGAGGGGAGTGACCTTGATTTCGCCATTTGCAATGGGGGTCTTAACTTTCACTAAGCGTCGGATTAACCAACTCCAACTGCGGTCATATCACTCATAAAAAGTAGATAGGTTGACCTTTTCCAGTTTGGTAGCACGGTTCTTTTCTCTGGTAATTATAACATCTATTTCATGCTTAGAGTGATAAAAGTGTGTTTTTTTTTTATAAAGAGATGAAGGCAACTTGCATCCGCGGTCTTATTTTGGTATTTAAGGGGTTGCAACTTATATTCAGGGGTAACATTTCTTTACACAAAGTCTCCGTCCCTCTGTCAGTTCCAGTAATACTGTCCCAGCGGACTGGCTGCCTCCAGTCACACATGATTATCTACACTGTGGCGAGCCCCTGGAATGCATTAGGCAGCACTGAGTGTGAGTCCAGCACTGTACTCACTGACCCATCACCAGCACAATACCATTCCACACTGCAGTACACAAACTCAGCTATCCACACACACACATTCCAGCAACACCCTGTCCTGATAGAGGGGTGCGGGAGAGGAGAGAGACAAGGGGGAGGAGAAAAGCAGTGGGAAAGGGAAAAAGAAAGAGAGAAAAGAAGAAAGGGAGAAGAGAGATAAAAAAGCATTGCAAATATTTTTTGAGAGGTACTGTAAAGAAAAACAGCAGAACGTGCTGCTGAATATGTTACAGCCTGTCAAAGCTGGAGAGACGTTCTGTTCTGTACTTCTTGCTGTTACTACATAACATCCATGTTTACCATGAGCCAAGCTCTTTCTTGATTAATTGTGTTGAATGTAATTATCTTGTCATGCCAATAAAGAGAAGAGAAGAGAAGAGAAGAGAAGAGAGAGAGAGAGAGAGAGAGAGAGAGAGAGAGAGAGAGAGAGAGAGAGATTTTGTCTGTTCTTTTATGTTCTCGAACGCATTGTATCTTAGGCAAAACGTGTTCAACTTGTCATTCCAATAAAGTATTTGAACTTGAGAGAGTGCAAGGGGGAGGCAGAGAGAGAGAGAGAGAGAGAGAGGGGGGAGGAAGGGAAATGGAAAAAGGCAGAGAGAGGGAGAAATGGAAAGCAAGAAAAATAAAGGCAGAGAGAGGGAGAAATGGAAAGCAAGAAAAATACTATTTAGTACAATGTATAGAATGTGTGTTTTTAAAAAAAATATAATTTGAATATTTGTCTCTTATTTTCCACGTGTTTTAGAATCCATATTGGCTACAGTACAAAAAGCAAACCGTGTTCTCTCCTCTGGGGGGCAATCCCGGCAATAGTAGCTTGTATCCTGACTGTAAAGAGACGGCAGGGTAACGGTTAGTTTATTGATCTATATTAAACAGCACAGCAGACAGGCTCGGACTGGGTTTAACAGTCTATTAGCCCCTGGGGAGGTGAGGGCAGAGGGGGGAGGTGAGGGCAGAGGGGGGAAGCGAGGGGCAGTTAGAAGCTGGAGGGGGCTGATGGTCAGTAGACTGGTAAAGGGATTGGGGAGAGCTGCAGTGTCATTTCTAGTAACAGTTAATCTACACATAAGAAACAGAAGCAATGCATGAAGAGGAGGCCACTCAGCCCGTCCGGTTCCTAGTAGCTGATTGAGCTCAAACTTTGTTAAGTTGGGTTTTAGAGGACCCAAGTGTTTCTGCCTCAACAACATGACTAGGTAGCCCATTCCATACCCTCATCACAGCACAGAGACCTGCCCTCACGCACAGAGACACGCCCCTCATGGCACAGAGACACACCCCTCACGGCACAGGCCAGCCATGTGTGTGTGTGTGTCTCTTGTTAAAGCATAGTAAAGTATAATAAAACACAATGAAAGTGTGGTAAAACATAGGCAAGCATTGTAAACTCTATTAAAAAAACAATGGCAAACCCTGGTGTGATGGTGCCATGACCCATCCCATAAGAACTGTGTACTACATCATATTGGGACTCAAATAACTATTTTAAAAATAAAGCACATGGACTGTTTAACAAAAACAACAATGCAAGGAAAAAAACACAGTTGTTGAGACGCGGATTGCATTGTCTCAGTACTGCTGCACTGTACTGTGTTTAAAATGGTGGTTGAAACGAGTGGAAATGAAAAAGAAAAATGTTAATTTTAAAAGGGTGCAGCTGAATGTGGTTAATCACACGGCAAACTGAAGGAGATGCACATTTTTCAGTTTGATATGCGATCAGCATTAGCACACTAATAGAATAAACAAATGAATATTGTGCACAACTTAATTTGCCTTTAGTTGTTTTGGGGATTATTGTGGGTTGTAAAATTCACCTTGAGTGTTTATTAGTAAAAGTAAAATAAATAAATAACTTTATAAATACTTCCCATTCGGCACAGTGTTGGGTAAGGTTGGTGCTATTTTGTGGGCGGAGACTAATGTAACCTCGGGTTTACCCCAAATGATGAAATGAGAGCACTAATGAATTTCAACCTACCGTACAGTTTCAAATAGCGGGACCCTTGGATGCATCCAACAGTGGTAGGGGAGGTATAAATTAAATAAAATAACATTTTAATTCTAGTTATGGTTTGATGCAATAACTTTCATATGACCTGAATGTTTAATGTTTATACTATTTATTGATATGAAAAATAAAGTATATTCTGTATGATAAACCACTAATGGGTTTTAATAATGTTGGTTGATTCCCAGGGGATGAGTTTTCCTAATGGGTGGCTCTATAAAGGGGTTGAGTCTAGGAACAGAGGAGGAGGGATAGGTGGTGTCAGGTACAGCTTATAATGCTGGAGGTATTAATATAAATTTCATCCTGCAAAAGGGAAGGTTTTCTTTTTTTTTTTAAGAAAAATGATCAATGACCAAATATGGATTTGATTTAGATTTTTCTTCTGTTCACTCACTTTGCATTTAGTTAATTGATAAATATAATCTATTAACATGTCTATTTTTGAAAGCATTCTTACTTTACAGCATTTTTTCACACCTGCACAGTACTGTATATATATATATATATATATATATATATATATATATATATATATATATATATATATATATATATATATGTTAGGATGTGCCAAGTGGCCAAAGATGGTGTTGCAGGGAAGCACACAACAACAGAATATTCGTTGCAAACTTTCTTTTTTTCCTCTTTATTTTTTAAATGATCCAAGAACTGAACTGAACAAAAGCATATCAAAACAAAATTTCAAAGAAAAAAAAAAACTTTTTACAAAATAAAATAAAAAAAACTCCTAAATGCAGGATGATGAAACTGTTTTTTTAGCAGTAAACCAGTAAAGAGATATATTGCTCTGTATAGCCAGGACACTCATGCAGCACCCATCTCTCTCTAAACCCTCCTCTCCTTACTCTAGCACAGCCTTCCTTTTATACTCAGGCTAAAATCACCCTCCCTTTAGAAGAAACCAAAAATCTAACTTTAATTAAGTTTAAAATCCATTTATATATCATTACTACTATTATATAACTATATCACCAAGTTATATAAAAATCACTAGGTTTAATATCAATTCTACCTAGAATTATTTTAATATAAAATGTATAATTTTATTTTTGTATAAATCACAACACCCCTTACTTTAATCATGGCATGGTCTGCCCCTCAGTTACACACCGGTATCATTAAATTTGGCTTGCGCGTTGCAAGCAGGCTTTACAGTAGAAACGAGGTATCATCTGCCCTCATTTAACATGGCCTCATTGTACTGCTCGACTCACACAAACAAGGCGCCGCCCATGCACCACACTGATGCTAACAAACACCATTTACAAACAAACAAGTAAGTATTTGCTCTTAATCTCCAATTTAAAATTTAATTTTACTGGCCTAGACAATTTAGGTTACTGACTAACAAACTACGCACTTCCCTGTGAATGTGCACCTTCACCGGGAAACACGCACTGAGCCTTCAGCACCGCTTTAACACAACTTTGTTTCTGTTTGTCTTTCTTTTTTTTCCATCCTGGAATCCACCCGCGGCCACCTACAGCCCCACAGGTAAGTCAGTACTTTATATATATATATATACTTTATGCAATTGCAAATGTAAAACAATTAATATGCATTTAAATACAACACAATATACAGTATTATTATTTTCATTGCGTTCTTAAGAAACAGTCCCGCTTTACTCCACAATTCCTTTAAAACACATTCACTTGTTAAAAGTTTTATTTTTATAAGGGATGGGACGTGAACCATCACAATATATATATATATATATATATATATATATATATATATATATATATATATATATATATATATATATATATAGTTATTTGCTTGAGTTGTCTGTTTGCTGCACATGACCACTTTGGAAAATATACATTTCTTGAAAAAAGGATTGCAACCCAACTTTACCATGTCTGTCTGTCTGTCTGTCTGTCTGTCTGTCTGTCTATCTATCTGCCTTTCTGCACTATACCACAAAGATCACTGTCAACCCTACACATGGTGGCAGCGGTGGGATGTTCCAGTGATTAGCAGCAGAAAGCATAACGTCGCCCACCAGAAGAAAGTGAGGAGAGTGAAGAGGCTTAGATGGTGACAGCCCAGGTGACCACAGAGCCTGATGACCCAATGCAAGCTTCATCTACCAGCAGAGAGCCATGTTTAAGGCATACCTCCAAACCCAAGAGAGGAGAGAGGAGTGGCTGGAAAGAGAAGGAGCAAAACAAGAACAAAGATGGAAGACCATGCAGCTGCAAAAGGAGGTGAAGAGAGGCCTTCAAAGGGAGTGTGATGATGAAACAGGAAGTGGAGTTAACACTTCCAAGGATACTGAACAGATAGTAGAGCCACAGGGAAGTCCAAGGTATGGCTGGAGGGAACCAAAGTTACAAAAATTGGAATATAGATGACATTGAGCAGTTTCTGACAGCTTTTGAAAGAGCAGCTACAGCTTGCTTATGGGATAAAGGGAACTGGACCATACGGCTAGTTCCCCTACTCACTGGAAAGGCTCGTAAAGCTTTTGTAGCTATAAGTACTGAAGATACCACTGACTATGACAAAGTGAAAGAGGCACTCTTATAAAAATATGAGATTATCTCTGACTCTTACAGACAGCGGTTCCGGTCCACTGAAATATTGCAAGTAGAGACAACAAAAGAGCTTCATGTGCGATTGGAACAGCAGTACAAGAAGTGGATACAGCTGGAGAAACACACCAAGGAGGAAATAGGAGAGTTAATTATCAGAACAGTTTCTACGCATGATCAATGCAGAAGTGAGGGTCTGGATAAAATAATATAATCCAACAGCAGCTCTAGAGGATGCACAGCTGGCGGAGGTGTTCGTATAAGCACAGAGAGGATACAAGACCTACTCATACACGAGGGTCGAGCACAACAGGACCAGGTAAGTCTGAGGGGCTGGGAAAGGGTGTTGGTCAATTTAGTAAAGTTAATACTTATCCCATGCAAACTGGTAAAGTTGAAAACAAAGTAATATAACTGTGGACAAAAAGGCCATATTAAGCTGTGTTGCCCCTTAAGAAAAACAAACCCTTCGAATGTTAGCCATGTGCCCAGACCTAGTAAGGAGGGAGAGAAGAGAAGGGGGTTGGTACAGCTAACGGAGATAGCTCTGAGTGGAAGTAAGGTACATGCACTTGTGGATACAGGAAGCTCCCAGACACTGGTGAAGGAGGGGTTCGTTTGTAGGTACTGTTTCAATGATGGGGCTGCCCTAGGAATTAGGTGTGTGCATGGAGAGGTGAGAGGCTACACTACAGCAGATGTCTATTTAAGTAGCGGGGCAAACTTTTTAAGTCACAGTGGGGATAGTGAAGGAACTGCCATATCCAGTCCTTTTAGGCCAGGATATTCCTATTCTTGGGGAGTTGGTGCAGCAGGTCAAGCCCTGTAATGTAGGTGTTACACGGTCTAAAAGCAGTCAGCCAGGACAAGGGAGTGAGTCATTGCAGAACATACCATTCTTTGGTGAAGAGTTGGAGGGGGGCAGTCATGTAAGAGCAAGAGACAGCGTATAACTGAAAAGTTAAAAGGTACCATAAAAACAGGCAGTTTGAGTTACCTTACAAACTAATTTGGGAGAGTTAGAGAGCAGATAATACATTACAGCCTCTGTTTGACAGGGTGGAGAGCAGTGAGGAACAGAAAGTGTGTTTGGATGGAGAATGGTATGTTCTAGAAAAGGGTTTGTTGTATAGTTAGTGATACCTCAGGGGCTGAGAAGCAATATTTTGTCATTAGGACATACCATTCCTGGGCAGTACATTTGGGTAAACAAAAGACGTTAGCTCAAATTGCACATGATTCTTTTGGCCAGGCTTGTATAATGAGGTGGGAGTGCATATACGGTCGTGCCCAGAATGTCAGGTAACATGTGGTGGGGGAAAAGCAAATACAGCTCCTCTCATATCCCTACCTGTAATTTATTTAGCAGATTTAGCAGATGCCTTTATCCAAGGCGACTTACAGAGACTAGGGTGTGTGAATTATGCATCAGCTGCAGAGTCACTTACAACTACGTCTCACCCGAAAGACGGAGCACAAGGAGGTTAAGTGACTTGCTCAGGGTCACGACGAGGTGGGATTTGAACAGTGACCTTTACCACTGGACCACACAGCCTCCTGTAATTGAGGTGCCTTTTGAAAGGGTGGCTATGGATGTGGTCGGCCCGTTAGAAAGGAGTCGGTCAGGCAACAGATTCATTTTAGTAACGTGATTCTACACATTATCCTGAGGCTTTTCCTTAAAAGAATGTGAAGTATACCCTGAGAAGTACTTACAGATTAGGGCACTAATTTTAGATCTAAATTTGTTAAAACAAGTTTACCAGTTGCTGGGAATTAAAGCAATTAAGACCACCCCTTATCACCCCCAGACCGATGGCCTAGTGGAACGTTTTAACTGAACATTGAAGAGCATGATAGGAAAATGTGTGAGGGATACTGGTTCTGACTGGGATCAATGGTTACCATACTTACTTTTTGCTTAACGTGAAGTCCCACAGGCATCCACCAGTTTCTCACCTTTTGAGTTGCTGTTTGGCAGGCAGGTGAGGGGTCCTGTGGATGTCTTGAGAGAGGAATGGGAGTCCCCTCCAAGACAATAGCAATATTGCCTCCTATGTTCTGAAGATGAGGGATCGCCTTGAAAAGATGTCGGCCCTGGCTCAAGAAAACTTAAGAGTGTATCTTGTGGTATAATGTTTTTTGTTTGTTTTTGTTTATTAACTGAACAAAGTTAACACTTACAGTAGTAATGTTATTTGGAAATTTTATTTTTATACTAATGTACAGTATGTGCTTTTAGTGAAGATTTCTGGTATAATGGCATTAGATACAGTGCCTTGCATAAGTATTCACCCCCCTTGGACTTTTCCACATTTTCTAGTGTTACAACCTGGAATTAAAATGGATTTAATTGGGATTTTTACCATTTGATTTACACAACATACTTAACACTTTGAAGGTGCAAAATATTTTTTATTGTGACACAAAAGTTAATTAAACAAAAAAAAACATTTGTTGGTTGCATAAGTATTCACCCCCGAGTCAATACTTGGTAGAAGCACCTTTGGCAGCAATTACAGCTGTGAGTCTTTTTGGGTAAGTCTCTACCAGCTTTGCACATCTGCATCCTGCAATTTTTGCCCATTCTGCTTGGCAAAATTGCTCAAGCTCTGTCAAGTTGGATGGGGACCGTTGGTGAACAGCAATTTTCAAGTCTTGCCACAGATTCTCAATCGGATTGAGGTCTGGGCTTTGACTGGGCCATTCTAAGACATTCAGGTTCTTGTTTTTAAACCACTCCAGTGTAGCTTTGGCTGTGTGTTTAGGGTGTTCTCTAGGCAGAGTTGCGGTTGTGCCATATTCTTTCCATTTTTTAATAATGGATTTAATGGTGTTCCAGGGGACTTGTTTTGATAGCTCCTTGGTCTTCATGATGCTGTTTGTTTAGATATGCTCTCTAACAAACTCTGGGGCCTTCCAGAAACAGGTGTATTTAATCTGAGATTATGTGACACTTTAATTGCACACAGGTGGACTCCATTCAACTAATTATGTGACTTCTGAAGGCAATTGGTTGCACCAGAGCTTATTTAGGGGTGTCACAGCAAAGGGGGTGAATACTTATGCAATCAAGCCTTTTCAGTTTTTTATTTGTAAATAATTTTGAAAAATATGTAGATTTTTTCCCCACTTTGACATTATGGACTTTTTTGTGTAGATCAGTGACAAAAAATACTAATTAAATCCATTTTAATTCCAGGTTGTAACACTACAAAATGTGGAAAAGTCCAAGGGGGGTGAATACTTATGCAAGGCACTGTATTTTGTTTTGTTGTTCTGGTTCAGCATCGTAATCTAGTGGGCGTTTCAAACCCGTCCCTCTCGTTTATCCATCAGGGGAACCTGTTACGGAAGGGGTTGGGTAAAGGAGTGCTGACTGTACTGTAGCTTCAGAATTGTGAAACAGGACAATGAGAACTCTATTGGGAATCTGATTGGCTGAGACAGGTCAGGGGGGGTTATATTCTCTTTAGTTAAGGTTGTGAACCAGTGGTCCAGAGAGCACTTGTGGTTTGTGAGTTGATTCCAATGGTATAAACTTGATTAACAAGCCACTGCATCACCAGAGGTACAGACAACTTTATCCAAAGTAACCCCAGACACTGTCAAGAAGAAAATGTATTTGTAATGTATTACTATGGGGCTGAACTAATTAATCTCTATCCCATCAGAATACTGACCACTGATTGATGCAATCCACAGTAATTTCTCAGTGCTGTAAAATAATATTAAAAAATCCAGCTCAGGACCTGTGCAAGTTTTTTTTATACTTAAGAACCCATTATCTAACTGTGATAAACTTGGTAAGGACTCATTGCCTAATATAAGAAAAAAAGCTATTTTTACATTTTTCTAAAAAAATCATAAACTGCACTCGTAATGGGGAACACAGAAATGAAGTCTTGCACACTGATGAAGGAATCAGCCAAAACGATCATCTACTTCACTTAGTTTCCTAAAACTTTATAGATCCATTTTACAATGGAAGTATGACACAGACAGGCACATACTTACACTATGATCTGCTAGGAGCCATGATCTAATAACGTCATTTGAAGTGTGACATGTGTCTGAGTGCATCGGATGCTGTGGATACTAAAGTAGGTGGGTATGTAAGAGAGGAGGCAGGCACCTGCGCAGGGCTGTGCACCTCTCAGAGAGTTTCCCTGAGAGCGAAGCTAGAGAAGGAGGCAGATCTCAGGGAGAAGCCAGTATTCCCGCCCTCTCTCCTGGATCAGAGCCAGCTGTGAACTCCCTGCAGCTCCCCGTCACGTTTCAGAGCAAACCTGCGGAAAGGAAACAGAACCCAGAGGTGCAGGCAGGCTAGAACAAAGCAGAGCTTCATCAGACAACATGGCCAGAGAAGGTATCAGTGCAGAGAGACAAAGGGGTCATCCGGGGGCTGCAAAACCTGGAAATGACTTCCCAAAAACACAGGACGAGAAAATCCTGAAAAAATGCTGATTGTTTTTTTTTCCCATGTTGGAAAGTCATGTTATACTGTATGTTGTTGTTCATAAAAAATGTTTCCTACAGTAGTTCAGTTCTGTTGTTCAGAAATACTAAAAGAAACTTAGTAAGTTCAATGTCACTGAAAAAGACATCAAGTCAAAACATTTCCCATTGAATTCCTCAAGCTGCTTTTTGTGCTTCTAAATCCAGCCCTGTGGAGTGGTTAATAGTTGTTAGTTCCATTGTTTGGCAATGTTCTGTTTGACAAACTGAATGAAAAATGTGACTAACACCTCTGCAGAGCAGCATAGAAACGAGACACTAACTGAAGTAACTTGTAAGTAACTTAAAGTAACAAGTTCTTAAGTGGTAATAACAACAAACGTTCATCATTGTTGAAATGGACGGCCACCATTTTATTGCGTCATCGTGATCCATGGTTTGTTCTGTGCCAGTATCAGTATTCAGCACTCTACATTGGCTACACAAGCGACAACACATGTGGATATACCCCTGCTGCCAGCCCTGAGGCTCTGGGGTGCTGTGTGTACCCTTAGAAAAGTTTACAATAATAAAAAGTGCAATAAAGTGCAAGCATGGTAGACCATCGGTAAGCATTGTAAAGCCCAGAGAAGTATATTACTATATGGTAAAACATATTAAAAAAAACATGGCAAACCAAGGTAAACTATAGTAAATGCTTAGTATAACCAAGGGGAAAACATGGGGGGAAACTGTAAGGCATGTTTGTCTGTGGTGTGCTTCTGTACTGTAGATGATAAAGCCACATTGAAATCCTCACACTGAGCTATAACAAGAACTGCAGTCTCAGTACTGCAGGACTGCTCTCAAGCTCTGGGCAGTTTTACAAACAAAAAGCCTGCTTGTTCTCAGCAGTAAACCTTGACCCGGAGTAATTCCCTCTAAACCTAAAGAGTATTACTGCAGCTCTGCTTTGAACAAGTCAGTGGAGGAAAATTACTGAGACCATGGCTATCCAGAGTGGATTTCCTACTGCACTAAACCTCTTACACACCCATACTGTACTGTGACAGGGAGCGTGAGGATCTGAGCTGCAAATCTCCCTCCCGACCCAAGAGGGCGCTAAGCAGAGGTACTTGCACGCCTGTTCAGAGACAGGCTGACTTGGAGAGAGGGGCGGAAAAGGAAGTCGGCCATCTTGGTGCAGGGCGGAATGACCATATTAGGGGACAAGATTACTGTGATCAGCTGTGCTGCATTAGACAACTGGCAGGTGTGCTGAGTCGTGCTGATCATGGGGTGGAGTCTCCTAGTATATAAGGGCTGTGTGACAAAGACGGCCAGAGTGGGTGACGTCAGACCAGAGCCAGGAAATAAACAACAGAGAGGTGGAGTTTGGTGGAGCTGAGCGAATGCTTTCGCTCAGCATTTAATAAATAAACAGACACAAAAACAGGACATGGCACATTCGCCAAAATAAACAGGTAAACAAAAACGAACTACACAGACAAACACGGTGAGTTTTAAACAAACAAGTAACGTTATTTTACTTTTCTCCTCTCCACACCCGTTCTCCACTCACCGAACACACCACCCCGAGTGAGTGAAAACATGCTGCTTTTATGCAGTTGTACCGAGACTCGATTGCTAGTCAATCATTCAATTGGAATCTCGGTACAACTGCACGTGAATTAATTAAAGTGCACTTTCCCGTGTTCACATACTAATACTTTAAATGCACGTGATGTGATGTGCCATCCTCGTGCCTAAATACAAATATACAATTTAAATCACACGTGAAACACAGACCCGTTTATATCCCTTGTACCAATGACTATACACCAACATTAAAACACAACACATAACACAAAATACACACGGGGGGGGCACTTTGCCACAGGCTGTCATTCTGTAAGTGCGAGGCCTTTGAGGTAATACTAAACCTGGGTTGCTGAGCTGTGTGTTTGTTTTGTTTGTTTGTGTTCTACGTGTTTTTGATTTGTTTATCGTTAGGACCGGGGTCAGAGTGATCCCTGACGCCAAGGAGCTGCCGCACTACTGCCAGCTCTTTTCACCTTGGACATCACACGCCCCGCACAACTGAACTGGACACTTCAGCACCTGAGCACCTGCACTTTTCACCACCCCAAAAGTGCACCCAAAGAGCTGAGAGGGACTTGCTCCATTGGGACTTATGATTTGTATTTTTGTTGCTTTGGACTGTGTTTCCCTTTTAATAAAGTTCGCCCTCTACCATTGTGGTAGAGTATTTGCACCTCTATAAGTGACTCTGTGACGTCTGTTCCACATCCACACCCACTGCACCGTCACATGTACACACTGATACAGACACCGTATACAGTGACACACACACACACACACAGGCACAGTATACACACAGTTAGGGGTCCCCGAGTGTGACGAGACAGAGCAGCCCAGTGCAGGGGGTCCCAGCCAGGCAGGACTCCCCTTGCACTGCAAGAGGCAGAGCTTTCACAGGCTAATAAACACAGGAGTGATTAAAGCAAGACTGTTTAAACACAGCACCAGGCATTGATAAAGTTCCTGGTACCCATTACTGTACACTCTGTGCTGTACATCACATGCTCTGATTATAGCACAGGACATTATTAGGTGCCAAGAAAAGAGGCGGTGGGGGGCAGCGATATGGATATTGAACCTTGGTTGTAAGTTATTGTGACAGAGATCGAATGTTGTTTGGTGTTAGATCTCCCTCTCGACCTGTGAGGGCACTCTGTAACGGGAACAGAGTACCCTTAACTAAATGGCACAACAATTTATTCCGTAGGGTAGGTGGAAGTTGGTCATTTAGGAAAGGGGCGCAGCTACGGTATCCAAACTCAATGACCCAGACGGTAAACGTTGTGGCATCCGAGGATTGGAGGAGCGGATGCGCTCATTAACCTAGGGGTCATGAGCGAGGATATAAATAGGGGTCATAGCTGCCGTGATCGGTTCCTTGGTAAATGGTTAGTGCTGAAAACCTACAAGGAGTCTGTGTGCTGTTTCGTGAACCGTGAGTGTTTGTTAGTGTTTTGTTAACTGTCGTCTGTTTTTAATAGACTACCAGTTGCACGATCCGGAGCTGTAGCGAAAGCCAGCATAAACCCGGACATCACTTTCACCCCTGCATTTCACAGAGAACTGTATTACACCACTGCACGTATTCACTATCACTAAGAACTGTGTTTGTGTTTTGTGTTTAGTGTTGGTTTGTAAAACTGGACTTTTGGTTACGGGTCAAACCCGGGGAATTACAAATACCGAGTGATACACGCCACTGTATCACTCCAACATTATTATTTACAGGCGTTTGCCATAAGGCTCTGGACTTGTTAATTAATTAAATCAATAAACACCCTTGCACCTGGAAATCATTGTCTGTCTGTTTTGTATCCGCTCTGCACTGCACTCACCTGTATTCACTCACCACTTTGTCACAGTCGTTTAAGAGGGAAACTAGTGATAATGTTGCTCGTGCTAATAAGAGGTTAGAAAATTGATTTTAAAGTCTTGGTTAGCACTCCTTTAAGGGGGAGCAGGGATAATGTTGCTCGTGCTTGTGAGGGGTAAGGGATTTTCTTTGAAATTCTTGGTTAGCACTCCTATAATGTAAAGTAACTACTAATGTCTCGATTACAGGGCACTCCTGTGTTGCTGGGCTATAAATATACCAATTGACTCAAAGTGATTCTGTGTCATTTGGCAAACCAACCCCTTTAAATCAGCCCTGCAGGAAAATGGCAAAAGACTCAAACCAATGCTGTCAATAGCTGTCAGACTGGCGTGTGGTGTTTTAGATTGATTCATGACTCAGATCCAGCAACACTGAAATTAAAGATGAGAAAAATGCAAAAATACTGTGGTAAACTTTTCTAAGGGAAACAGGACACTGAAGACATTGCTCCTGCTGTCAAGCAGTCTGTACAAAGGGCTAACAATGCACTGTAGCAGAGGCTTCCTTACAAAAGAGACCCATGTGCAGCATTCTGTATTATTCAATGCACAGCGGCGGCAGCAGCGTTCTATGAAATACTGAGTTACATTAAACATTTAAAACGTGAACTAACTGAAGATACAAGGATGCCGGACTGCATCAGTAACAAACAATAACTCTATTGGGCTGCACAGCAGGTTTCTATTCCATTAAAGGCGAAGTTTTAAATAAATATAGGGACTATATTCACAAAGCGTGACATACAGTATTATTTTAGACAGTGTAAACAGTGGTCATATTCGTAGCGCATGTGTTCTTTTCATGCGTTCAAATTTAGATGCAGTTAACCACAATGCCATTGAATTTGTTCAACATGGGCTAGGTTTGTTTCCACCTTCATCTCATTCAGTCACTTGTAGGCAGTGAACTGTGCAGTGTGTGGATTAAACACAACTGTATCACGACTCTTTCACATTCAGGGGGGTGAGTTTTATGAAGAGGTTCTGTTGCAAGCCCTTTTAGCCGTAACTAACTCACATTTTTACTTGTGTAACTCTTAGCCACCATAAAATCATCAGGAATGTTACGATCTTTAAACTTCTCCTCATCGTTTAACAGTTGTCAATGATGCATGTCAGATATCAGGGATGGAAATAAGACCCCTATTGCAAAGCAGTTTCACCCATTCCAGGCCAGGTTTTACTAGCCCCAGTGTATACAGTAGGTAATAAGCTGAGGTGTGTCTTATTAAAAACTCACAGTGAAACCAGGAATGGATCAAACTGCTATGCAATGGAAGCCTTACTGTATTTCCATCCCTGGATATACAGTATAGGTAGGCTGTAACAGGATGTGTGAAGAGTAAGGTCCTTTGTTCAATACTAATCCAAAGTCTTTTCTACACATGCTGTAGATGTTCTTTGTTTTACCCCTGACCTGGGTTTGTGCAACAGTGACTGTCAAGGTAGCCCACTGAGTTTCACATACAGTGTTTCAGTACAGTGGCGTACAATGTATCAAGAAAATAAGAGACTTAATTATATAGAGCAACAGTGCTGAAACCTTGCCAAGCTCCCTTCGAAGTGCCTTGTGTCTATCGCAACACCCCCCCTACCTATATATAGATATATCATTTACCAGTGGAATTTCACAGAATTATTTACAACATTCCGTACTATTCTTAATCTGACTTTCATAACACAACAACTCGACCAAAGATTCACTGCAATTTCCTAGTAAAAACCATAAAGAACAGAGTTCTATTGATGTGGTTGTTTTGAGTCACCCTCCAAAACGTTTCTGCCCCCCCTCCCTTTTCTGTTTTTGAGCCCCCCAGATGTAGACAGTATCTGGTTCTGTTTTGAAAGGACATGCTGGATTGGGTTCTGTTTTGAAAGGACATGTTGGTTTGTAGCACACAGTCTGCAATGCTGGAGAGGATACAGAGTGAACTCTACAGCACATGTGAGGAGGATGTTCTTCTCAGAGCCAGAATTAGGAATTTAAGGATCTGATGCTGAACAAAACAGTAGAGACTTTACAGTATTTTACTGGCTCAGGACATGACTCTCAGTCTTTCATTTCCATTACACTTTGTATTAATCTCAGTAAAGTGCACTGCTCAGATCCCAGCTTCACTCCACCCCCAACCTGGACAGTATACTATACTTCTGCACTGGCACATACTGGAGCTCGTCCCTCTTGTTTTAATGAAATGTTAGCAGGGTTAGAAGCTCACACAAGCCCTGCTGCTGCACCCAATCTGGGTTCCTTATACAGTAGCTGAATGAACAACTAATAGTCAACTGTGAAAGAACTTGCGCACGGTTCTAAAAATTATTTTTCCATATTTAACTCTTAGCCTGCCCTGCAGGTTTTTGTAATCTCCTTGCTCACTGTTGCACTGCGAATATTCCAGAACCTGTGCACAGTATCTACAAATTTGATGAATGGAATATTTGGAGGTAATACTTTCAGCCACAAGAGCCCTGACTCAATCAAATATTAACCCTTCATTTTCTGGAAAGAACTGCATTTTTGTTTTGTCTTGTTGTACTGTACAGTAGTTGTTTCTACAGACAAAATTAAACCAAGGGCAAAATAAATACTAGCTTGCAAAATAGTTCATTAAAACCTGATAAATCGATCACTAATGACTCCAAAAGAATGAGCCCTTTCATGTCCAAAACTTTCAAAACGCATTTGCAAAACAATGTTTGGCCTTGTGATACGAATCAGCAATGTGCACAGTCTCCATTTTCAACCTGTTCTCAAGACACAATGAAACATGTTTATTTAACACGAGTTCTATCTGGAAACTGATTCTTCAGACTTCCTGTTTCCTGCACAATGTTAATCGTAACAAAAACAAAATACCATTCCAAAAGGCAAAAAAAAAAAACAGAACTAGAAGAGATCCCATTTCTTTTGTTCCATTTTTGTTTTTCCTGTCTGAGCTAGAGTGGAGCTTGCAGTTGATATTCATAACCTCCCCCTGCTGCAGGCTGAAGCAGGAGCGGGCCTGTTTATTCAGAATGACTCGGCAGCTTAGTGTGCCTGTGTGAAAATGATGGTATCACAGCTTGTCTGTGTAGCCATTGCCTGATATTTGTGATTTGTTTATTGTAGCAATGAACCGATAATATATTGATACACTGTGGCTAATCACGCTGGTAGTAAAACCTGGAATGGGCGAAATTGCTATGCTTATTTCCATCGCTGAAACTGCATGGCAACAGTGCATATGTTGCAGATGGCACACATTACAAACCATTTCCAGAGTCCAGAGAATCAAACTCACGTGAAGGGATTTATAAACACATAATGAAAAGCACAGGAAAAAAAACAAAAACAAAAAAACAAAACAAACAAAAAAAACATATCAATGTTTATTTATTCAAAGTCTTTTAAATATCTAAATGTTGGGCACATAATAAAAGTAACAGCACTCAAATGTGGGGTTTCTCCTGATGGCTTTTTTGATTGGTTACAAAAATACCCAATATGTTAAAATGTTTTGAAATGTTTTGAAAATGAACTGGAATCTAACATCCATAATGTTCAGCTCCTCAAGTACTGAACCCTCACAGGTCCAGGCCCATTCAAACTGGAATGAAATGTTCATCACCAGACTGCAATGCAACAGCAAAAACTGACTGAAACAAACCCCCAGGCAATGGGGGAGCAGAGTGAAGCTGTTCTGAATTGTTTCTACAAGATGATCTCATTCCTCTCTGAAGATGCCACGTCTCCTCTCTGTAGCCATAAGCTAATATTGTCCTGCTTATCTCTCACAAACATCCACCGACAAGCACACGCTGCACCAAGTCCTATTATAGCAAAGTGTGCTTCTAATGAATGATTGAAACCGCTGCTCCCCTGCCCTCCCTTCCAATACTGCAGCATTCTTTAAGAAGCTTCAGCTTCACTCCTACCGCACACCTCCACTACGACTGTGACAATCTGAGCCCTCAGTATCATGAAGACCCCTGTGTCCGACACTCCTGTGCCCTACATCCATGCTCACAGTGTGACACAAATGTAAGTGTGACAGAGCTGGTCTGCATTAACTGCTTCTTTGGAAATGTTTTGGTATCCCTGAATAGATACAGCGGCGACCCTCTTCAAAACACAGGGAAAAGATTTTTAACAAGCAAGTCTATCCTTTTAAAAAATTGCCATGGTATTTTTGCACTGTATTGTTGCAGTTTTCCCATGCTTTTCCCCATGGTTATACTATGCATTTACCATAGTTTACCCTGGTTTACCATGTTGATTAACAATGCTTTCACTGTGTTTTATTACACTGTGCCCAAATGTATTTTTTTATTTATTGCACCACTGGGGTATCAACAGTTTAGAGTCTAAACGTTTAACGTGCCTCAACATTTAACCGTTGTCAAAAGTATGCAGGTCAAATGTGCACAGTGTAAGCCAATTTATTTCATTTTCAGTAGTCCTTCAGTCTTTTCCATAGAAAATTAAATGCTGTAAACAAAACACAAACACACTTTGCAGTAATTATATATATATATATATATATATATATATATATATATATATATATATATATAAAATGGAGAGATGTAATGATGGCTTTTCTGATTGGACACAAAGGGTCTGATTTTCAAAGCATTTACTCCTGTCTTTAAAGAAATCCTATTTTACAAAATTAGACCCAAACAGCTAAGTAACACAACCAAAGTTCTCTTCAGCACTCTCAATGGGTTTGTTTCTCATTCTTTAACATTACCATTATTTAACTCCAGCTTTTTGAAAGGAGATAAAATCAAGCATGGAGGAAATATGGCACAAAGATTCCCAACATGTTCAAGTTTAAGCGTGTTAATGCTAAAGTTTAAATGTTTAGAAAAGTAAAAGACACTCACACCCCTGCTGCAGAAGGGCTGGGAGGGATACAGTGGTTTGCAGAAGTATTCACCCCCCTGCAAAGTTTTCACATTTTGTTGAATTTTGTTGAGTCTTTTAGGATAGGTCTCTACTAACTTTGCACAGTAGGATGGTGAAATCTTTGCCTATTCTTCACAGATAAATTGCTCCAGTTCTGATAGGTTTGTTGGGGATCATCAATGGACTGCAATCTTCAAGTCTCGCCATAAATTTTCGATTGGATTCAAGTCAGGACTTTGACTGGGCCACTAAAGAACATTAATTCTCTTCTTGTTCAACCACTCCAGTGTGGCTTTGGCTTTGTGCTTTGGGTCATTGTCCTGCTGAAATGTGAATTTCCTCCCCAGTTTCAGAGTCTTGGCTGACTCAAAAAGGTTTTCCTCAGGCATCCGCCTGTACTTTGCACCATCCATTCTCCCCTCTATCCTGACAAGCTTCCCAGTCCCTGCTGAAGAGAAGCATCTCCATAACATTATGCTGCCACCACCATGCTTGACAGTTGGGATGGTGTTGACTGGGTGATGTGCAGTGTTGGGCTTGCGCCAGACGTAACGCTTGAAATTTAGACCGAAAAGTTCAATTTTTGTTTCGTCTGACCACAAAACCTTTTTCCACGTGTCTGCAGTATCATCTACATGCTTTTTCGCAAACTCCATACGTGCTTTAACATGAGGCTTTTTGAGTAATGGCTTCTTTCTTGCCACCCGTCCATACAGGCCAGCTTTGTGTAGGGACTGGCTTATTTTTGATGTGTGAACACTGACTCCCATCTCAGACACAGAACTTTGCAGATCTCTCAAGGTCATTGTTGGCTTCAGAGTGACATTCCAAACCAGTTTCCTGCTTGCCCAGCTGCTCAGTTTGGGAGGGCGACCTGATCTGGGTAGTGTCTGGGTGGTACGATGCATCTTCCACTTCTTAATAATGGACTTGAAGTTTTCTTGTACCCTTCTCCTGCTCTGTGCCTCTCTACCACTTTATCCCTGACTTGTTTCAAAAGCTCCTTGGTCTTCATGGTTGCTTTGTTGGATCACTATGTGAGTTGCAGCTTGAAAGTCTTTATATACCTGAAATTATCTTCAAGTTAAACCACTTTGAGTACACACAGGCTGAAACCATTTCACTAATTTTGTGACCTTTCAAACAAATCATTTGCACCTGAGCTGATTTAGGGCTGCAGTAGCAAAGGGGTTGTATACTTATGCAACTGAGATTAATCTGTTTTTCTCTGTAATACTTCTGCAAACCATTGTATCTGAAGTCCATTGTACCCACAACAAATACATTTCTGAAACAGAGACTGCTAATACTGGTATGTGTCAGATTATATGTGGGGTACACACACACAACCAGAATTGGCATACCCATGTGTAACTTGTGAGTAACCATGTGTAACCAGTAAAATTAACTCCTGAAGATAAACAATTGGACCATTGATGGTGTTTTTGTTATGGGATTTCAATATGTGGTTTTGTTATGGCATTTCAATGTGGTTTTGTTATGGCATTTCAATATCTGCGACCAGGATCACCCATCTTTCTAACTCCTCCTGCTGCTGAAAATATTTTTCTGCACTTTACCTTTTACCTCATTTCTCAATTAGGTCTCTACCAGTGTGTGGGCAGCCAGTCTGTCATTTTCAATATATGAACATGAAACAGAAAGAAAGAAACAAAGAAAGAAACAGACTCAATATTATAGTGCTACATTTGGAAATAGGCCTTGTAACAGGGCCAGGAGCCCTGTACATAAAAAGGGGGAGGGGCAAAACCCTGCCATAAATGTATTTGTTTATTTTAGTACGGGGTACCCCTCCGCCCCTGTGCAATTTATTATTTTATATTTGTTTTGTTGTTGTTATTATTATTGTCGTTACTGTTATGGTTTATTTATTTATTTATAAATATGACGGCAGAGTCGTGTTTTGTTATTGTTTTGTATTGTTTCGTAGCGTGGATGGGAAGCCCCATCCACATTAAAAACCTTGTGCAGAAGGTGACCATCTCCCGAGTTAATTCATTGTTTAATTGTTGCTAATTGGGAGATGGTCACCTGTATATAAGCCTGCAGCTCTCTTGCTCTGGGGGTGGGTGTAGAGGAGAGTGCGGGACAGCGAGAGGAGAATGGAGAAAAGAAAATTTAAAAATATACAGGATCAGTGACAGCATCTGCCCAGCCTGACCTGTATTGGCTGTTTTTGTGTTCGAGATTTTGTTTAGAACTTTTATTTTCGCTCTGTGAGTGTGTTTTTTTTGTTAAACCTTTTTATTTATTTTGGTTTGTTAAAAATAAACTGTGCCGCAGCACCTTTGCACCGCAATATTTTACTTGTTTGTTTTTCTTCCTGCATTCCGGCCTGACATCACCACTTAGCCATCCTGTCACAGGCCTTCTAAAAGAATCTTAATGAGTAACGACACATGTTTTGACTATTCGTTCTCAATGTCTTTAGTGTAGTACTGTGTACTCATAATGATTAGGGCTTTCAGGATTAAGAAGAGGTACTGTACATAATCCTACACCTAGATATCTGGTCCTACTATACTGTATGCGCGTGTGAAAATGACACACTGACAGGTGAACAGATGTCTTAGCAAGACAGAGGTCATGCTATTGGGTTCTCTGCATCAGCTGCGTAAAGTTGGTAGCTTTAGTTTGGTCATCGACAGGCTTGAGATTAGTCCTACGTCTGAAATTAAAAATGTAGGTGTTAAATTTGACTCTATGTTGTCTTTTGAGGCCCATGTTAGAAATATCTGTAGAGTATCTTTTTTTTTACCTACGAAATATCGCTTGCCTTAGATCATCTTTGTCAATGCTTGATGCGGAGAAACTGATAGATGCCTTCATTTTAGCGAGAATTGACTACTGTGATGCCTTGTTTGCGGGTGTTTCCACTAATGTTCTTAATAGGTTGCAATACATTAAAATTCTGCTGCTCGAGTTTTAACAAGAAAAAGAAAGCATGACCATAGAACACCAGTTTTAGCATCTCTTCACTGGTTACCAGTTAAATATAGAACTGACTTTAAGATCTTGCTGCTGACCTTCAAGGCCTTGAATAACTCTTGTATTCGCCTATCACTGTCTCGACCTTTCTGCTCCCTCCTATCTCCTATCTTCGCTCTTCCGCAACTGGAAGATTAGCTGTACCCCCCCCTCCGCTCCCCTGCTTCCAGAGCCCGCTCCTTCTCCTCCCTTGCACCTCAGTGGTGGAACGACCTACCCACGGATATCACGACTGCTCAGTCCCTGACCACCTTCCGGCGCCTCCTCAAGACACACCTGTTCAGACAGCATCTGTAAACCTCACAACTCTCAACTATACTTGACTATATGGCACCCAATTGTACCAGTACTTGCATCAGCTTGTAATTGTACTGAACTGCTACATACCTGCCGTATTCTACTACTGATATTACTGCTTCTACTACTGTATCTTGTACTTGATTTTACTCTTATAGATATCCATATTCACGTTTTTGGTGAATGCTTTTATTTGAAATTGTTCTTTTTTTTAATTCTTTTTTTTAACAATTATTTTTATTCATTTTCCAATTCTCCCAATTTTGGAATTTCCAATTATTATTCAACCTGGCTCACTGCTGCAACCGCCAAATTAACTCGGGAGAGACGAAGACGAGTGCTCGTGTCCCCTGAAACGAGTGCCGTCAGCTGTCAGTCTGTGCAGCCATATCCAGAACTTAGTGTCTGAGAACCACGCAGTTCTGAATTGCTTACAATCCGGCCTGCACTATAGGTCTGATTGCTTCGCTGTGGCTCTGCAGTGTGAAAAAAGACGGCTAGGCAGGTACACGTTTCGGAGGACGCGTGTGTCAGCCACCATTCACTAAGTCGCCTGGGGGTTGCCGCGGTGAACCGGGATTAATAAAATACAATTGGTGATTCCAAATTGGGGAGAAAACTGGGATAAAATCCTTGGCGATGACTAAATTAAAAAAAAAAGAATTATAATAATTGATGTGATGTGACCTTTAACCTCACCCAGGTCAAATCACGTAACCTTGGATTTTTGTCAGTGTTTGTTAGGTTGTAGCCTAGCCCTTATCTACATTTCCTGCAAGTTTTATTTTGTGCCTGCCATTGGTTGAGGCACAGCACAGAGTTGAATGCAGAGTGTCAGGTGAATCTTCTAAGTGAAGCGATACACCCCTAATACACTTAAACAAAAATATTTAGTTAGAATCGAGTATACTCACCTCTCCTGTTAAATTGAAGCTGCAGTGATGCAGCTGGTGCAGCTGTAACAGCTATTAATATATTAATGAATTAACCAAGGTGCCCTATTTACACAATTGGCTAAAACAAACAAATACAGGTGAATTAAATATAAATCAATACTGAATTGTGCACATTTAATTTTGTCCCCACCAGTGGTACTTCTGTCAGCGTTTGTTTGGTATTAAGTGATGCTTCTCCAGGAGCTGTAATTACCACTGTTCAAATCCAATAAATCACTGAGCCTGGAAAAGAAAATCTATTGTTAGAAGTGGTGGAAATGTAGATATTTCATTTTCAGGTCTCTGTCCTTATACTTCTGTATGCAACACAATTTACCAGTCACCTATGCTTAAGTTGCCCTTTTCCTTCGTAGCCTCTGTCAAGGCTTTTGATGCTTTGGCCATCTCCTTGTCTCTCAGGGTGTATGTCCTTCCTGTTGCATTTGTTGGCTCCACTGATGTCCGCACATCCCCCATGTCTACAATAAATTGATCTGGACAGTGTGGGAAACAGAATGATTGTGTTGGTCCACTCGGGTACAGGAAGTTAATTTCAGCCTCCCTTTTCTTCATCAGCAGACACCACCAGCCTGAGCCACCAGTGACTGTCAAACTAAACAGTAACATATCCTTTCACTTGGTCAAATGGTAGGACATCCTCATCAACTGTGATTGATTCTTCTCTTTGTTTTGTTGTCTGGGAGAACTCTCATACAAGGACTTTTGCTTTGGAAAGTGGTTGAAAGAAGTGGAGATGCCGTGTGCCAGGCACAGTTCTTACCTTGAGGAATCGTTGCTCTGGAAGATCTTGCTCAGCTTGCCATCGTGAAGTATTCTACTTCAAGAACAGGAATGTTGTCTTTTGCAAACCTGTACAATTGGTGAGGTGTCTGGATCTTGTCATGGTATGGACGCTGCAAACTGGCTTTTGTTGCTATTCGTTTAATGGTTCCTCCTACACCATCACAGTCCTTTGCCATGAGGTTGCAAAGAAGTTCCACTCTGCTTCCACGCCAAAATCTTCCAAGTACTGGCAAATGTTGATGACATTTTTACAGTTCTTATATTGCCCTGCACACCCATCAGAGAAGTAATAGATTTCTCAGGCACCTCCCAAATTTGTTCTCCAAGAACCTGAAAAGATGCTTTTGAAAGAGATAAACAGCGACTGTGTCATGAGTCACGCATTCTAATATTGCAACATATGACATGTGCTGAGAATTCCAATCTTTGTCTCAACAATAGCAAACAAAAGAATGTATGGTTGCCTGAGTTGTTCCACTGGTATGATTGTTCTTCGTCTTGAATGACAAAAGTGAAGTTTTCTGCAAAATCACCAAGAACTAGGAATTCATTTTCTTGAAGGAGTTCATCCCTCAGCTGTTGATAATATGCAGTCAGCATCTTTGCGATGAAATCATGTTGAAGAGGGCTTGTGTAAGTCTGTATGAACTGATCAACAGGTTCATTGATTGTCTGAAGGGTGGATCTGTCAGTTGTAGTCCACTTCCGATACTCCACTTTGTCCACCCGGCTATCTTGAAAGAGCATTTGTAGATGACTCTTGAAATCTTCAAGTGATGGTCAATTTTCACCCTTTCGTAAGTGACGTTAGCTGGGGAACACAAGATAAGATAAGCAATGCCAATAGTGATTCAAAGGCACTTCTGTACTGGCACTCAGTTGTGGAAGCTTAGAACAAATGAAAATCAGCTTTACATTCTGGTGTGTTGTGCAGACACACACAGCATGTGTACCGCAACTGCCTGACAATACACACTCCTTTGGTTTTAGCTCTGCAAATTTGGAGAAGCCAATCTTCATGTCAGGATGCTGTAATCTGAAGAAACGATAGGCCTCTGAAAGATTGCAGAGAACAAGCCATTTTTGTTGGTGCTCCCTCCTTCCCGACTCTTTATTGTAAACAGAAACAAAATCTTTGTTTTCAGTCATGAGTCAACTAACATCTTCCGTTGTATAAAAATTTTACCATTTGAGCAATCTGCTCTGTAAGTGTTCTCCCCCCAATTTTTGGATTTGGATCCGATAGGCATCCCTTCTCTTCCTGTAAAGCCTTGGCTGTCCTGGACATGTGGTAGGTAGCACCAAACTCAGCAGCAGACCTTCGTATAGATCAAGACATTGGGACAGCTGTCAAAATATGAATTTACTGACTTTGACTGACATTTGAATTACATTTTACCTTCAGCTGGGCCATCATTTCTTGATATGCCTGAGCCTGCTCCTTGATTGTTTCATGGTCTTCCGCTTCTGTTTGTGGGAAAACCTTTCTTAGCTTTCTCTTCATTGCTTCTCTGACCTTCTTTACCTTCTGAGCTGCATATACCTTTTGTGACAATTTCCTTCTCTTCAGTGGAGAATCTTGTTCCTATTCAGCTTTGAAAATGTTGTTGCTTTCAGGTTGTTTGTCTTGAACATCATGAAGGCTGGATTCTCTGAACTAGACTCCTTGGGGTCACTTTGTGTTGAAGGTGATGTTTGGTCTTGGTCAGGAGGACGATGGGCTAGCAACTTCATACAAGGGTAACATAACTTCTGGCCATACACAAGTTAAGCTTCTGGTGGTCCCTGATCTGCTTCTTTGTTAAGGTGCGACCTTTAGTGCGGCACACCCCACGATGCTTTGATGTCTTTAATGCCAAGAAAGACATTGGAAGTACTTGCCATTTATGCAACAAATTGTCTTCAATATCAAATAGACTGAAAAACTGCAAGAATTTTAGCCACAAACATTTAATGTCAAGAATGTTAAACTGATAAGTACAATATATACATGTTTTTGGAAGAGTACCAGGTTTAAGGACACACCTTAGATGAGTTATAGTTGGGTTTTCTTGTTTTTCACTTTATAAAGGGCACATTCCAGTATTGATCTGTATTTAATTCACCTCTGCTACACTTTAGTCACACGTGTTTATAGGCCAAATTAATTAATTAATTAACATGAATCTGTTACAGCAGCACCAGTTCACTGCAGCTTCAATTTAACAGGCGAGTATACTCGATTCTAACTAAATATTTTTGTTTAAGTGTATTAGGTGTGTAAACACTTCACTTAGAAGATTCACCTGACACTCTGCATCCAACTCTGTGCTGTGCCTCAACCAATGGTAGGCACAAAATGAAACTTGCAGGAAATGTAGATTTAAAGGGTCTAGGCTTCAATCTAACAAACACTGACAAAAATCCAAGGTTAGGCGATTTGACCTGGGTGAGGTCAAAGGTCACAGAATCACACAACATTTTTTTATCTTACAGTTCACATAACTTCGATAGAATGAGAAGATAGTGCTATTAGAGAGCTTTAAAACAACACCAAAACTTTATGTGTCAATTATAGAGGAAGTTATGACCATGGAAAGGTTGGGTGGGAGGTTCCAAAATCGGTCAACTTTGATGAACTGTATCTCATGAATGGGATGTCACTCAGGCCTAAAGTTTACACTTGAACTACTACTCCCAAAGACAAACATGCATGGACATTTTTATCCAAATCAATGGAGGTAGAGGTTTTTGGTGATTGATTTCATATGGAATGACCCTACTGTGATATTTTGTAAGGTGATACTTTGTATTGATATTTTGTAATAACTTTATGTCACCTTGGATAACAGCGTCTGCTGATAAATAGATCATAATAATGTCTTCATATGGTACTGTACACCCAAATTCTGCTTGTACTGAAGACATTGAGAAAGACTTTTAGTCTAAACGTGTCATTACTCTAAGATTATTTTAGTATTTCTAAAGAAAACATACCAGCAATGGTTTACTATAAGTTAAATTTCAAATAAATAAATATAATCAATCCTATTACAGATATTACAGATTCATTTGTTGTCCCAATCAAATCAATTAGCCAGATTTTATATTTAGAAATTCTAAAAGAAACGTAACAGATTCAATGACAAAATGCTACTGGTGCCCGGTTTAAGGAATACCGCAGAGCAAGTAACAATTGTGCTTTACATACAATACATTCAAAAAACAAATGAAACACTGCATGGTAGAAATGGGTCACTGCCTGAAATGAAAGTGATAGAACCCAGTGCTTCAGACAGCCTTCCTCCACTGTGCTGTACAGTAGCTGCCTGTCCAGCTTACAGCAGAGAGCAAACCGTGCTGTACTACAGTATTGGTAGATGTGATGCAGCTCGCAACTGCAACCACAAATTGGTGTCTTACAGATAAAGTCAAAAAATAAATTAGCATAAGGAACAGCAGAAACATTTTGGATACACTTTAAAATACAGGCCCATTAACTGCACTTGGTTACACTGTACATTAGTTACCACTTACTGATATTTATTACAGTAGTGTGCACATTTACTAGAACACCCCATTGTAGTTTTGATTTGTTGTTCCTATAAAATCAAACCACTGTTCCTGGAAATCTTGGAAAATTGTCAAGGTAGGCAAATTAGTGATGGACTTTAATAGGCCACAGATTCAATTCATTTAAAATAGTAAGAGAAATTAAACATATTAGCCACAAATGATAAAATGCATGAGACTTTTTAGGAGTTGTTTAAGATGCCTAATTAAAGCACAAAGTGGTCTAATTACATTTTCACACAAGTACCTATTCTATATTGCTGGTTACTGACCGAAGATTGCAATTCTTATGCAGGCAGGGATATAAAAGGATATAAATGACAAATCTTGAACTGTTCTAATAAACTACTGTATGTGCACTTAGCACAACATTGGACCTTCACACATTAACAACATGTATTTAATATGTCTGGATGGAAATAAGACTCCCATTGCATAGCAGTTTGATTGTAAAACTTTACAATGCATTAGTAAGACATCATCTAGAATATTGTGTTCAGTTCTGGTCACCTCGCTACAAAAAGGATATTGCTGCTCTAGAAAGATTGCAAAGAAGAGCGACCAGAATTATCCCGGGTAAGGCATGTCGTATGCAGACAGGCTAAAAGAATTGAATCTTGAACAAAGAAGACTACGCGGTGATCTGATTCAAGCATTCAAAATTCTAAAAGGTAGACTTTTTCGACCTGAAAAAAGAAACAAGGACCAGGGGTCACAAATGGAGATTAGATAAAGGGGCATTCAGAAAAGAAAATAGGAGGCACTTTTTTACACAGAGAATTGTGAGGGTCTGGAACCAACTCCCCAGTAATGTTGTTGAAGCTGACACCCTGGGATCCTTCAAGAAGCTGCTTGATGAGATTCTGGGATCAATAAGCTACTAACAACCAAACGAGCAAGATGAGCCGAATGGCCTCCTCTCGTTTGTAAACTTTCTTATGTTCTTATTCCTGGTTTTACTAGGAGTTTAAAAAGACACACCTCTACTTGTTACTGTACCTATACACTGGAGCAATTCAATTGTGGTAAAACATGGAATGGGTGAAACTGGTATGCAATAAGAGTGTAACCAATATTCTTTCCCCAGATTTTGAAGCATGATTTTATTTCTAGATGGTTGCTTGCTTCTTTAACAACAATTAATTACCAAACTATATTTTATTCTTTAAATAACTCAAGGGTGAGAGCTTTGTGAATACGTCAGCTAAGACCATTCAAATCTGAGAATCAAAGTTATGAAAAAGATCATTTTTAATATTACTTTGAATTCTCATCTTTGTGGGGGATTCACAGAAACCTCCATACCTTCCTGAGCCCTTAAGCTCTGTAGCAATTTGTTTGTCCTTGTTAAATGGATGGGATGCCCTTTCATCTTGGAGAGGTTAAGTGTTGCATTGCAGTGCAGTGTGTTCACTGAGTTCACTCTGGTAGACACTTAGTCCTGTCATTGCTGAGGTTCTGGCAGCATCGCTGTGGGGTTTTTACTATTTGTAAATAATTGTTATTGTCAAATATTTGTCATTTTAATGGTGAGCAAGCCGCCCAGTCAGTTCTAGAGAGAGCAGATCCAACTGATTCTACCCGAACTTCAAGTTCTACAATTTTATAAAACTATAGTCAAGCATGTTTTAACATCCTACAGATACATTTATGTAAATAATAATTAGTTTGGTGAAATATGGTGCTCACTGCGGCAGGTTAACTCCCAGAAAACAAACTTTACCAGGTAGTGACAGGGGATATTTGCGCAGCTTTCAAGTTTGCTGATTGTTGCAGGAGTTTATTTCTTGCACAAACAGTCGTGTTCAGAGCTCAGTCCAGGCTGCAATGCGCAAAGCTGTTAAACACCCCGCCACAAATCAGCAGGACTTTGAACGTGGAATGATAAGTGAGGAATGTGCACTTCAAAGGATATATACCTGCGTTTACCATCATCTCACCCAGCAGACGGGCCTTGGAAACCTCAGATCGTTCTTCACACCTGACACCTGGAACGCTCCCAGCACAGGGGAGAGGAGCTACTGCACACAACACACACACAGTGCTGTTTCACTTCAATTGTGTGTGGGGGGGAAAGAAACAGGAAAGAACCAAAATTTACCAATTACCAATTACCTAAAACACTTTGTCTGTATCAGGAACTTATACAGGGATTAGAGAAAGTAAACTTTTAATTATTATTATTATTATTATTATTATTATTATTATTATTATTATTATTATTATTATTTTAGAGTGACCAATTATTATTATTATTTATCAACCCCCATTTGAAATGTCCAGTTATGTTTTTTCTCCTCACAGCAGCGGGTCCGCACACAGCACAGACGTTCTAAAGCAAGAATCGCTTCTACGCCGAGCAATCCAGATCAGAGGTGGGCGGGCTACTGATCTCGGAGAACAGAGATCAGCCATGCTTTTTATCCACTCTGAATGTGCTCGGTGTCTGGCCAGTAGGGTTCGCTGTTGCGCAATGAGAACTAGTCCCTGCCGGTTTCCCATCCCCCACCCGGGAGCGTCAGAGCCAATGTGACGCACCCTTCAGAGTCCTCATCAAAGTCCGGCCTCTTTGCACAGCCCGGACGTGAACTGGCGCTGTCCAAGCTGTATAACTCATCCTGCACTCCCAGCGGCCGCACTTTAACTGGATGAGCCACTCGGGGACCCACTAAAAACTTTAATTATGATTTTGATTGTTTTAATGTAATTCTTTGGTACAGCATGGCCTAAACCACTGTTAAAAGGACTTACTGGGGTAACTGAACTATATATATATTTTTTATCATGTGTTGTATTATAAAGCTACTGCATGGCTCAGTATGTAATGCAGGGACGGAAATATTGTATTGCAGTTCCTGATTTTACTATGAGCTTGTTATCTATACACTGTGGCTAATCAAGCTCGTACTAAAACTAGGAATGGGTTAAACAGTTATACAATAGGAGTCTTATTTCCATTCCTGTAATGGTACCTGTTGAGATGCACGTGGGCAAGGCCTGACACAATCACTGCTTCTTAATTCTTAATGCACCCGGGACTGCTGAACTAGGACTGCCCCTCTGTGGCACCCAAACCCTAATCCAGAGCTAATTACTGGAGACAGATATAGATCTACCAGCCACCACACAGGAGCTCTGGGCTGACAACAGAGCTGCGCTCAGTCTCTGGGGCCAGGAATATTTCGGTAAAAATCAGTAGAAATATAAAAAGGCCTTAAATATAGATCTGACTTATTTTCATTATTATAGAGCACGATAACTCTACCTAAAACCTATCCTGTGTACTGACTGTATTCAACTTCATGTAATCCTGGATTCTGATACTCAAATCTTACAGACCAGGTTTTATCATAACTGAATTAAAGTTCTCTACATTTATACAATATGTACTGCGATGACTTTGTCACGTACAGACTGAGAAACAGGCAAACAGGATAAAGTCAGCTTGCTAAAGACACTTAGTAAATATCATCTCAATTGGACAAGCGGCATTCTAGATACACTACATGTAAAAACTTTAAAAAGTGTAACAAACAGTCAGATAGACCAACAAACTTCATATAAGCCAAGACTATGATACAATCAATAACTTCTGCTGAAAAAAGTCCTTAGCAAGTTTCACAAGCAGTTCTCTCAATCCTGTACTGTATATGCAGAACTATAACGTTGATCACACACACATACACACGCACACACAGGAATAGCAATCTGAGCATAGGGTGGTGAACAGACTTGCACAGAGTCTATACAAAGTGTACAGTTCACACTGAGCATAGCTTTAGGGAACACCATTTTAAAATTACAAATAAGCAGCTCTTTCATTAACAGGTACTGAACCCTGCAGCTACAGTAACTCTCTCTACTGCAGTAAAAACAACTCCTAAAATAGAAAGGGTGTTCTGAAAATAAGGGGTCCGAGTCTGGAGTGAGAATGAATGTGCTGGAGCTTTGTACTGTACTGTACTCCCTCCCCCTCCAGCCGTGTGTCAACTACAGCCAATGTCACGTGAAAGTACGTAATCAACGTCACGTAATCAATGTCATGTGGAAGTATGTAATCAACGTCATGTGGAAGTACGTAATCAACGTCACGTGGAAGTATGTAATCAACGTCACGTGGAAGTATGTAATCAACGTCATGTGGAAGTATGTAATCAACGTCATGTGGAAGTATGCAATCAACGTCATGTGGAAGTACGTAATCAACGTCACGTGGAAGTATGTAATCAACGTCACATGGAAGTATGTAATCAATGCTTATGCAGTAAGTTGGCCAAATTAAATAAAATGGACACATTTGTCTTTCGAAAAAAATCAACTACTTCAACTGCTGACACAAGTGGCAGTAGCAGTTCGAGTGCCACTGCGAGTACTACTGCCAATGGCAAGGATGCATCAACAGAAGAGCCACAACCCAAAAAGTCCAGGCTAGTAAGAAACATTTGTTTTGTGGAAATCAATGACAAACCTATGTGCTTACTGTGTAACGAGTTTGTGATTTGCAAGACATTTCGAAAATGTTCATGAGGACTTTTCCAATAAATTTCCGATTGGCCATAATAGTCGCAAAGTGGAAGTCGAGTGACTGAAACAATGCCACCAGAAACAAAAAACAGGCTTGAGACAATTGACAATTCATGTCAGAACTCGAGCTTACAGACAAAATCCATCAGATTGCAAAAAACATCCCTATCAGCGCGAAAACAGTTGCATCACGTATAAGGGAAATGGCCGAGGACTTGATCACCTTGTCCATGCAGTCTCACAATGAGTCATTATCCACATACACACTGTATTGCAGATCTATAGACTATAATTGGATGAAATGCAGGAATCAGAATTTATCTTACGCTGTCTGTCAGACGTTATGGTCTAGCCTTATCATCATGTGACACTACTATTAAATTTGATTGGCTGGTATTGAAAATGTTGCCTTCGTGCTGCCTGAAAAATAGAACATCGTCCGAAGTGAGAGACATGTCGCCGGGGTGTTGCCCAGAGAGGTCACACAAGGTGACAAGCAGGCAACATCTGTCGCCTCCTTGTTGCCGTTGACAAATGTCGCCTGTGTGACCAGGCCTTTAGACGGGACAATTATGGGAATTAAGACTGAAAAGGGTGCTCCCTCCAGTCCAGGGCAGGCTGGTGGCACAGACTGAATTGCTCCCTCCCTCACCCCCTAAGAGGAAGGGTGTTCCCTCCATTCCAGGGCAGGCTGGAGGCATGGAGAGTAAATCGCACTATTTTTGTTGTCTTTGATGAAATGCTTGAAAAGGCAGTAGAGCTCTACACCCTTTCAAACATGAGGATTGCAAGTCATTTATAAAGCAACACATAAAAAGCAACACATGCAGGAGTTCAAACAGTTTATTCTAAGATTCCCACGGTGCGCACACAGTGCTTAATCTGTCTAGCGCAGGAGCTGCACACTGTGCATTAAGAACAGACACTGTCACCGCTGCATCACTCTCTTCACTGAACGTTGCCCTTATACAGTAACGATGTTCTCATGCAGTTTCCTTTCTTTGGGGAAAACCTCAACAGTCCTTTTCTAGTTGAAAATATAGCCCTCTGGGCTCAAAACCCTAGCACAGCTTCTCTTGAATGTAAATTGAATGCACTACAGAGGTGAAATTAACAGAGAAACAGAATTAGAAACACTTAATATGTAGCACACACTTACGTGTATGCGCTCATGACTGATAGCATGCAAATGCAGCCCCTGACATACATAAAAGCGCCACCTCCCGGATGCAATTCGCTATGGAGGAGACTTTGAAGGTGGGTGAGGGTGGCAATATTAGGGGTTCGGTTGGCAGGTGCTTCTGTTTTCCAAGACCACACATACATTGTTTCTAGGGGTTCGGGCTCCAAAGTGATGACACTCTCTTTGTAGAGCTCTTAACAGACATGGCTTCTGATTTCAACTCTCCTTTTGAACCAGTGCCATCCTGGTTGCCTGTGGTAACCCTAAATCCTATTGACACTGCTATGGAAGGTGTTTCTATTATTCTGTCGAACCCCTGTATACAGCACCACAAAGTCAGAGACCTTGGGCATTGCAGGGGGATACAGAGCAGAACAGAGTCAGTACTTCTTCTTTAAAGCTTGCATGAATTCTGACAGGACGGATCGATTCAGATTTAAAAGCAGGCAATGTTTATAGCAAAATTCTACTGTCATCATTCTATGTGCAATAATAATGTGCTGATAGGGACTGGTGCATAAAGCTGCTCATCACAAGCATCAGTAGCATTAACAAGCGATACCCAATACCTAACCCTAACATTAACCCTGACCCTAACTCTAACTCCTAGTCAGTACAAGGCATGAGTCACGAAGAGGACACAGTTAACACTAACCAATACTTCATCACAGCACAGAAACCAGGACCAGAGGACACAGTTAACACTAAGGAAGGAGACACAGAGTGATGAGAGTATGGAATGAGTTACCTAGTCATGCTGTTGATGCTAAATCACTTGGATCCTTTAAGACCAACTTGACAAAGTTTTGAGATCACAGCTACTAGGAACTGGACGAGTGTAGATTGGCTGAACGGCCTCCTCTTGTTCATGAGTTTTCTTATGCTTATGTTTTAATTAGCATTAGCAACATTCACCCTTGTCCCTTTCTCGATTGGTGTGGGATATACAGATTGATTTCCAGTTTGAGACCAGAGCATGAACCTGACCTACATCACAGGAAGGGAGTAGGTACCAACAAGCAGTACCTTTCTAAACCTATGGTGTTGTATTTGAGAAATCCACATATACTCCAAATCCATTTTAGAAATAATCAGAATTACCTAGAAAATAGATGCACCACTTCCATGTATCCATTACTGTACCATTGCAGCAAACTGACAATTCAGGAATTGGGAACGACTTGATGCTGAATACAATGGGGAGGGGTACTCTCATCTCCAGTGGCAGTCATTTCTAGGGGTGTAATGACACACTAATCTCATGATATGATACAATACATATCACAATATGCAGGTCGCAATACGATATGTATAACAATACATGTGATTTCTCTGATTGGCTACTTGTATGATGCATAATATTTAATAATGGGCCTTTCTGTTAAAAGATAAAAAAATGTAATGTGTTTGGGGGAGAATGTATCCACACCAGTTATAAAACACACTTCTTCATTAAGAACCATTTTGTGACCTACAATGAGCTGTGTTGTGCTTTCGGTCTTGCACAGACAGGATCCAGACCTCTAGTACAATAGAATACATCATGTAAGGAAAGCAACCCAATCAATAAGACCTGGATATGGTGGCTCATAAATGGTGGACCACAAGTCTGATTCCCTCCAGTGGTTTACAGAAACCAACAAAAGTGAAACTCCTTACATCCTAGGTAGTGTAATGAATCTCCTGCCAGTGGTTGAACTGTTAATAATACTGACATCAGCTTAAGACACACACTTCCCTCTTGACTACAGAGCTTGCTCTTGTGTTGAATGGTAAGACGTTCATCTTTGAATAGTGTGCTTTGGTTGGTGTCCAGCCCTTGCCTTTCTATTCAATGGGCTGAGATGCCAATTCATAGAGTAGACCAAAAGAAACACACCCACAGCACTCTAACCCACACCAGTTACAGTGTGCAGCATAAACCTTGATCAAGGGATTTATTATTTTAAGTGTATTGCAAAAACACATTTCCTTATAAGTCCTGGAAATATTTTCTTACTCTACACCAATACTTTTTGCATTCAAAACATACCATAAGCGTTAAATGTTCCCCCCACCCCCTTTCCTTGGCTGAGCATGGTTTGCTTGAAAGGGCTTGCTTGTGAGCCCGCGACAGACCTCACACGTCATACCGTCAATCACCAGGGATCCTAGTTTTCCGCAAAAAAATAATTCTCCGATACAAAAACTATTCCACAATTAAAATAAAATGCTAAAATTGAGCCCCCCATCGTCACATTATAAGATAAACAAACAGTACTATTTAAACAGTTAACACAGGAAGCATTTATTGGTACTCAAATTCTAAGGAAGTTACACGCTCACCAGTGCAATCAATCTCTAACATAAACAAATTTACCATTTTACTTTAAACATCAGACATAATTCTGTGTAGTAATAATAATAATAATAATAATAATAATAATAATAATAATAATAATAATAATAAACTATAAATAGTATTCATTTATCTATCTTACTCTTTGTTATCTGAATGGCTAATGCCAAACTCCTTGACCCGATCTTATGGGTAATTTTGATCGTTTTCTGCATGTTCAAGCAGCTCGTTTAGTCGTAACAATGCACTGGATACTGAAGTAAACTGCAGCAACGTTTCAGCATGAATGTGAGACTGACAGCGTGCCTCGTTCAACCTTGACCTCTGTACACCAGAAGCAGTATGAACAAGTATGTTTACGTAAATGTAAAGCAAAATTGCCTGTATTGATGATTATATATGATACGTGTATTGATTTGGTTGTCAAACAAACAAATAAAGCCTTGCATGTTTTTTGCGGCCCCAAATGTAAAATTTATCCGACATCACTGAAAATCCGTATTTTTCCGCAACAATCTGATTCTTATTATGCTCGCGCTCAGTGCATAAAAGTTACGTGTGATTGTAGGCTGGTGATTTAAAAAAATATATATATCATCGTAAATCCGGCTCGTGAAAGCAAAAAAGAGAAAGGAGAGAGAAAAGCGAATCGGAGCTGAGCAGGAACCGCGTATCTTAAAAGTATTTTGTAAGTGATGTAAGTAAAGAGAAAAATAACGCCCTTTCACAACGAGAAAGGTCATCGACCTACTGAATGCAAGCTACAAAATTAAACTGCAAACTGTTTTGGGGAAAATATGCATCGCCATTAGGATCTTTTGCACACTGCCTGTGTATTGCTGAGAAAGAGCTTTCGATCATCAGAAATGTTCTCAAACATACATAATAGTTTATTATTATTATTATTATTATTATTATTATTATTATTATTATTATTATTACTATTATTATATTTTTTATTGACATCGAGGTTTGTGTATTCTGTTGGAATAATGAGGTATTGGCTACACTGTAAAAACAAACACATTTCTTCAACACTAAACGCAACGCATTGGTGTTCTAAGAAAAAAAAATACACTCAATAAGCCTAAGAGAAGAATTTAAGAAAGGAAATAGCCTAATTGAAATATGCATGATGTTGCATGTTAATGGTATTCCTTTCAAAATGTTAAAATTAGTAAATGTTTTATTATTTCTCAAAGTAAAGCACACACAACATATTACAATAAACTATCTGCACACTTAAACAGTGTGTTTTAACTGATAAACATCTAAGAACACTTCAACTGTTCTCGGTTTTTTACTGGTTATAATAGCAAGCAGTTAAGCTACTGTCTGTAACTGTAAAACTTGTACTGTATCTACATAAGAAACTTGTGGGGTTTTTGCTTCTTTGACATGGGCTATTAATCGTAGGGGAATAAGAACATACAAAAACATATGAATGTGTATATCTAAATAGTTTAAAAATTAATTATTCAAATGTTTACTGTATTTGAATCAATATTATATGTCTTTGTTCATGGGTGACATAAACATTTGAAGGTTGCTTCCAAGGTAAATTGTGTCAATGTGCGCTAGCTGAATTGAGAGGGGGGGCCCTTCTGATGGGACTTGTCCCGGGCCCCAAAATTCCTGGCTGTGGCCCTGCCTGTATGATTCAAGTCCCTAAGTTCAAAACTAATGGTGCTCGATCATTTAGAATTGAACTACCCCAACGGTCAACTTCATTCACGCATTCTCACAAACAATCACATGAACAACAAGTGGAATCTCTGCCTTGAAAGGCAAACATGCTCAGAATGACTGGAGTGCAACACGCAATGGGAAGCAATATTCACAGCGTGTCTATGATAGCTGGCTTTTAATAGCTTCTCTCAGACTCCAGAGACTTTTTTGAAGTCAAAAGACCGTCTCTTCCACTTCACACGCCCACACCATCCGCGACTGGTGTAAAAACAAGATTAGAGAAGATATTTCGCCCAGACTACCTAGCTGGCTGAATTACTTAATTCATGCTCCCGTCAATAATTTGTTAGCGATCTGAGAGCTTTTTTTTTTAATAATCATTGTACTCGCTCAAGGTTTGAAACACCAGCGCAAGTGTTAAACTGACCATTGTGAAATAAATGCGGTACTGTAACGGGTAAAAAGGGATCTGCAGATAAATAAGTATACGCTAGCTACTTGTGTACCACCAGTCGAGGGTGTGACACTAATTGCATTGGCTGCTATTTATTGTCAAAAGGTCGGTCACAGTAATCATGCACATAAAAATCACACTGTTGAAGACCGGTTACATAATGCACGCACTGTCGTTAATAAGACCGGTTTACTGATTTGACAAGATCGGCACAGGCTAGGTAATGCCACATACCTGGCATTTTTAAACAGACTTCCTCTTTTTAAAACCCATAAAGAATGCTTGATAATTTATAAACCAAATATCGATGTACAGTAACCTGCATACCATATCTCCTACTTAAAAAAAACACCAAATAAAATACTAAGATTTTGGTTTTGCACAACTATAAACCCAGAAATCAAAATCTACACTATTTAAAAGAATTAAGTAAAGGGTACTAGACACATCCTGTAATAATCGGACTGTGTGTGTGATCTAATCTAATACAACAATTATAACTCTGGTGATTACAGTACCACACATACCTCCAGCATTTATTACAATGATTCTGTATACCGGAGATACAGTTAGATCAGTATGCAAGTCAAAATAAATTAAATGTTCTAAGTGATTCATATTGTAATAAAATACGAATACAGTACTATATGGTTACATATTGGTATGCACTGCATATGCCGTTGACCGAGTCACACAGGAGACAAAATCTGGACAAGATACCTGCTTGCTATGCAAAAGCTTACTTATTCGCAACGCATTTGATACTTTTGAAACAACTGCAATTATAATGATAATGATAATAACAATATCTGAATAACGGAATCGAACAGCCGACAAATACACTGACAATAACCAAGTGATAAACCGGCACAACCGCATCATCCCCACACTTGCCAGATCATTTACCTTCCGACAGCTCCAGTTCAAGCTCAGCCAGCTTCTCCCGCACCTCCGCGGGAAGAGTCATCACCGTGGCAACTGTCGGCTCCATCAGCAAGAAACTGGCGAAACAGCGTTCAGCCATGCCGGTCCGGTCCGGCAGATTCCAGGGTATCTGTCTTTACAATCCCGGTCAGTGGGTGGTGGTGGTTTATGCACACCGATACAGTCTGCTGTTAGTAGAATGCAATGCAAATCGGGGTTTCTGCTAAAAATAAAGGACCGTTCAGCCCCGAGACTCGCCTTTTTCTGCTGACTTGCTCGGCTTGCTTTGTCTTTTTTCCACTCCCCTTTGGTTAACTCGCTCTTGCAAAGAAAATCAAACTAATTGAAGTCCAGTCGCTTTCTTCCACCGTCTTCCCTGTCACAGCGCCGCCATTGCAGCAGCAGCGCCCAGAACGCGGCGCGTGCACGAGACAGAGCTCGCCGGTCACCGCTGTACAGTGATGCTACCGGCGGCATCAAAGTTTTAAGAATACTTACGTTTTTTAAAAAAAATATCACAATGCCCATGCGGGTCATTGTCTTATAGGTATCCTATACTTTCAGAAATGGATACCGGTACACATGGCTGTAACTAGCTATGAGGACACCGAGGTCGTGTCCTCGGTTGTTTTATTTGCATCATTATTATTATTATTTATTTATTAGCAGACGCCCTTATCCAGGGCGACTTACAATTGTTACAAGATATTTTTACATACAATTATATTATTTTTTTAAACATTATTTTTTACATACAGTTACTCATTTATACAGTTGGGTATTTACTGGAGCAATCTAGGTAAAGTACCTTGCTCAAGGGTACAACAGCAGTGTCCCCCACCTGAGATTGAAACCAGGACCCTCCGGTCAAGAGTCCAAAACCCTAACCAATACTCCACACTGCTGCCCTGATGCTGATGCTCATTTAAATATTCTGGTAAAGTACAAAAGACTCCTTCATTTTCTCTGTTGGTTTGCCGTGTAACAGAGATTTGGAGGTTGAATAGTAAATGCCAAGCAGTCATAAATACTGCAGCTATAGCTTGAAACCTGAGTTAGACCTCAGTAAAATGTCAGCTCTGGTTATGGCCCTGCCGGTACATTGTATCTTGTATAACAACAAAACTATGTAATCATGTAACCCTTTAAAAATACATATTGCATACACCCTCATAGGGTTAGATAGCCTCTTGATGTGCGAACTCGTATTGTAAAAGCATGCGATGTGGTGTCCCATTGTTACTGATGTAGGATCCTTACTTGTTAAGTAATAGGTTATACATTCCACACCCTCCAAACGCTCCTAGCAGGGTTTAGGGTTTATGAATATAACATGTATGAATATCAATCCTTTATGAACGTGTGCCCTGTCAATAAATCAAGCACTCATATACAATTACAATCATATACTGTCATCGTTTTGTGAAAACAAATTGGACTGCATTGCAAGTAAGACTTACATCTAAGGTTCTTGTAATACACGAATACAGTTAAATCTCTGATCGACACAAATCGAGGTCTACACTCACTCTTTAATCGAGCACACCCTCCTCGTTTTAACGCGATTTTAATGTGTATGATAATGTGCAGATCTGCAGGAAATTATATAAATCTATAGATCTACACTAATCTAGTTTTGCTTTTAAATCTATAGGAATAGCTTCTAACAGCCAACTAGTATATATTTAAATGTGCACGAGTTTACAGAAATTCGATTAGACTACAATCGACTTGAAGTCGAAAACTTATAGTAAATGCGTGGGGGGTTCACAGCCTATGAGTTTAACCAGCTACCTCATGAACCAGTAACAGTTACGTGCAGCTAAAAACCAACATTGCTGGAATAAAACCTGCACTGACGGTCACCTGAACTAATATGTTCTTACCAGCTAGGTAGGGTAACAACTAGAATAGTATGCTAAAGCCAATACAGGTATTAGTAAAAAAATAAATAAAAAAAATCACATTGACATTTTTGCCTTTCTTGTGAACGCGCCCAGTGAAACCCCTTGGACACGCCTTTCAAAAACCCTGATTGGCTTCAACAACGCACCAAATCCGGCCAGGTATCCCCTTATTGGATAATCCGTGCGACGCGTTTTGTTCTGCACGCCCGCACGTGCTCGGAATGTTTGAAAAATAATATGCAGTACAGGTGTACGTACGTGTGTTCGTGTATCACATCTGTATTCAGTATGTGCCGAGGTTCATTCTCATTCATGTAACTCGAGGAGTGTGTGTGCGTGTCTCACTATTGATGCACATGTGCAGGGGGACTCGGAGCCACGTGATCGTACAGTATAACAGCTGACAAGCGAGACCCCATTGCAGGAATACAGGCACGTGGCTCCTCTGTCTGCACACCTCCGGAGAATCATAGGAGCGCGTCATGTTGTGGCTGCGTGTCTGACTGTAGGATGCATCCGTTCCCAATCATCACAGTGCTTTATATAGAGCGCATCCCTCGAGTTCACAGGCTCTGCATATTAAAATAGCGCCCATGCCCTTACATAATCTGAAATGCAGATCCTCCATTCGATTTTGAATCATTGATAATCATTTCTTACTGTCGCTAGAGGGAATGAGGGACCAGAAAATAGATTTTAAACTAAACCTGGTTTAGAAACCCTTTAAAGAGGGAAGTGATAATGATGCTAAAAGGGGGGTTAGATAATGAATTGCAAAGCCTTGGTTACACATTGGCATAATCACAGCTAAAACACAACATGTTTCTGTTTTAAATACCATAATTTAGTCTGCACATACCAGCCTCATATCTAACATATGCTCAAAGCTATGCTAGTTCACACACCTCTCCCTCCCCTTAGTGAAGCAGATATTTCCGTGCCTCCATATCATTAGCATTTCCAAATCCCAGGTGTGCTGGTTTGCAGCCTGTAGTACACAGTCCGTGAGCACCACCTGCTGGCCACAGCCAGCATGACTTACATACTCCAAGATCCATTCTGTCAGTGCTGCCAGATCCCCTCCCCCCAAAAACAACTCTAGATGAATGCAAGAAAACCTTTAGAAATTAGAATTGCCCCTAATACCTCTGGGGAAAAAAAATTCTGAGCGAAGAGAGGCGATTTTTTTAATTTTTTTAAATGTTTTTTTAGTGTGAGGGCTCAAGTTCCTGTTTTTCTAATTGAAACAAACACATTTGCTGGTGAAATGTTCAATGCATACTGAATTTATTAAGAGACAGTTCATGAGGGTAGCACTGAAACTCAACTTTAAATAATACGAAGCGCATCATGTTATGTCAGCTTTAAGAGCTTCTCAACAGGAATCAAGAATTCTACCCGGCCCTTGCAGTGATCAGCTGTTTATAACATCCTGTCAGGAATGGATTATTGAAGCAAATGGAAATCCTATTGAACTGCACATGGATTCAAACCACTGAATGATGGGAAACAGCACTCCCTATGGGCTGCTGGAGCACATCCTGTTACAATTCTAGCTGTCACATTTATGTGCACTCTCCGTCTTACCTTTTCTCCTGTAGCGCCCACAATTCATCCACCCTGTATAATTGTCCATACTTCTAAGATCATCCAACAACGTCTTAGATAATGCTAGAACTATCCAGTGACGGTCAGGGGGGATTCAGACAGTATGACGAGGGTTAAATCTGCTGCTGAAATAACTCCCAAGAGTGAAAGGATGGGCTAATGTAGGTCAAACTATTAGCAGAGGGAGAAGGGAGAAGATCAGTTTGTACAGCACAGCACATGAGAGTGGGTGCGTCGTTCACAGACCTGTGCAAATCTAGGCAATTTATTTTTGGAAAAATAAGTTGAGTCTCTATTAGGATTTGAATTTAGGTATCAGAGTTTTTTTTTTAAATTTTATTATTATTTACTTTTTAGCAGACACCCTTATCCAGGGCAACTTACAATTGTTACAAGATACCACATTATTTTTACATACACTTACCCATTTATACAGTTGTGTTTTTACTGGCGCAATCTAGGTAAAGTACCTTGCTCAAGGTTACAACAGCAATGTCCCCACCCAGGGATTGAACCCACGACCCACTGGTCAAGAGTCCAGAGCCCTAACCACCTTAACAAAAAGATTTAAAAAAAAAAAAGATTCCTGTCACACTTGGGAAAGTGACATAAAGACTAGAATGTTTGGGCTCTAAAAAGAAAATGGACCCTGGTAGAATACCTTGTGAAGAAATAAACAGTAAAAGGCAGACCCTGAGCAAACACAGCCGGTAGACTGACACACAAACTGGAAACCAGTGTGAGATGACACATGCAAGTTGCACACAAGCATCAAATAAATATTTCATACTGATAACTGTCAATTGACATACAGATGGAGTTTTCCAGGAATTTCATTTTGCAGTATTGCATTTTTTTACACTACAATACCTTTGATCCTACTTTATGGTTTTACTGGCCCAGAAGGTCATGTTTGGATAAAAATATTAAAATGTCTGTTTCTATTTAATGTTTTTTTCACGTTATATTTTATTATTATTATTTGTTTATTTAGCAGACGCCTTTATCCAAGGCGACTTACAGAGACTAGGGTGTGTGAACTATGCATCAGCTGCAGTGTCACTTACAACTACGTCTCACCCAAAAGACGGAGCACAAGGAGATTAAGTGACTTGCTCAGGGTCACACAATGAGTCAGTGGCTGAGATGGGATTTGAACCGGGGATCTCCTGGTTACAAGCCCTTTTCTTTAACCACTGGACCACACAGCCTCATTTTATTTCTATCTTTTCATTTATATAGCAAGGGAATCACTTGTCCAGTTGTGATGATGAAAAAATCTTCACTACAAATTTTTAACCTGAGGATACCGTCTGTCTGTCTGAATGTAATACTTACATTTTAACACTTCTCTAGAGAGAACGGCTTCTCCAATTGTGATGACGCATGCGTTGTTGGGTGCATCACAATCTGGGGGTGTATGGAGTTTATGTGCGTGTCACACTTGAATTAATAAAGCACGGCACTCTACCAGAAGGGTCTGAATGGATTGTTCTTCTAAGGCTGATCTGGGGTCAGTTCACTGTGGCTGTGTTCAACTTCTTATCTAGGATCCAGTTCTATGCAGGTACTGAAACTCAGTGTACTTGCACTCGGCTGCTGGTAGATTTACTTCAATGTATTATTTAAAGAGATGCCTCAATCTGTACTTGAGAATTGACTGCACGTTCGTGGAGTTTCGAACATTCATTATTTTTGTTTTTCTTGTAAACGGACCGCAGATCAGTCCTGTGAGGTGCGATCAGTGCAGCGCTTCAGAAACGCTTTCCCAGTCTGTCAACTGAGTTCCTGTCTTCATCCTGCTGCTGAATCTCACGAGAGGCTCTGCAGCTTGACGGAGGCACTTTTAAAATGCAGAGGCCGTGGGTACAGCAACGGAGATGCCTTGGGGGGGATTTGTTGCTTGTGATTAATGAATGTAGCAAACACAATTTATAAACCATCTTTTTTACAACATAATTTGTTACACACTTATTTGTAAGTGATCAGGATTTAAACGCTCTGTTTCTGAAACTGAAGATTTAATGCAAACTGAAAGGAAACGCAACCATCTCGATTATCGCCAAAGTAGAAACCGTCTTCATTGTAGTGCGTTCGTTTAGATTAAATCAATATGTAATGCCATTTGGTTGTGCAAAAATCTCAAGCAACTTGAAGCAATTTTTATGTGAAAATGTTAAATTAAAATACACCCACTTTTTACTATTCTATGGAGATATTCAACTTAACTTTCAGTGTGTATATGTGATAAAGTTTTGGCTGGTTCATTAACTTCTGTTACCAAATCCTGACATAAAATAATTGCTCCATAATGTTGAAGTTCTAACTGAGTCTTTAGTGTGCAGTAGATATGGGGGTGAGGCTCATAGAAGAAGTGCACAGATACCAGCAGTGGCAGCTCACGAAAGCTCTAGTCTGGCACTAGGAAAGTTAAAAAAAAAAAACACAATTAGAGTTGGATTTCAATGGGTTTTTAAAGACTTGGTTAGCACTCCTTTATACCCGTATTTTTTTATTTTTGAAAATCTTTTTTTTTCAAAATATGGAAGCTTTTTTCCCCCTTAATTAAAAAAAAAAAGTATTTGTCATATTTCTTGTGTGTGCAGTCTTTTCCAGTTTGCGCTACTTTCACTTTCAGTCCACAGAGCGAGTAATCCTGGACCCTATGATGATTATCAGCTGCACCTTATACTGTGCAACTGCTGGCAACCCTAACCCTGCATGGCTGTTTCTCACCCTCTACACACCCCTAGCATGGCTGTTAAAAGAGTACAATGAAACTTACAAGCAGACTGACATTGTGGCTAGAGAAGTCTACTTGATTTAGTTTCTTGTATGTTCAGCCTCAGTTTGTGACCGAGTGCATTGGAAGCTCATTAAAGAGTTCTCTGGTTTGAGTTTGGACAAAACGGTTGGACAATCGTGATTCTGTAGACAATGAAATGGCAGGGGTAGATACAGTATGTGTCAGTAACTATTCAGGAAGCCACACAACACCTCTCACCCTTCAGTCTGGTTAGGAGTGTGTTCTCCTCAGCAGCAGCTCTGGTATATTAATATGGAACTCAATACTAGAGCTGCAGTACTGAAATCAGCTTCTGAAATCCAGCTGCAGGTCTGAGATCTCTCGATTGAGAGTTCTCTCTATTGAGGGGGGTTGCACTACAGTGGGTGTTATCAGAAGACCCCCACATTGATGGAGAGCAGGACCTCCGGTCTTCTGTTATGTGCAGGAAGCTTCTTATCAGCGACAGCTTCCTCGCTCTGAAAGCGCACACCCTGCCCCCTGCTGGAGAAAGAAGAGACACACTCAGTAAACTAGGTTACACAGACCAGACTGTTTACTGCTCATTCCTGGTGTAACAATGACTGCTGAACATGGTGTGGCTGCAGTGCCGTATACCAAGCATGGTCTGACAATGTGTAACCAAGGAAAATCAGGGCTGACAATGTTCACACGTCTAGGTTTGTGCAAGAAACATAAAACAAAGTGGAACAGGGTTTGAACAGGATACATTTTTTCTTTCTTAAATTTGAGTGCCCAATTATTTTATTTCTGTTTTTCTCCTGAATGGAATGAGGAAGGTTGTTCTGTGCCCAGCACTTAGGATTCTCCATACAGGCTCAAACCAGCTCAAAGAACTTCAAGAAAAATTATAGTAACTCACTGGAGCAACAGAACCGATAACCACTCAGAGTGCTGGAAATCGAAAAAAGAAATTAAATGACATTTGAAGCTACTGCCTGCTCGTAAGGTGTCCACAGCTGTAAGCCTGTTGGATAAGCACTGAGCAAGCAGCTCCGATCAGGTCTCTGCCCCTCAGGTGAAAGGGCGGCCCTTGCAGGCTCTCAGGCTGCTGCTTCTTTTTCCTTGACACTTGCTGGCTCTAAACAAAATATTATACAGAAAAAATGAACACAGAAAGTCAAAAAACACACCCTTACAAAGTTATGAAAAAGGAAAAAAAAAACTTACTGGGCTTAAAAAGCATGAAGCTAAATATGAAAGACTTTCCAGTTCTGTAACCAACAGGTACCAAAGGTTCACTTTTACCCATAAACATTGATGTGCACATTCTGAACTCTGTCTTGTGTGTAATACAGATTGGGGCAGACTTTCAAAGCCTTTTACTTTTAGAGTAAATTACTCTAATTTTTTGAAAAGGAGTCTCTATTAGTAAGTTAGGTTGTTTATTTCTCATTTTGTAACTTGAAACAGGTTGTTTTTTCCACTCCAAAGGGTAAAAGCTTTTAAAACCAGCCTGTGTCTCTGATCTGAGTGGGTAGAGGCTGCAGCCTGACAGGCTGGTTCCTATCACACTCACCCAGCTGGAGATGGGCATCCAATGGCTCTTGTCTGGGCAGTACATGGCGATGAGAGTCTTGTCAGGGGGCAGGGAGTAGTGACTGGTGACGGCCTGGCACAGGGCCCGGGAGCTGCTGCCTCTGCTGGTGTCCCAGACCAGCTCCTCTGCTGGGTAGTACTGCCGCTGCCCAGGAACCCCCACCTGCAGGTACAGCAGCAGCTCCTGTAGCCTGGGAGAGCAGACAGGGCTTAACAGGAGGGCACTATCTGCCTGGTTCCTGGGGCCTAGGAAGAGACCCAGGCAGGCAGGGCTTAACAGGTCTCTACAACACATCCCTATCTGGGATGAAAATCGGACTCCTATTGCATAGCATTTTCACCTATTCCAGGTTTTACTACTAGCTTGATTAGCCACAGTGTGTAGTTAGCAAGCTCAGTGTGTCTTATTAGAAAAGCCAGGAATGGGTCAAACTGCTCTGCAATGCAAATCCTATTTGTATAACTGCCTACAGAGATCATGCAGAGAGCAGTGCATACACACCTTTACAAGAGCTCACTACAAAAACAAACTTTAAAAGAGATAGTGGGATCTATTCAGATGTTCACAACTGTAAAAATGATTAAAAGGGGGCATTGTAAACACCAACATCTAACAGTGCGTGAGTCTTTTAAGTTAAAGCTATCGGAAACTTTTCGGTTAGTGCCTTATTCAGCGCACCAATGAGAGCAGCTAAGCAGCTAAATGTTAAAGACTCACCCCCAAGTTCTCCTTCTTCACCAGTGGCTGGATGGCGATCTCAGTCCCGCTACCCAGCTTTAAACTGCTGCAGAGGGAGAAAGGGAAGGAGAGAAAGGGAGAAGAGAGGCATAGAGGGAGAAAGAAGACAAGAGTGCAGTTTAAATCCCAAATCATATTTGTAATTCTGATTAGAGCCTCAGCAGAGGCTTGCACACTTTAAAAAGCAGTTTGGCTCCCAGAAGAGGACTCTATTGAAGATCTCCACACGTGTGAACGTTAGAGACAGCGCCGCTCCGTTGGCATGGACATGGCTTCATTCCACAACATATGAAAATGAAACGGAATGCAGAGGCATTGAAAAAACAAATCACTAGTGTCTTAAGCAGGTTATTTTGTATTGGGCCATGTGGCAAAGTGCCCCCCCCCATGTGTATTTTGTGTTACGTGTTGTGTGTAAATGTTGGTGTATAGTCATCGGTACACGGGATATAAACGGGTCTGTGTTTCACTTGTGATTTAAAAATGTAGATTTATATTTAGGCACGGAGGGCACAAATCACTTCACGTGCTAGTTAAAATGTAATGTGTGGTCACGGGAGTGCACTTAATTAATTCACGTGCAGTTGTACCGAGATTCCAATTGAATGATTGACTAGCAATCGAGTCTCGGTACAACTGCATAAAAACAGCATGTTTTCACTCACTCGGGGTTGTGTGTTCTGTGAGTGGAGAACGGGTGTGGAGAAGGAGAAAGTAAAGTAAAGGAAAGTAAAGGAAAGTTAAAGTTCTTACTCACCGTGTTTGTCTGTTCGTGTGTGTTTAGTGTATAGTCCGCTTTGTTTGTCTATTTATTTTGGCTAAGTGCCGTGTCCTGTTTTTGTGTTTTATTTTGTTTATTAAATGCTGAGCACAACCAAGTGCTCAGCTTCACCAACCTCACTGTCTGTTGTGTGTTACTTCCTGTTTCTGGTCTGACGTCACCCACTGTCAGCCGTCTTTGTGACACGTGGTGTCCAGAAGAGGATCAACAGCGCCTCCAGGACTCAGGCCAGAACAGGAACCGCAATTTGTTGTTTTAAAAAAAAAAAAAAAAAAAAAATGGAAGGCTGGAACTGGAGAGATGGCTGCCAGGATCTGGAGGTCCTCCTCGGTGGTCTAGAGGACCAAGGCTGGTGCCTTGCCTGTGGGGAGTTCGGGCACCCGGTGGTGCGCTGCCCCTACCAAGAGGGAGAGGAGGAACTGGCCCAGGAGAGGAAGGTGAGGAGGAGGCAGAGAAGGGGAAAGGGGAAGAGGAAGGCTGAGTGTCCACAGCCCAAGTGGGAGGAGCCTGAGTGTCCACAGCCCAAGCGGGAGGAGCCCGAACGTCCCTACGCCTGAGTGGGAGGAGCCCGAACGTCCCTACGCCTGAGTGGGAGGAGCCCGAACGTCCCACGCCTGAGTGGGAGGAGCCCGAACGTCCCACGCCTGAATGGGAGGAGCCCGAACGCCCTACGCCTGAATGGGAGGAGTCGGTGCGCCCACAGCCCAAGAGGGAGGAGTCGGTGCGTCCAAAGCCCAAGAGGGAGGAGTCGGTGCGTCCACAGCCCAAGAGGGAGGAGTCGGTGCGTCCACAGCCCAAGAGGGAGGAGTCGGTGCGCCCACAGCCCAAGAGGGAGGAGTCGGTGCGCCCACGGCCCAAGACACGGAAGGTAGAGCGTCCACAGCCCCAGTCTCCACCAGCAGAGGGTGAATTCCTGCTGGGTCCACCTCCATTGCCATGGGAGGACTGCTTGCAGCTCCCACCTCCACCAGCAGAGGGTGAATTCCTGCTGGTCCCGCCTCCGCCACCTCCATTGGCAGGAGCAGAGCAGCAGGAGCTGCCTCTGCCTCCGCCACTTCCATCGGCAGAGCAGCAGGAGCTGCCTCTGCCTCCGCCACCTCCACCGGCAGGAGCAGAGCAGCAGGAGCTGCCTCTGCCTCCGCCACTTCCATCGGCAGAGCAGCAGGAGCTGCCTCTGCCTCCGCCACCTCCATCGGCAGGAGCAGAGCAGCAGGAGCTGCCTCTGCCTCCGCCACTTCCATCGGGAGCAGAGCAGCAGGAGCTGCCTCTGCCTCCGCCACCTCCATCGGCAGGAGCAGAGCAGCAGGAGCTGCCTCTGCCTCCGCCACCTCCATCGGCAGGAGCAGAGCAGCAGGAGCTGCCTCTGCCTCCGCCAACCCCACCAGCAGAGGATGAATGCCTGCTGGTAACACTTCCCCACCAGCAGAGGATGAATGCCTGCTGGTATCACTTCCCCACCAGCAGAGGAGGAATGCCTGCTGGTAACACTTTCCCCACCAGCAGAGGATAAATGCCTGCTGGTATCACTTCCCCACCAGCAGAGGAGGAATGCCTGCTGGTATCATTTCCCCACCGCCACGCAGGAGAGGAGCAGGAGCTGCCTCTCCCTTCACCAGAAGGACCAGGACTAGATGTTGGCGGTCCTCAGCAGCCCTTGCATAGGCTGCTGAGGGAAGCACGGGAAGAACCGCCCGGCCGCAGAGGCCGAGAAGAGGGCCAACACCTGCACCCCAGCTAGTCCTGACTCCCTGCCTCGCCGCCCAAGGATGCCTGCCTCGCCGCCCAAGGATGCCTGCCCCGCCGCCCAAGGATGCCTGCCCCGCCGCCCAAGGATGCCTGCCTCGCCGCCCAAGGATGCCTGCCTCGCCGCCCAAGGATGCCTGCCTCGCCGCCCAAGGATGCCTGCCTCGCCGCCCAAGGATGCCTGCCTCGCCGCCCAAGGATGCCTGCCTCGCATCGCCTAAGGATGCCTGCGCTCGCATCGCCTGGGTTGCCAGCCGCCCGCATCGCCTGGGGTTGCCAGCCGCCCGCACGCTTGGGGTTGCCAGCCGCTCCGCATCGCCTGGGGTTGCCAGCCGCTCCGCACGCCTGGGGTTGCCAGCCGCCCGCGACGCTTGGGTTGCCAGCCGCTCCGCATCGCCTGGGGTTGCCAGCCGCCCGCACGCCTGGGGTTGCCAGCCGCTCCGCACGCCTGGGGCTGCCTGTTGCTCCGCGACGCCTGGGGCTGCCTTTTGCTCCACACAGGGTACAGGGTACGAGGGAGAAGTGGAGCTCCGCTGCCGCCTCTATGGCCAGGGGCTCCCTCCCGAAGTTCGCCTCCCGAGGGTCCGCTGCTGCTGCCGCCGCCTCCCGAGGGTCCGCTGCTGCTGCCGCCGCCTCCCGAGGGTCCGCTGCCGCCGCCTGGGGTCGCCAGGGATCCTGCTTCGCCTGGGGTAGTCGAGGGTCCTGCTTCGCCTGGGGTCGCTACACTATGGCCAGAACCCCATGAAGGGGAGCTGTCGGCCATGAAGAAAGGGGGAGGTCAGGAGACCAGCTCCCCAGCCGCATTTCCGTGGCAGGAAACACGGTGGCCAGAGCCCCACGGAGGGGAGCTAGCGGCCACGAAGGAGGGGGAGGTCAGGAGACCCGCTCCCTCGCAGCAGTTTCGCTGTCGGAAGTGGGTGGCCGGCCCCACGGAGGGGAACTGCCGGCCATGAAGAAGGGGGAGGTCAGGAGACCAGCTTCCCCGCAGCAGTTTCGCTGCCGGAGATTGTGTGGTCGGAGCCCCACGGAGGGGAACTGCCGGCCATGAAGAAGGGGGAGGTCAGGAGACCAGCTCCCCAGCTGCACTTTCGGCAGGAGATAGTGTGGCTGAAGCCCCGGAAGAGGGAGCTGCCAGCCACGAAGAATTGGGGGTGCCAGACATTTCACCATGGCCACCCCCAGAAACAACTTGCTTCCCCTGTTCCGGGACTTTGGGACTGAGGGGGGAGGTGGCCATTGAGGCCATGTGTGCTTTGCACAAGGGGGTATATGTGGCAAAGTGCCCCCGTGTGTATTTTGTGTTACGTGTTGTGTGTAAATGTTGGTGTATAGTCATCGGTACACGGGATATAAACGGGTCTGTGTTTCACTTGTGATTTAAAATGTAGATTTATATTTAGGCACGGAGGGCACAAATCACTTCACGTGCTAGTTAAAATGTAATGTGTGGTCACGGAGTGCACTTAATTAATTCACGTGCAGTTGTACCGAGATTCCAATTGAATGATTGACTAGCAATCGAAGTCTCGTACAACTGCATAAAACAGCATGTTTTCACTCACTCGGGTTGTGTGTTCTGTGAGTGGAGAACGGGTGTGGAGAAGGAGAAAGTAAAGGAAAGTAAAGGAAAGGAAAGTTAAAGTTCTTACTCACCGTGTTTGTCTGTTCGTGTGTGTTTAGTGTATAGTCCGTTTTGTTTGTCTATTTATTTTGGCGCAAGTGCCGTGTCCTGTTTTTGTGTTTTATTTTGTTTATTAAATGCTGAGCACAACCAAGTGCTCAGCTTCACCAACCTCACTGTCTGTTGTGTGTTACTTCCTGTTTCTGGTCTGACGTCACCCACTGTCAGCCGTCTTTGTGACAGGCCACCATGCAGTGAGGTGAAAGCAGGGATTCAAACAAGTGCAGACTTTAGAACATGGATCATGAGTGCAAAAAAAAAAAAACCTCCTGCCACACTAAGAGAACATTAATATTTTAATGATTATTACAGTCAGTAGTCACATATCTGACCTTATAACATTTTGACTTCAGTGATGGATAAACGACTGTGACGCATATCTGATTATTTCTTTTTGGCCCGTTCCAACCCTTGTTCGTTTTTCCGGGGGAAACAAAAAAGATAAAATATCAAAAATACATAGCTGAAAGGACTGTGTTTTAAAATAAGTAGGTTTCCATTTAGATGTACAGTAGTTAGTTTTGTTGGTACATCACTATATTTTCAACAGAAGTAGGATTTCATTTCAGAACGATGATTCTGAAAATATCACTTGCCAAAAGAGACGACACGTGGACTGCAATACAGTACATAATGTAGCAGGGGGCAGCTGATTTGCAAGACAATGTGGGAATGGAACTGATCATGGACTGGGGAAGGGGATGGGAGTACTCTGTAAATAATGTGTTTGTAAACTGTTATAAACTGTGTTATTCTTGTTCAGATCTGTTAGCATTCTCTGTGTGTTTTGGTGCTTGTGTGACAGAGCTGAGACTGCCTGTGTGTCACTGAGGGGGGTGGGAGCAGGTCTGACACGGCCAGTCAGGGACCAATGAGTGAGGAACAGGGGAGGGACTTGGGGGGATGACTGAATGAGAGAAGCGGGACCTGATGGCACGAGAATTGAGAGAGAGTTGAGAGAAGAGGTTGAGTGTGCGAGTGAGAGGAGAGGAAAGAGAGCCATTGTTCACTAAAAGCTACCAAATATAATACAGCGGTTTCCTACTGCTTTGAACCACAACTGTTGTCTGTTGTCATTATATCCTGAAACCCTGCAGCTCAATGCTACAATACTTTTAAATCCGGTACGTATTGTAACAGTATGTAAAATTCCCCATTAACGACCCAACAGCAAAATGAAATCAAAATGTTACCCAGAACTGCGTAAAACCTAAAAGGCAATGCAATTTAGCAAAAGATTAAAAAAACAACAAGTTTCCAGAATTAAAACAGTATCCAAAGCCAGTATTCAAAATTGCAGAATATAGTGCTCAATAAGGCCCTAATGTCACAGTTTATTTGCAAATGAAAAAAACAAAAAAATACACCACAGTATCTAAAACTGTTTACATTACCGTAGCTTGTCTCGTTTGCTTTGTTTTTGCTGTATTTTCATCATGTGAAATTGGAGGAAGCCTGTGTAACTGCACAATAAAGACAGACTGATTTGGCATGTGAGCAAAAAAAAAACATGGTCTGTGATGGATAAAGAAGTACATTGTAACACTGAAGAGATGATGCTTTGTATCAGAAAAATGGTGACGGAGTCGGAAATTGCATGTGATGGGTTTTAATTTGTTAATGGGATTGATTTTATTCTTAATATATTCTTAATAGGGTGGTGTGGCAATGTGGCCACGCCCTTGTGCGTAGTTTGTGTTATATGTTGTATGTTACGTGTTGTGTGTGTAAATGTTGGTGTATAGTCATTGGTACACGGGATATAAACGGGTGTGTGTTTCACGTGTATTTAAGATGTAATTGTATTTAGGCACGGGATTGCACATCACTTCACGTGCATTTAAAGTATTTAATATGTGAGCACGAGGTTGCACGTAATTAATTCACGTGCTGGGGTTCAAGTGAATAATTAATTAGAAATTGAATCCCAGCACAACAGTATAAATAGATGCACCTTTCATTCACTCGGGGTTGGGTGTTCGTGAGTGGAGAACGGGTGTGGAGAGGAGAAGAAAAGTAAATTAAATAATAAGTGTTTGTACTCGCCGTGTTTGTTTGTATAGTCCGTTTTGTTTATCTCTTTTGTTTTGGCGAATGTGCCGTGTCCGGTGTGTTTTGTGTTCAAACCTTTTATTTTCTGTGCTGTTTAATTATTAAATGCTGAGCGTGATCACGCGCTCAGCTTCACCAAAACCCCAAGTCTCTGTCTGTTCTGTGTTGCTCCCGGTCTCTGGTCTGACGTCACTCACTGCTGCTGTCTTTGTGACACGTGGTGTCCTGCGTGGGATCTACAGCGCCTCCAGGACTCAGGCCAGAGCGGGAACCGCAATTTGTTGTTTAAAAAAAAAAAAAGGGGAAAAAAGGAAGAGAGGATGAGGTGGAAGAAGGACCGGGAAGCGAGGGACAGGGAGGAGGAGGAGTACATCAGGGCCAGGCACCCGAGGAGCTGTAGGTCACCACTGTTGTGCCCCTCTGTAACCAGCAGCATTACTTTGCCGCCTGTCCCTTCCGCAGTTATGAGGAGGAGCCTGAGCATCCACAACCTGAGTGGGAGGAGCCCGAACGTCCTACGCCTGAGTGGGAGGAGCCCGAACGTCCCTACGCCTGAGTGGGAGGAGCCCGAGCGTCCCACGCCTGAGTGGGAGGAGCCCGAGCGTCCCACGCCTGAGTGGGAGGAGCCCGAGCGTCCCACGCCTGAGTGGGAGGAGCCCGAGCGTCCCACGCCTGAGTGGGAGGAGCCCGAGCGTCCCACGCCCGAGTGGGAGGAGCCCGAGCGTCCTACGCCCGAGTGGGAGGAGCCCGAGCGTCCCTACGCCCGAGTGGGAGGAGCCCGAGCGTCCACGCCCGAGTGGGAGGAGCCCGAGCGCCCCACGCCCGAGAGGGGGAGCCCGAAGCGCCCACAGCCCAAGAGGGAGGAGTCGGTGCGCCCACAGCCCAAAAGGGAGGAGTCGGTGCGCCCACAGCCCAAAAGGGAGGAGTCGGTGCGTCCACAGCCCAAAAGGGAGGAGTCGGTGCGTCCACAGCCCAAAGAGAGGGAAGTCGGGGCTTCCACAGCCCTAGGACCCAAGCTGCCAGCAGAGGGAGAATGCCTGCTGGTTCCAGCTCCACCAGCAGAGGAAGAATGCCTGCTGTCCCCGTGTCCACCAGCAGAGGAAGAATGCCTGCTGTCCCCGTGTCCACCAGCAGAGGAAGAATGCCTGCTGTCCCCGTGTCCACCAGCAGAGGGTGAATGCCTGCTGTCCCCGTGTCCACCAGCAGAGGAAGAATTCCTGCTGTCCCCGTGTCCACCAGCAGAGGGTGAATGCCTGCTGGGTTCCCATCCACCAGCAGAGTGTGAACGTCTGCTGGTATCACTTCCCCCACCGTCACCACCCGGAGGAGAGGAACAGGAGCTGCCTCTGCCTCCACCACAGTCCCCTGCAAGAGCGGGAGAGCCGCACCAGTCCCCTGCAAGAGAGGCGGAGCCGCACCAGTCCCCTGCAACAGTAGGAGACCACACGCTGCTCGCACCTCCATCGCCAGGAGACTACACGCTGCTCCCACCTCCACCACTTCCTCCTTTAGGAGCAGAGCAGCAGGAGCTGCCTCTGCCTCCACCGCAAGGAGCAGAGCAGCAGGAGCTGCCTCTGCCTCCACCACCTCAACCGCTTCCACCAGGAGCAGAGCAGCAGGAGCTGCCTCTGCCTCCTCCACCAGCAGAGGGTGAGTACCTGCTGGTTCCGCCGCCTTTGTCGTGGGAGGACTGCTTGCCCCTCCCACTTCCATCAGCAGAAGGTGAATACCTGCTGGTTCCGCCTTCATTGTCGTGGGAGGACTGCTTGCCCCTCCCACCTCCACCAGCAGAGGGTGAATACCTGCTGCCTCCGCCACTGCCAGGAGCAGAGGAGCAGGAGCTGCCTCTACCTCCGCCAGGAGCAGAGGAGCAGGAGCTGCCTCAGCCTCCGCCACTGCCAGGAGCAGAACAGCAGGAGCTGTCTCTGTTTCCCGCACCTCCACCACAGGGAGTACGGTGGCGGAGCCCCAGAAAGGGGAGCTACCGGCTACAAAGACAGGGGAGAGGTCAGGAGACCACTTTCCCCAGCAGCAGTTTAGCTGCAGGAGTTCTTGTGGCGGAGCGCCACAGGAGGGAGCTACTGCTACGAAGAAAGGGGCGAGGTCAGGAGACCAGCATCCCCAGCAGCAGTTTCGCTGCAGGAGTGGACCAGCATGCTGTCAGCCGTGCCACTACCGGCAGGGGTGCTGACAGCATTGCCAGCCATGGGCCCACTGAAGCCTCCCTTCCCAGCCCGAGACTTTGTCCTGGACTGCTGGGTTTTTAAGGGGGAGGTGGCCGCTGAGGCCATGTGTGCTGCACAAGGGGGTATATGTGGCAATGTGGCCACGCCTTGTGCGTAGTTTGTGTTATATGTTGTATGTTACGTGTTGTGTGTGTAAATGTTGGTGTATAGTCATTGGTACACGGGATATAAACGGGTGTGTGTTTCACGTGTATTTAAGATGTAATTGTATTTAGGCACGGGATTGCACATCACTTCACGTGCATTTAAAGTATTTAATATGTGAGCACGAGGTTGCACGTAATTAATTCACGTGCTGGGGTTCAAGTGAATAATTAATTAGAAATTGAATCCCAGCACAACAGTATAAATAGATGCACCTTTCATTCACTCAGGGTTGGGTGTTTGTGAGTGGAGAACGGGTGTGGAGAGGAGAAGAAAAGTAAATTAAATAATAAGTGTTTGTACTCGCCGTGTTTGTTTGTATAGTCCGTTTTGTTTATCTCTTTTGTTTTGGCGAATGTGCCGTGTCCGGTGTGTTTTGTGTTCAAACCTTTTATTTTCTGTGCTGTTTAATTATTAAATGCTGAGCGCGATCACGCGCTCAGCTTCACCAAAACCCCAAGTATCTGTCTGTTCTGTGTTGCTCCCGGTCTCTGGTCTGACGTCACTCACTGCTGCCGTCTTTGTGACACGTGGTAAAACACGACTGACGTTTTTCTGAGTAACAGACATCCGAGTGTTGACTGTACTTAACTGATATTATTATTTACTTTAATGCAGATCAAAAAATATCCGATGGTCCTGGTATGCAAACTGCCCAATTATTGTTATCTGAAGCCCTAAGTATTCCAGCTATTCAAACAGAGGTGTTGTTGAGGTGCTGCAGGCAGAACTGGCTGCTAGTTTCCTCTCAGGATACCTGCAGGGGCGCTTGCTCTCCAGCACCCAGACTCGCAGGAGCCCTGGTGAGGGGACCCACAGATCAGGGAGGCCGGGCAGCGTCAGGACCTGAGAGACACAGAGAGAGAGGGGCAGTGAACAAGAATTGCTGACACCAGGGGCTATTCTTAATCCACAGCATGCAGCTTGATCACCAGACTCAAACCTGCTCTAGACTGGAGGGAGCCCCATTTCTCTCAGGTGGTGACGGAGGGAGCAGTTCAGTCTCCATGCATAAAACCTGCTCTAGACTGGCGGGAGCCCCTTTTCTCTCAGGGGGGTGAGGGAGAGAGCAGTTCAGTCTCCATACACAGAGCAGCGATGAGGAACAGAACTCTGCACTGCCACACACACAGGGGCTCCCTCAAATCAGCATGCAGTCAAACAGCAGACAGACACACAGAGCAGCAATGAGGAACAGAACTCCGCACTGCCACACACACAGGGGCTCCCTCAATCAGCAGAGAAACACAAAGAGCAATGATGAGGAACAGAACTCCGCACTGCCACACACACAGGGGCTCCCTCAATCAGCAGAGAAACACAAAGAGCAATGATGAGGAACAGAACTCCACACTGCCACACACACAGGCTCCCTCAATCAGCAGAGAAACACAAAGAGCAATGATGAGGAACAGAACTCCACACTGTCACACACACAGAGGCTCCCTCAATCAGCAGAGAAACACAAAGAGCAATGATGAGGAACAGAACTCCACACTGCCACACACATGGGCTCCCTCAATCAGCAGAGAAACACAAAGAGCAATGATGAGGAACAGAACTCCACACTGCCTCACACACAGGCTCCCTCAATCAGAAGAGAGACACAAAGAGCAATGATGAGGAACAGAACTCCGCACTGCCACACACACGGAGGCTCCCTCAATCAGCAGAGAAACACAAAGAGCAATGATGAGGAACAGAACTCCACACTGCCACACACACAGGCTCCCTCAATCAGCAGAGAAACACAAAGAGCAATGATGAGGAACAGAACTCCACACTGCCACACACACAGAGGCTCCCTCAATCAGCACAGAAACACAAAAAGCAATGATGAGGAACAGAACTCTGCACTGCCACACACACGGGCTCCCTCAATCAGCACAGAAACACAAAGAGCAATGATGAGGAACAGAACTCCACACTGCCACACACACACGGGCTCCCTCAATCAGCAGAGAAACACAAAGAGCAATGATGAGGAACAGAACTCCACACTGCCACACACACAGGCTCCCTCAATCAGCAGAGAAACACAAAGAGCAATGATGAGGAACAGAACTCCACACTGCCACACACACAGAGGCTCCCTCAATCAGCAGAGAAACACAAAGAGCAATGATGAGGAACAGAACTCCACACTGCCACACACACGGGCTCCCTCAATCAGCAGGGGTAAAAATACTAATTACAATCATTTCAAAATCTGGTACCTGGAGTGCACATTCGTTTTTACATCTGAGGAGGTTAAAACACTGCGTATGAAAGACTAAGTAGCAGGGTTACGAACAAAATATAGCATTACACGTCCCCACATGTTGCTACAACTGTTTAAATAATGTACGTAATTAAAAAAAAATGTGTTAACATCCTGACAACTTTTTACACTTATAAAACTTTAAAAAGTCTGTTTCAAAGCTCTTTTGAAAATGTCTGCTTGTGATAGAGAAAGAATCAATGCTGTAAATCTCCCTCCCAACCAGAAAAGGCGCTGTGTAAGAGTGAAGGTACGCTGCCTCCTAGATGGACCACTTTGATGGTAGGTGGAAACTAGAAGGTAACCAGATTAGGAGGGGCGCGTAGTTGCAAGTACTCAGGAAGAATCCATTGCAATCAGCCGCGGGGCAGCCCTCCATTGGAGAAACCATGGCGACGCGTTAATCCAGGGAGTTTGGTAGGAACAAAGGGAAAGCAGCTACGTCAATACCTACTCTTGCGCTGAGAAACTGAGCCACCAGCCGGAGCGTTGTGTTTTTTGGATTACGTGTTGTTTGTTGTGTGTTTTCAGAGGCGGAGTAGGAGCGCGGGACTGCAGCCACGGAGCCAGTTCCAGACCACAGAGCACTACCTTCCCTTCACCAACATCAGCACACCCCGTTTGGATTACAGAGCACTTTCGTGCACAGGACACTCAGGATTTCATTGTGGACACTTTCTGTTTGTTTTTTGTGTTTTTGTTTGGCTTGTCAGCCAGCTGTGTTTCCCCCGATACCATCGCTGGTAAAGGGGAGGTTTATTTTAATAAACACAGTCGTTTGGGAGAAATACTGTTTCGGGACTGTTTATTTATTCATTACACCACTCGCATACGTCACACTGCTCTAGTGCACTGATAGCTAAAGGATATTTTTTTTATTTCCTACATTGTCAGACAGGTAACACAGCAATAACGAGCCATGATGTGGCACAGAACAGAAAAGCCAGAACACTTATCGCTCTTCCTGCAGTGATTTAGAGAACAGATCTCAAACTCCAGTGCACTAGAGCAGATAATTTGAAACAGGCTTTAAAGTTATGTGTAAAAAGTTGTTAACAATGAAAAGAAATTACAGGTACATTATTTAAACAGTTGTAGCAACAAGTGGGGATGTATAACCCTATATTTTTTGGAACCTTGCTACTTCCTCTTTCACACTGGCATGCTCTACCCGGGTCGGACCCTACATGAGACACCTACCTACTGTTTTAAAGAGGCTGAATATCCCAAACTATCACATTGTAGGCCTATATTTAAATCACAAAGTATTTATTGAAACCACCTTGTGCACAACTAATGCAATTCCTTGTCGAAAAGTATTTTGTTTTATCCTTAAGTTCTAAAGTTTTGTTCAAGGATGGCAACTTAACAGGTGGGACATTGGTGGTGGCCGCATAATAAAATTAACCTAGAATTAAACACCATATGTGCAATAAATATAACATGCCTTTATATATAGTCCCAAGTCGTACATCTTTTCGTCTGCCTTTTCTTTTTTGGTTTCTGAAATCCTTTTTTTTTAGATTTGATTTTATCATGTTTGTATTTATACTTTATTGGCTGGTTTCACAGACCCAGGTTAGCACTAATCTTGGTTTACCTTACCTAAATTGGGTAAATTGGGTAGTCCAGGACTAGTACTAATCAGGGTCTGTGAAACCAGCCATTTATGTGCATGTTTATGGGGACATCCTAAAACACTTACTGTGGCTTAATGTGCTTAAATGGATAACAAATGCTTACAAACTCTGCCAATATCAAGCTTAACACTTCCCAATACTATCCTAAAATAAGTTGTGGCTTTCATTAACATAATAACGTTAATCCCTAAAATAACCTGGTAATGTGAACTTCTCAATGTGAAAAGTGCTTAATGTGCAAAGTGAAGTTATTCATTATGTTTACCGCGATTTAGTGACATCTAATGGGATTCCTTTTTTTTTTTAAATGCATACAAAATTCCGAGATTCTACTCTAACCCTTTTTTTCTGCCCAAGAAACTGCATCTTCTCTCGTTGATTTCCACTTTCCATCTTGCTCTATTTCTTTGCTATTCTCCAGTGTCCAATCTGCAAACTTCCTCTATGAAAACATTAATCTCTTCAATATTTCTATTTATTAAATGGTTACTTCACAGAATTATTTATTTATTTATTTATTTTAATTTCTTACCATTTAATATGACATGGTATTTGTTCTGTATATATTTTTTCTATTGCAGTTTATGCTTGGATCATTAGTGTGCCGTGATTAATAGATTCTAGGAATTATTTTCAGCCACTTTCTGCTATTAAACTATTACTATTAAAAGGTGATGAAATGTGTTAAAGATCCTATCTTTGGCTGTGTGCAATAGATGAAGCCCACTGTGGTGGGTTATGGGAGGAAGTGATGTGACCCAGAAGTGATGGAGACAGGAAGCACGTAATTGGGGGTTGGATTAATAACAAGGTACAAAGTCCCGAGCAGTGGGTTTCAACACAATTGCAGCAAAAAAAAAAAAACTGCCTCTGTTACCAGCTATGGTAAGCAGAGGCTTGCAATGAAAACAAAATAGTCCAAAACAGAAGAGAAACACTGCCACGAGGTATTTCAGTGATCCACACAGCACAGCAGGTGGCTCGGGCTCCCTCTTCAAAAACAGGATAAGTAATTCCTGAAGCTGTCAAGGATCACAGGGAAAAGTCTGGGCTCGAAGGCAGCCGGCCTGGGAATCCTTAGTCTGGATATAAGCAAAACAAACAAATGAACAAAACACAGACAGCACAACTGTTTCAGTCCAGGATAGGGGGACCCAAATGGCAGAACCCCACAGCCTAAATAGTGCCGAGCCCCACCCCTACAACCAGTGCACTGCGCCACCTCAGCCAATCGTCGAGCGCAGCACAGCTGATTGCAATAATGGGGCTCAACCATGAGGTCCTGCCCCAAGTTAAGATGGCTGCCACCACTGCGGCTTCTGCCCCAATGACTCAGCCTTTCTCGTCTGTCTCGGTCCTTCCTGCACAGTGCTGCCAGATCGGGAGTCGGGAGGGCGAATTACAAGAGGGATTCCTTTCACTCCTGTCACACCCACTAATCAGGAGTTTTGTTTAGAAGCTGCCCTGATTGCAGAAACAGGATTTTCCTTCTGAAGTAGTTATTAAGTATGGAAAATAGTAATCCATGTAGGCAAACCCTTTAAGTTTCTCAGAATAGTTGTATTTCCAAATTCCCCCTTTAACATGCTGTAAGCCGGCAGAAAGGAACCTGTAAAAACGTGTTAATTGCGTGATGAAATTTCCTGCATAATCTATTTTTCGGTACTAATCAATGATCATGAGAAAGCGTCTTCTGACCATTCTAAATTAGATAACTATGCATTTTATGAAGGCTAATTTCTCTGCTGATCTTGGCTGTTCATTTTTTTGAGTCAACAGTATCAGCTGAGATAAAGATCGATGTGTAATATGATTAATTCGTATTCCTTTTCTGATCAAATGAAATGTTGTCACTTCTTTACTTACGAAACAAATACTATTTAATCTTCTTTAATATAAGCATTACAAAATTTTGCCTATACAAAATGCGCTGAGAAGCTTTCAGATTGTCAGGAGAAGCTTTCTCATTATAAGAACATAAGAACATAAGAACATAAGAAAGTTTACAAACGAGAGGAGGCCATTCGGCCCATCTTGCTCGTTTGGTTGTTAGTAGCTTATTGATCCCAGAATCTCATCAAGCAGCTTCTTGAAGGATTCCAGGGTGTCAGCTTCAACAACATTACTGAGGAGTTGGTTCCAGACCCTCAGTTCCAGTGCCTCTTATTTTCTGTTCTGCATGCCCCTTTATCTAATCTCCATTTGTGACCCCTGGTCCTTGTGTCTTATCATTGATTGGTACTGAAAACCGTATCATTGATCAATACTGAAAAACTGCATAGACAAGGCAGGAAATGTCATCATACAATTCATTTTTAACAGGTTCCTTTGTTTTAAGTGATACCTGTTTGCTTAAAACATGTTAAAAAAAGGACATTTGGAAACAAAACTATTTGGAGAAACTTAAAGGGATCAACCCCACCCCCCAGTAATTCAAGCCCTGACTTTTGCCTCTTTTGCTGAAGGAAAAGCATATGATTTTATCAATGTGTTGTTTTTCTTCTATTAAACTAATAGCTCTGATAAAAGTAAAATATTTATAAAATGCCATATATAGCTATCACATGCACAAGATGACATTAATCTTAAATATGAATACTCCATTGTCTAATTTTTTTTCTTAAAGTTTGTGGGATACAATGCACTTCTTCTAATATATTTAACACAGAAATAAAAGTAAGGGGTCACCAAATTAACCCTGCCTCTAAGGCAGCTTATTTAGATATTTTATTAAAGAAGGTAAAATGAAACAAGGACGTTGTCGCAGGTGACGCTGAACTAGTTATTCCGTGCTGTAAAACATTGGACTCCTTTGCATGGAGGATCTCAGTAAGCTACAGTGCACGGTTCATCAACTGATTCAGATTCAGTTATGTTAAGTCTGCCAACTGATGATGTAGGGCAAGGCAACAACTGAGTGCCCGAAAATATGAATAACAGTGAGTTTTGACCTCCTTTAGTATTCTGGATGGAGGGCATACCTTGCAAAATGACCCTGTGTGAACAAAAGGAAATATATAGAAATAATATGTACAGCTAAACATGTCCAAGTATCCTATAGGAATGAAGTCAGACCATGGAAATCCACACCTGTGATGGAGAAACTTTGGATCAAGGGACTTTTTGTTGTGGAACCAACTCGAGCTGAACCTGGTACAGAAGTTGAATCTTGCTGGGAACGTGGGGATATGCTGGACATGTACTAGGCGATTTCAAATATGAAATGTACTTTGATATAAAAATGAAGGGTTAGAGGTTTTTTTGGAAGGAAGGATAAAGAGAGAGTATCCTTGTATTGTCAGTAGATGGATCTCTTGCTCCATGAAATAGGTCAGTCCACTCTTTGTTTTGACAGGAAATTAATTAAGTATTTAGTAATCTGGGAATTTCTAAGAAAATATATAATAAATGATTTACTGTTTGTATATCTAATCTTCAGAAAGCATGACGCTTGATAAACAGCACCATTCCAGCAAAAAAGTGGACGTTAATCACACCTATAAATTTATGTTTCCAAAAACAAGATAAGAAAGGGATTCTTTGCAACATATAAATCAACATTAAAACTTAGCAGCCAAGGTCTTTAGAAGAAACCTGTTTCGGCTGGATTCTGTATGAACAAAGGACAGGGTCAAGCCTAGTTCAGTCATTATAAAACATATACAAGTTGAATGCATTTATACTGACCTGAATTTGGATTTAAATCTTAGAGGGAATCATCAAAGTGATATTATAAATTCTAGGAGCAATTGTTAAACTGAAGTAAATTAATTAAAAGATTATCTTATAATGCCACATTTATAGTTAAAAGAAGATTCAGTGCTAATTGACACTGTTCATAGTTTATAATGGTCAAAGAATAGAAATTAGACACAAAGATATTCTAAATTAATAAAATAAATGATTTTTATTGTATACCCTTTTTTAGACAGCACGATATTTGAAACTAAAAATATCTATTTGATTTCATAAGATTAATAGTATGTCTTAAGTATTTGCTATAATAAGAAAACATATTATTTAAACTGACGAGTGTTATTGCTTGTTCATGATTTTACTGTAGTGATAAGAAGATTAAAAGCCGGAGCAGTATTCGATTTAATTAATTGGGGAAGTGGTACAGTTTCTTTCTCCTTCTATTAAACAAAAAGACCTTTAGACATTATAATATCCATTGAATTACAGAATATAAAAGGTATTATGCTATGTTTTTGTGTTAGTTTGTAATGATATACTATAATGTACCTTGTTATTAATCCACTATACTATTGTCTAATGATGGTAGATGGAGTCATTATAATGTGGTTCTTTGAAACTGCTGCATTGAAAAAGGGGCCTCTCTCCTTATCAAGATGTACGGACTGTAGAGAAAGGAGGGGTCTTCTTACATTTCACTCCAGCAAAGCTGCAAGTCTTATAGATTGGGAGTGTTAAGGTTTATGGCATTAGTGGTTTAGCACAGATAAGAATATATCTTGGAACAATATACAAAAATTATGGCATAACAGACATGGATAGGTCATATATCTAAAAAGTGTTTGCACAGACTTTGGCCTTGAAGAAACAAGAGACTGTGGAAATTGCTTGCAATAGCATATTCTCAGAGTCAGGTACAGGTCAGAGCCTGGTTAGTGCATCTTTTGAGGGATAAATAATTGTAACGAAAATGATTACCACTTAAACTTAGTGAAACTAATTGACTTGAATATTGTATAAGGCAATCTTTTGTCAAATACTCTGTTAGACAATAGTATATGGAATCAAAACTGACTCATTAAAAACATGATGAAACACAATATGAGGTTAAAAGAAACACATACCTTTAATTTAGCAAAATATAATCAATTAGAAGATGATGTCACATATTAAGAACATCTCTCATATATAACACATATAAAAAATAGTGTTTGCATGCACATATAACAGCAGTGTTTTTATATTATATTATAAACCAAGATCCTGGGAACCTTGGTTCACTTGACTTTTCAGATAAAGGAGGGGTTCGGAGGAAAACAAGGAATGAGCTGATAGGTTTGGAGTTGGACAAATATGAAGTCTTGAATTTATTGGTACATAAATTAATTCTGAAAAGTTGGTCTGGATCTTTTGAAAACTTATTTGTAAAAGAGATAAGAGCTTAATTGAGGCGTCCCATGTATTCCAATGAGACGAAAAACCTATATAACTCCTAAGTAATTACAATGGAGTACCACACTCATACCTGACAGGGTAATGTGGTCCATTATCTGCAGACCAACACAGTTGAGCTGATTGAACTCAGTTTCATTTGCCTGGTGAAGACAGTCATATTCTTTTACGATTTACATTAAAGGGTAAGCATTAATCAATTATTATTTTATCTCACATGTATTGCATGCATTGCTATAAAAGACTCACACTATGTTTTAGAAATGAGAGTGTTTTGTTGAATGTGCTGAAATATACCATTGGGTGCTTTGGGTGATGTGTTCTTGGCCTGCCCGCAGGCCTTGCAAATACATATAAATGTATTAAAGTGTTAACGTTAATATCTGTTAAGACACTGGACTGCCCAGAGCGTCTGTCAGCTGGGGATATGAAGTAGCCTGTAGCTACTCAATCCAATATTTAACCGTTAATAAACCGAATGAGTACTGTTCATACTCTGATTCGTAAAAAACTTTAAATACATGAGTCTGTGAATTTCTTGGGTACTAAATTAGTCATCTGGATATATTGCGGGTCCAGTGCAGGAACAATACCCCACTAGGAGTAATAGCATCTCTGTCCTCCTAACGTCTCCCCTGAGATAACGTCTCCCCTGAGTGTGTGCTGAGCAAATAAAAAGAGTACGTAAGAAATCTGAACCCTCAGAATTCGTGACAACATGATTCTTTTTTTGTAATTGTTTTAACCTATTTATATCATAGCAGAACTCAAATGTTTTTAAAAAAATAAAATGGACGCCTGCAGACCTGAAACTATTGTATTTCATTATTGCTAAAAACAACATAAAATCAATAGTTAAAGAAATAAAAATGTTCTGAAACTTATACAATATTTTTACAACATGAATTTTCCACAATTTGAAAAAAACTATTCTGTATTATTCACTAACATGTTTCTTAGAGGGTACCTGTGGTGAACTGAATGTGAATATAGATATATATATAGACAGAGATGCACAATAGGGAACAGAACATTGTGATTCCACAAAACAGGCGAGATTTCCAGGACCGTAACACACATGTTATCATGTAGGTTTTTAAATCGGTGTCAGATGATAAAGGCTATTACTAAGTGCACAGCTGTTCACTTTTACCCTTATCAGAGTTTCCCAAAGTAAAAACACAGCAAAGCGTAATAAAGTACAGTAAAATAATGGTAAAGAATGGGTAGGCATTGCAAAGCACAGAGATTCATGATAAAGCATATTAAAAAAATAAATAAAATAAAAACACAACATGGTAAATTATGGTAAATGCACAGTATAACCATGGAGGGGAAACTGCAAAAATACCATGCAAATGTACTGAAAGGTATTTTGGACTAATGGTTAAAAAAAGTAATGAAGTGAATATTTTATATGAAGGTGTGACAGGATGACGTTGTGGTGATGTCAGGCCAGATGCAGGAACAGAAAAAACAAATGCAGTACTGCAAGGCAAAAAGACGTGCTGTGCGCCGTTTATTTAAATAACAAAACCAAATAGAATATTTAAACAAAAACACGCTCACAGAGCAAAAACAAAAGGTTAAACAAAAACAAATCACAAACACAAAAAAACAGCCAATGCAGGTCAGGCTGGGCAAATGCCTTCACTGACCCTGTATATTTTTAATTTCACTTTTACACTCCTCTCTCGCTTCCGTTCCTCCTCTCGAACACCCACCCAGAACCGACAGTGATGCAGGTTTATATGCAGGTGACCATCTCCTGATTTAGCAACAAATTACTTAATTAATTCGGGAGATGCCCACCTTCTGCACATGGTTTTTAATTATTCTAGGCAGAGGACGAGCACCCAGCCTCGCCTATGCCAGAACACACTTTAAAATAAAAACAAAACAATAACACGGCATTTCGCCGTCATATTTATAAAACACTAAACCATAACAATAATAATACAACAATAATCATAATAATACCAACTACAGTAAAACAAATGCAAAACAATAAACTGCACAGGGACGGAGGGGTACCCCGTTCTATAAATATATTTAAACAGCAGGGCTTTTCATGTGCAGGGCTTTATACAGCCCTGCTACAGAAGGGGATGGTTAAAGTAGCTTCACATTTCTGTTTGTGATGTTTGCAATCATTCTGAGTGACTCTTATTGCAATTACCTGCCTAACGGCATTATAAAAATATATGGCTAAATCAGCCAGTGTCTTTGTAGAGGGAAGAGCCAGCTCCACCTAGTGATCAGCCTCTTTAGTGCAGTTTATTCACTTTGTGCGCACAGGGCGAGGCCAGGTAAGAACATAAGAACATAAGAATGTTTACAGACGAGAGGAGGCCATTCAGCCCATCTTGCTCGTTTGGTTGTTAGTAGCTTATTGATCCCAGAATCTCATCAAACAGCTTCTTGAAGGATCCCAGGGTGTCAGCTTCAACAACATTACTGGGGAGTTGGTTCCAGACCCTCACAATTCTCTGTATAAAAAAGTTTGCCACTCCTCCTATTTCCTATGTCACCTGCAAATTTAACAAGTTTGCTTACTATACCAGAATCTAAATCATTAATGTAGATTAGGAATAGCAGAGGATCTAATACTGATCCCTGTGGTACACCACTGGTTACCTCGCTCCATTTTGAGATTTCTCCTCTAATCAGTACTTTCTGTTTTCTACATGTTAACCACTCCCTAATCCATGTGCATGCATTTCCTTGAATCCCTACCGAGTTCAGTTTGAGAATTAATCTTTTATGCAGGACTGTCAAAAGCTTTCTGGAAATCTAAATAAACCATGTTGTATGCTTTGCAATTATCCATTGTCGATGTTGCATCCTCAAAAAAATCATGCAGGTTAGTTAGACACGATCTCCCTTTCCTAAAACCATGCTGACAGTCTCCCAGGATACTGTTACCATATAGGTAATTTTCCATTTTGGATCTTATTATAGTTTCCATAAGTTTACATATAATTAGGGATCTACCTAAATCGCGATTTCGCGGAAATCGTGAAATTGAGGGGTCACCGCGAAATTCACCTCTTAGGGGCCAATGCATACAGTACAGAGAGGCAATAGCCCTTTTTTATTCCTTGCCGTCCTGTGTGCATTGCACTTAAGCAAAAAACAAAAAACGTCCACAAATAACATTTACACAAAGAAATTATCCAAAGTGGTCTTGTTTGCTATTCAGATGACAAAGTTTTAATTAGCCTATCACTGCGTCTTTACTGCTTTTATGTGATCTGTACTGTGCAGTAGGGGGTGGGACAAAGTTGGTGCTGCATTGTTTTGATTTAGGTTGCTAAAATCTAGTTTTCAGCATTGGAGGTAAAATAGTAGAAATAGACGACCAAAAAAGCAAAGTATATTTCGGCTGATGATCGTTTCAAGATATTTCCCAAATAAAGTGTACATGCAGACTGAGGTAATTGTTTTGCCTATCTTAATGTGTCTTTGGCGAAAATACGATCGATCGCAATTTAGCTTCAGAATCACATTAAACAAAAGGCTACTACAGAGGCTGCTGAACAGAACGTAAAATAAACAGCTTTCAGAAACCAAACTGGAAAGTCAGCCCAGACAAAAAGCATTCCTGTCTGCACGTTAAATCAGTACTAAAACGATCCAGCACAGCCACCTTGCTTCAACCTGCTGCTTACTTTTTCGCAGTTGGAATTTTAGACCCGAATAGCCACGTTCTCTATGTTTTGACTCTGTACTAATAAAATAAATTATTGGATGGGACAAATAATATGACAACGAACGTGCTGCATACATTGCCTTTATTAAAGTATGCCAGATGCCCTTGAGGGTAACCGAGATTTGGGGCTGTTTCTAATCGATTTCCACATCTTTATAACTTGGCAAAGCTTTGCCTTAACTTCCAACCAATTCAGTGGATGCAGATGTGTATGGGCAACTCAACTGCAGGGGGGTGCTGCATGCTTGCCTGTAACAAATGACAGCACTCTGTTTTAGTAAGGAAGCAAGTACCACTATTTTTAGGCTTTATAGTGCTCTGAAATACTGTCTACTTAGGTTTATTTAATGTTTAAACAGGTCCGCGAAATCCTAATTTTTTTCCGCAACATACCCGTGAAAAATAAGTAAATTTACATGATTTAAGTAGACCCCTACATATTATTGGTCTGTAGTTACCTGGTTCGGTTTTGTCTCCCTTTTTGTGGATCGGTATTACGTTTGCAATTCTCCAGTCTGTCGGTACAACCCCTGTGTCAAGAGACTGTTGCATGATCTTGGTTAGTGGTTTGTAAATAACTTCTTTCATTTCTTTGAGTACTATTGGGAGGATCTCATCCGGCCCAGGGGATTTGTGTATTTTAAGAGCTCCTAGTTCCTTTAACACTTCTGCCTCTGTTATGCTAAAGTTATTTAAAACTGGATAGGAACAGGTCGACATGTGGGGCATGTTGTCCGTATTTTCCTTTGTAAACAAGTTATCATTTTATATATTTGCTATTTTTTTCCTTCGTCTATGATTTTGCCATTTGTGTCTCTTAGACATTTAACCTCCTCTTTGAATGTTATCTTGCTGTTATAATATTGGAAAAACATTCTGGAATTGGTTTTAGCCCTCTTAGCAATGTACATTTCTATCTCTGTCTTGGCCTTTCTAACTTCCTTTTTGACTTGCATTTGCAGTTCCAAGTACTGTTTCTGTGTACTTTGTTTTTGGTCCCTTTTAAACGCTCTGTAAAGTGCCTTTTTCACTGAATATTTTTTAAATTGATCTATTAAACCACTTTGGCCATTTTGTTTTAGATTTAGATTTGTCTACTTTTGGGATGTAATTGTTTTGCGCCTCTAGTACTACATTTCTAAAAAACAGCCATCCTTTTCTGTGGATGATTTCTCTATTTTACTCCAATCTACTTCTGTTAGTCTCTGTTTCATACCTTCATAGTTTGCTTTTTTTAAAATTGTAAACCTTAGCTTTAGTCATTACTTTCTGGGTTTTAAAAATCACTTCAAATAAGACCATGTTATGGTCTGAGTTAGCCAAGGGCTCTCTGACCTCTGTTTTAGTTATTCTGTCATCGTCGTTTGAAAAGACTAAATCAAGGCATGTCTCCCCTCTAGTCGGTGCATTGACAAATTGCATTAGGAAGTCAATTCCACCATTTCAATTTCGTCCATCGTGCTCCCCACCGGGTTTTCCCATTTTATATGGGGGAAGTTGAAATCCCCCATTAGTATGGCTTCTCCTTTGCTACACGCATTTCTAATATCATTGCATAACAGATTATTTTGCATGGCGTCTAAATTTGGCGGTCTATAGCATGCTCCTATTATTATGCCTTTTGAATTTTTGTCCATTATTCTGACCCATATTGATTTGGCGTAGTTCATGATAAGCGTCTCTCAACAGTTTCTCACCGAAAGGAAATGTACTTTCTCCTTACATTGAATTTCTTACCTCGTTTATACCCTGTTATGACTGTGTGTGTTATGTATGACTCTTTATTGCCAGTCTTGCTCAGATCATTATTGCCAAGCTTATTAACTACTGCTGCAAAAAAAGCTGCAAGGCTGATTGTGGGGAAGCATATCAATGTCACACAGAGCTCAGTGAATCACCTGGGGGCTTCAGTGCACAGCACTACTCTAATATGCATCCCCACAATCAGTCCGGAGGAAGCAAATATTGATCTAAACAGAGAATCACACACAACATTATATTGAGCAGGTAAGAATTTCAATATTAGGAGCATTCAATATTAATTTCAATATTATGAGCATTCAAGTCTTTTCCCCTGGGCGCCTCTATGTTTGCAGCTCTGAGGCTGGTTTCTTGTCTGTATTACTACATTTGCATGCACAGGTGAATCGATAGCTTTAAACCCAAAATGCATAGGGCAGGCCGCACACAGCCCCACAGCTGGACTGCATGCAGGTGGAGAGACAGGAGAAATCCGCTTGCAGCTCAGACTGATCCCTGCAGAGACAAATATAAGTGATACATACCTTTATTACGATACGGTATATCATGGCAAGAAAGTATCACAACCTCCTACTCAGCAGTACAACCTCATCATAGCCTCCTTTTGATTAGGACTCAGAGCTCTATGCTGTCAAGCACTGTTTTGACCCTGCTCTGTGTCTGTCACTGGACTGACACAAAGCCCTGGTAATCTGTTTAACAAGCTGCCATTTTAAATCTGACCTGTCGGTGGCGCTCTTCATGGTCAGGAAGTGGTGTCGGAAGGTCACAACCTCTCTCCAGAGAGCAAGCAGGCACTTATGTTCATTGGAGATGTGAGAGTTCAGCATCTGAGAGGGAGGGGAGAGAGAGAAAGAGAAAGAGAGAGGGAGAGGGACCGTCAACTGACTAGCTTACTTTACATTAGTTTGGTCATGAGAAGTTTGGCCGCACCACTGAAGAATATAAGTTCTAGGAGATGTCAGTTTGGGTTCTGCCTGCTCAAACTGTGTAAAATGATTCCTGTAGACTATTTTTAATTTTACTATAAATTAAAAATAGTAAATCGGAAAAACAACCAAAAAGAATAAATTGAAAGAAAAGTGGTTTGATGAAGACTGTAAAACTAAAAGGAAAAAACTAAGACAGCTATCTAATCAAAAACATAAAGATCCAGACAGTTCAGATTTACGCCTCAGATACTGTGAGGCACTTAAACAATACAAACACACTCTAAGAAATAAAAAACAAGACCATATTAATAAACAACTCAGCGAAATTGAGGAGTCAATAAACCAAACTAATTTCTGGGAAACCTGGAACAACCTAAATTCAACAAAAAATGAAGAATTGGCCATCCAAAATGGAAAGCCTTTACAAAGAAATACAAAACAAAGAACAAAAAACTCAAAATGCCATTTGCGAAAAATTAAAAAATTTAGAATCCTGTATTAAAGACAATCAGAACCCCCAATCACGGCCGAGAAGCCGAATGATAAACTCAAGGCCCTCAAGTCAAGAAAAGCAAGTGTGCCTGACAGCATCAATGCTGAGATGCTGAAACACAGCAGCCCCAAGCTGCAGGAGGCCCTGCTCAAACTCCTCAATCTCATACTGAGAGCTGAGTATTTCCCTGAGACCTGAAACCATGGGCTTATAACACCCATATATAAAAGTGGAGACAAATTTCCACCCCAGTAACTACCGGGGCATCTGTGTGAGCAGTAATCTGGGGAAGGTGTTCTGCAGTATCATTAACGCCCGGATACTGGCCTTCCTTACCGAACACAGTGTTTTGAGTAAGAGTCAGATTAGATTTCTACCAAAACACCATACTTCTGATCATGTTTACACACTACACACCCTAAAAAATAAACACGTCCATCAAACTAATAAAGGAAAAATATTCGCCTGCTTTATAGACTTTAAAAAGGCATTTGATTCAATTTGGCATAAAGGACTATTTCTTAAACTATTTCTTAAATGGGGGGAAAAGTAAACAACATCATAAAATCAATGTACTCAGAAAATAAATGTGGTGTGAAAATTGGCAACAAAAGAACAGAATTCTTCACACGGGCGTGGGGTGAGAAAGGGCTGCAGTCTGAGTCCAACACTGTTCAACATCTATATCAACGAGCTGGCCACAGTGCTGGAGCAGTCTGCAGCCCCTGGCCTCACTCTACATGACACTGAAATAAAATTCCTGCTCTACGCAGATGACCTGGTCCTGCTGTCACCCACAGAGCAGGGTCTTCAGAAGAGCCTGTCACTGCTAGAGCAGTACTGTCAGACCTGGGCCCTGGCAGTAAACATGAACAAGACCAGAGTCATGATATTCCAGAAGAAAGCCAGATCTCAGGGAAAAAAGTACCACTTCACTCTGGACAACACTGCCCTAGAGCACACCACCAGCTACACATACCTGGGTCTGACCATCAGTGCATCAGGGAGCTGTAACCTGGCAGTGAATGCACTAAAGGAGAAAGCACGCAGGGCTTTTTATGCCATAAAGAGGAGGCTCTATAATATAAATCCCCCTGTCAATTTGGCTCAAAATTTTTGAAATTGTGATTCAGCCAATTACCCTCTATGGCAGTGAAGTGTGGGGTCCAATCACCAACCAGGACTACACAAAATGGGACAAACACCTCACAGAAACCCTGCATGCAGAGTTCTGCAAAAACATCATGAAATTACAAAGAAAAACACCAAACAATGCATGCAGGGCTGAATTAGGCCTTTATCCATTGATTATTAATATCTCAAAAAGAGCATTAAAATATTTGATTCATCTAAATAAACAGTGACCCAAACTCACTCCATCATAAAGCCCTGCAATACCAAGAGCTCAACCCAGAAAAGAGTCCCCTCAGCCAGCAGGTCCTGAAGCTCACCGAGCTGAGCAACACTGACATCAGTCAGCTTCAGGACAGCACTGCAAAAACAATTCCAATTAGTGTCAACCAAATTATAAAACACCTGAAACACTCCTATCTGGACCATTGGGATACCAACACTAAAACACAAAACAAACTAGAGTGCTATCAGACCCTAAATGGAAATTACACCCTGGCAGAATACCTGGTAAACACAAAGCAGAGGCAGATCCTGACCAAATACCAGCTCAGTGAAGACAACCTGGCCATTGAAAAAGGCTGACACAGGCAAACCTGGCTGGCCAGGGAGAACAGGCGCTGTGGTCACTATGAGACAGGAGAGGGCGAGACATAGATTCACTTCCTAACACACTGTGACATTCCAGAAGAAAGCCACCAGATCTCAGGGAAATAAGTACCACTTCACCCTGGGCAAAAACACTTTGGAACACTGCACACACTACACCTATCTAGGCCTAGAAATCAGGGTGTCAGGGAGTTTCAACCTGGCAGTGAATGCACTAAAATAAAAAGCATGCAGGGCATTATATGCTATTAAGAGAAAAATTCATATAAAGATCCCAGTTAAAATTTGGCTAAAAGTTTGTGAAAGTGTCATCCAACCCATTGCCCTGTATGGTAGTGAAGTGTGGGGTCTGCCACAGAGCAGGATTTTACAAAATAGGACAAACATCCAACAGAAGCCCTGCATACAGAGTTTTGCAAAAGTATCCTGCAAATACAAAGGAAAACTCCTAACAATGCATGCAGGGCTGAATTAGGCAAATACCCACTATCGATTAATATCCAGAAAAGAGCAATTAAATTTTGGCTTCATCTAAAAAAATAGTAACATAAACTCTTACCACCCTGCAATACCAAGAGTAGAGCCCAGAGAAGAGTCCCCTCAGAGTCCCCCTCAGGTCCTGAAGCTCACTGCACTAACACACACTAACACCAAAAATCACTCAGTGGCAGCTTGTTTGGGTTTCATGTAAAGCGTGTTAAAGGGAGTTGCTTCTATTCAGCCCCAGTGCTGAGCTCACCTTGCCTTGCAGTATCTGCACCAGCGGCGCCTGCCTCCCCTCCCGCTCACGACAAGCTCTCAGCTTGCTCCTTAACTCCCTCTCCTCTTAAAGAGTCAGAGCGAGAGAGGGGTCTGCGGAGAGAGGGAGAGAGAGATAAACACAGGATAAGACAGACAGACACCTGTCCTGCAACACTCAGTATTACACAGACAAAAATGTCATTGCAAACTCTCACGCTTCTCGGTTAATAATAATAATAATAATAATAATAATAATAATAATAATAATAATAATAGCGTTATTTTTTTACCGGAGATACTACGACAACAACAACATTAATAACATGATTTCTCAGTATGGTAATTTATTAAGCTCGTCTCTCTCTCTCTCTCTTCCCTCTCTCAGAGCTTGGTTCTTCCCCTCTAGCTCATCTCTCTCCGCTCGGCTGTCTGCCAGAAGAGTCTGCAGCATCGATAGCTCCGCCCTTAGCTCTTCCTTTTCGTCCCTCCAGCCAATCACATCTCCAGACTCCATCCAAATGAGGGAAGGGGGAGGGGACTGTCAGAACAACAGAGTACAAAACCACGCCGCCCTGTGAAGGACAGACACAGTGTTTCCACAGCTGAGCTGGCGATTCTGAACCCTCATGTGATGGAGATAGGGTTCCTGGGAGAGTCAGTGTGAGCTGTGGATCTCATGCAGTAACACATAGTGAGAACAGAAGTGTCGGGCGCTGACCAACATGCCCATTTCATAGTTCATTTTAAAGCATGTTGAAATAACCAAACTGATTGTAGCTAACAAAATAATTCCATGTTCCCTGCCATGCACATCCATTCACTGTGTTGTTTTGAAAGAAACACATCTTTTCGCAAACATGCAGCCTATTTTCATTTAAAAAAAATGATATCTGGTGCTACTACTACACTAGGTTAATGAAATCTCTGTTGCAGGGCCTTGCTTTCGGTTAGACTTGCACTTCCTTGGTCATTTCACCTGGAGAGTGAAACTGTCCCCATCCCTTCACTGGCTTCTTTACTGTCAGAAACTAACCAGCTGCTTCTCCTTTGCAGCCAGTCAGATGCTTCACCCAGAAGACACAGGAAGTGTAACATTTTTCCTGGAAGGCAGGGCAAGCAAACTGAGAGCTTTCTTTAACCTAGTGTAGTACCAGACCAGTTCTATAACATGTTCGCACAGTCAACTTAACAGTTTTCATGACAATATGATTATCAATACAGTGACTTTTTTTTGCTTGTTTGTTTTACAATGCCAAGTCTGCTGGTGGCATGATGGCCTTTGTCAACCAGTGGGCTCTAAATGGCGTGCTCTGTACATTTGATTTACACTCCTTTTTTTTGTTAAAATTAGTTAATCATCCGTCTTCGTTAGCACCTTGTTTTTGAATATTTGTTTTTTCTCCAGCTGGAGTAGTCCCCCTACTGGTGATTAAAGCAGACTACTACTAATAATAACAATAATATGCTTTCTAATTGTGGTAATGTATTAATAATGTATGAATTGAATAATAAGGAAAATATCATAAATGAAGAGTAATACAATTGCACATTATTATCCCACTATTTGGGTATTGTTGCGCGAACTCTGATTATAAATCGTGCAGTCTTTGTACAGCTTTGGGATCGCTATGAGAGAAAAAACTTATATATAAAAGTTTAGCACGGAATGTGTGCACTTTTTCTATGGTTATGCTAATGCATTTACCAGATTTATTAATATGTTTTACCATACATCGCTATTTAATGTTACCTATGCTTTACCATGCGTTCACTTTCCTTTATTTACACGCTTTACTATGGTTACATTTATATGGTCGCTGTTATTAAACTGCATGCTCTTCTCATGTCAACAGGGTCATTTTGACAATTGTTTTCGGAAAAAAGTGGCGGATTTACTTATTGATCTTGCATGTCTTATATTTGAATTAACGTTCATCATATCGACAGATGCTTATACTTATTAATTAACTATACTATCCCTTTTACGATTGTTTTTCTCTCATAGCGATCCTAAAACTTTCTCTCCACCCGACACATCCAATCAAAGAAAAAAGAAGAACGGCGTCTTGTGGTCCAGAGGAGAACAGAAACTCAATACAAACTAACAGACTGTGAGTTTTAACATCGAAATTCGTTGTCTGAAGCGACAACACTAAACACTAACCAAAAATGATCCCAACTAGTTATAGTGTTTTAAAATACCGATACTTTTAACAAATGCAGTTAATTCTTGGTGAATATATCAGAACGGTAATATTGTGGTTTAAAACGTCATCCGTGAGGCAAAATAGCGTGGTACATGCGTGTAATACCTCCCCCCTCCCCTTTTGTTTATATTTTGTTTTTGTTTCTGTGAGCTGACATCAATAACCTCCCACTGCTGCACGTTGTACCATGTCCTTTCGACGAGAAGACCCAGGATGGAGGAAGCGTGTGTCTGCAGCTGAAACTACCTGCGGAAATGCAAACTGGAGAGCCAGCAGGGTCTGATCTGGTGTGTGCTTCAGCGATTTTCACAGTATTGTAAACTCTGTGGGTCAATTGCAATGTACTCACAGTTGTGCACTAACTAGAGATCATCTCGTTGTTAGTAAAGAGGGTAGGGCTAACAATAGTCTGCAAGATAAAACCAATTGCAATGAACTAGACAAGTATAAAGTTAGTCCAGCAATTCTTGAGACTAAATCCGGTGCTAAATCATATGAGCAGCACCACTACATTTATACTCCAACTACAGGTAATTCAATTAAATGTAAAGAAGATAACTATAAAAAGTCAATGCGTTTTTGCTAAGTTTAATGTTTAGATTTTAAACACCAGCCCTGTTATAAACGCGTACAAATGTTTAAACAGTGTTACAAATCATAAACACGTCCAAGAGTTTACAAAATAAACAAATTTAGAATTATAAACCCAGTGACGTGTTTGAAAAATGTTATTAATAAGTATTTTAAAGTTAAACACTCTGGAGCAGTCTGGAAGCACCCTCTTTTTGTTGTTACAAGTATATTGTTAGTTAACTATACATTCTATAATCTAGTCCAGGGTGATGTGTAAGATATAAGCTGATTTTCACCCACTCAGACTCACGTGGCCAGTAAGCTCTTCTGGAGTGGATATCAATCACCTTGTGTTGTACAGATTCCTTTACCATATTCTATATGTAAACACTGATTAAAAGAATGTGACACAATGCTAAATAACCATTTTTAACTTTTAACTTTAAAATACAATAGGCATTGCAGGCACACACACGCTGGAATTTAGCAATCTGGAAGCAGACAGTGCTGAATCCAAACTGCAGCGCCACCATCGTAAGGCAGAGTCACACTGAAACCCAGGCATGGTGTGGCCGGCTTGTATTGTACAGCACCCTGCCCTGCATCCTCAAAACAAGGGCTAGACACCCGCTGCCGGGTCAACCTGGTCTGGGCCTCGTAATTCTGTGTGCAGCAACGTCCTGGAACTTCTCCAGAGATCTTGGAACAAAAGCAACTTCAGAGTCACAAAGAATTGGAAACTTAACTTCAACTTGACAGAAAACTCAGGTAACCAACGGAAGAATTTCCCACAAACTAAATGCCCAATCTTTAAAAAAGCAAAACAGGAGACACCTTCCTTGTGCCGTATTCTTATGTGTCGCCATGGAAACAACGCTGAAAAAAATATATCCTTGTAATCTTTATGTACATACATAGGTATGTGCAAGAAAACTGAAAATACACATTATTTCAGCAGCTTAGGAATAAAAACAGTGGCAATAATACAAAAAACACTTTATTCTACCTTTCCTGTGCAACATGAAATTAAACATGAAAAACTGCGAAACAATATAGAAATGTTTTATTCACTTTTGTACGCTTTAAGAAACATACTATATAAATAACCAGGGCTGGCGTAACCATATAGGCAGAAAAGGTGGCTGCCTAGGGAGGCAAAAACGGTACATAATTACATTTTATACTTCACATTTCTTTAATCATAAAATGTTCAACATCTTAGATCACTGTTTCTTGTTCTGCAAAACTTATTGCTGATGTTATGGAACTGTATCATAAGCAGTGGTGCAGTCCTAAATCCTGAAATTCTCCTATGACTGTCCTGGAAAAGGAACTGCAGATGATCCAAAGCATACCACCTAATCTGTGAAGCATGGGGGAGGTAGTGTCATGGCATGGGCATGCATGGCTGCCTCTGGAACGGGCTCACTCATCTTTATTGATGATGTAACGAATGATGGCAGCAGCAGAATGACTTCAGAAGTATACAGAAGTAGGGGCTCCCAAGTGGCGCATCCAGTAAAGGCGCTCCTCATGGAGTGGAGGATGCGCTCTATATTCTGGACGTCGTGAGTTCAAGTCCAGGCTATTCCTTTGCCGACCGAGGACGGGAGCTTCCAAGGGATGGCACTCAATTGGCAGCTGCCGGGGAGGGAGGGTTAGGTCGGCCAGGGTGTCCTCGGCTCACCGCGCACCAGCGACCCCTGTAGTCTGGCCAGACGCCTGCGAGCTTCCCTGTAAGCTGCCCGAGAGCTGCGTTGTCCTCCGACGCTGTAGCTCTTGGGTGGCTGCATAGTGAGTCCAGTGTGAAGGAGGACAGCGAGTGTTCGTCTTCGCCCTCCCGAGTCAGCGCAGGGGTGGTAGCGGTGAACTGAGCATAATAAAATAATTGGCGATTCCAAATTGGGAGAAAATAATAAAAATAATTGGCAATGACTAAATTTATTTAAAAAAAAAAAAAGAAGTGTACAGAAGCATCTTGGCTACCAATGTACAAGAAAATGCCACCAGACTCATTGGGCGGCGCTTCACAATGCAACAGGACAATGACCCAAATCACACTCCAACGCAACCAAGGAGTTCATCAGGGGAAAAAAGTGGAAAGTTTTAGACCAAGTCAATCTCCTGATTTAAATCCGATTGAACATGCATTTCACTTGCTGAAGAGGAGACTGAAGTCAGAAACTCCCCCAAACAAGCAACAGCTGAAAATGGCTGCAGTAAAGGCTTGGCAAAGCATCTCAAAGGACGATACCAAGAGTTTGGTGATGTCAATGGGTCGCAGACTCACTGCTGTTATTGCATGCAAGGGATTTGCGACTAAATACTAGCTTTTATACTTCTTACATTGTCCCAATACTTATGCTCACATAAAATGGGGGTATGGAACTCTAAAAGTGCTGTTATTCTTAGTTGGTAAAACATGCATGTCTTGAAACCACCAGAAATAAAAGGTAACATTCTGTACTTTTGCCTCATATTAATTAATCTTTTACTTGTATTTTCATATTGCTTGAGTGTACAGCAAAAATAGCACATTTTGTTGGCACCTGAGCGTACTCCACAAAGCTTTCAAATTAAACATTGCATGTAGAATCTACAAAAACTACTCCACACTGATAAAGTTAAAAAATGCATATAGAATATAAATAAGTAAGATTTACAGAGAAAAACAGATTCATCTCAGTTGCATAAGTATTCAACCCCTTTGCAACTACAGCCCTAAATCAGCTCAGGTGCAAATGATTTGTTTGAAAGGTCACAAAATTAGTGAAATGGTTTCAGTCTGTGTTTACTCAAAGTGGTTTAACTTGTAGATAATTTCAGGTATATAAAGACTTTCACTGCAACTCGCATAGTGATCCAACAAGGCAACCATGAAGACCAAGGAGCTTTCGAAACAAGTCAGGGATAATGTGGTAGAGAGGCACAGAGCAGGAGAAGGGTACAAGAAAACTTCAAGTCCATCATTAAGAAGTTGGAGATGCTTCATACTACCCAGACACTACCCAGATCGGGTCGCCCTCCCAAACTGAGCAGCCGGGCAAGCAGTAAACTGGTTCGGAATGTCACTCTGAAGCCAACAATGACCTTGAGAGATCTGCAAAGTTCTGTGTCTGAGATGGGAGTCAGTGTTCACACATCAACAATAAGCCGGTCTCTACACAAAGCTGGCCTGTATGGACGGGTGGCAAGAAAGAAGCCATTACTCAAAAAGCCTCATCTTAAAGCACGTATGGAGTTTGCGAAAAAGCATGTAGATGATACTGCAGACATGTGGAAAAAGGTTTTGTGGTCAGACGAGACAAAAATTGAACTTTTCGGTCTAAATTCCAAGCGTTACGTCTGGCGCAAGCCCAACACTGCACATCACCCAGTCAACACCATCCCAACTGTCAAGCATGGTGGTGGCAGCATAATGTTATGGGGATGCTTCTCTTCAGCAGGGACTGGGAAGCTTGTCAGGATAGAGGGGAGAATGGATGGTGCAAAGTACAGACGAATCCTTGAGGAAAACCTGTTTGTGTCAGCCAAGACTCTGAAACTGGGGAGGAAATTCACATTTCAGCAGGACAGTGACCCGAAGCACAAAGCCAAAGCCACATTGGAGTGGGTGAACAAGAAGAGAATTAATGTTCTTGAGTGGCCCAGTCAAAGTCCTGACTTGAATCCAATCGAAAATGTATGGCAAGACTTGAAGATTACAGTCCATCGACGATCCCCAACAAACTTATCAGAACTGGAGCAATTTTCCTGTGAAGAATGGGCAAAATTTTCACCATCCTACCCTGCAAAGCTAGTAGAGACCTATCCAAAAAGATAGCAATTGCTGCAAAAGGTGCTTCTACCAAGTACTGACTTAAGGGGCTGAATACTTATGCAACCACTAAATTTCATTTTGTACATTTTCTTTGCAAGTTTTGCTGACATTTAACCTCCTCCTCATATAACAGTGTTCAGTTTAACCACTACAGCTTTGAATAAAACAAGTTTGTTTGAAAAACTGTGCATACATTTGTTCAACAAAATGTGAGATTATTGGTAGGTGGTAGGTGGTGAATACTTCTGCAAACCACTGTGTGTGTGTGTGTGTATGTATATATATATATATATATATATATATATATATATATATATATATATATATATATATATATATATATATATATATACACATACAGTACTGTGCAAAAGTTTTAGACAGGTGTGAAAAAATGCTGTAAAGTAAGAATGCTTTCAAAAATAGATATGTTAATAGATTATATTTATCAATTAACTAAATGCAAAGTGAGTGAACAGAAGAAAAATCTAAATCAAATCCATATTTGGTGTGACCACCCTTTGCCTTCAAAACAGCATCAAGCATCAATTCTTCTAGGTACACTTGCACAGTTTTTGAAGGAACTCAGCAGGTAGGGTGGCCCAAACATCTTGGAGAACTAACCACAGTTCTTCTGTGGATTTAGGCAGCCTCAGTTGCTTCTCTCTCTTCATGTAATCCCAGACAGATTCGATGATGTTGAGATCAGGGCCCTGTGGGGGCCATACCATCACTTCCAGGACTCCTTGTTCTTCTTTACGCTGAAGATAGTTCTTAATGACTTTCGCTGTTTGTTTGGGGTCGTTGTCATGCTGCAGAATAAATTTGGGGCCAATCAGATGCCTCCCTGATGGTATTGCATGATGGATAAGTATCTGCCTGTACTTCTCAGCATTGAGGAGACCATTAATTCTGACCAAATCCCCAACTCCATTTGCAGAAATGCAGCCCCAAACTTGCAAGGAACCTCCACCATGCTTCACTGTTGCCTGCAGACACTCATTCATGTACACTCTCCAGCCCTTCGGCGAACAAACTGCCTTCTGCTACAGCCAAATATTTCAAATTTTGACTCATCAGTCCAGAGCACCTGCTGCCATTTTTCTGCACCCCAGTTCCTGTGTTTTCGTGCATAGTTGAGTCGCTTGGCCTTGTTTCCACGTCGGAGGTATGGCTTTTTGGCCGTAAGTCTTCCATGAAGGCCACTTCTGACCAGACTTCTCCGGACAGTAGATGGGTGTACCAGGGTTCCACTGTTTTCTGCCAGTTCTGAGCTTATGGCACTGCTGGACATCTTCCGATTGCGAAGGGAAGTAAGCATGATGTGTCTTTCATCTGCTGCAGTAAGTTGCCCGTTTCTTTGTGCTTCTTCAAAAGAGCTTGGACAGCACATCTTGAAACCCCTGTCTGCCTTGAAATTTCTGCCTGGGAGAGACCTTGCTGATGCAGTATAACTACCTTGTGTCTTGTTGCTGTGCTCAGTCTTGCCATGGTGTATGACTTTTGACAGTAAACTGTCTTCAGCAACCTCACCTTGTTAGCTGAGTTTGGCTGTTCCTCACCCAGTTTTATTCCTCCTACACAGCTCTGTTTCAGTTAATGATTGTGTTTCAACCTACATATTGAATTGATGATCATTAGCACTTGTTTGGTATAATTGTTTAATCATACACCTGACTATATGCCTACAAAATCCCTGACTTTGTGCAAGTGTACCTAGAAGAATTGATGCTTGATGCTGTTTTGAAGGCAAAGGGTGGTCACACCAAATATGGATTTGATTTAGATTTTTCTTCTGTTCACTCACTTTGCATTTAGTTAATTGATAAATATAATCTATTAACATGTCTATTTTTGAAAGCATTCTTACTTTACAGCATTTTTTCACACCTGCCTAAAACTTTTGCACAGTACTGTATATATATATTATTAGTGTTAGTTAGTGTCGATTAGTGTGTGTATGTGTGTGCGTGTGGTGGGCAGGACCCTCCTCCTCCCCCAAGGTCATAAATAGTGTGTGGGGGGGTGGGCCACGAGTGGGAGAACGCGTGTAGATTCGACTGGAGTGATGCTGTGAGGGACAGAGCTAAAGGCTGAAAGAGTGCTTATCTGTGAAGTGGTGAAAGAGCCCAGAGTGAGTCGGGAGAACAGAGAACGACAATGAGAGCGAGTGAGAGTGTTGCCGGAAAAAAAAGAAGAGGAAAGCGAGAGGAAGAGCAGAGAGAGCGAGGGAGTTTATTTATTGATTTGGTGTGAACCCCAGCCCAAACGGATTCACTGTTATTTTATTTAGTGCAGTAATTAAAAGCAGCAAATGTGGAATCCCATCTGGTTTCCCTGAGCCTTGTTTTATATATATATATATATAATCTAATTTTAAAAAAAGAGTGAAAAGGGAGGGCGGCGAAATTTCGTTTGCCAAGGGAGGCAAAAATCCTCCCTCTCTTGTTGGATTTGGGCTGGTAATGCACCCGTGGCTGTGCCAGTCGGGTTTTTGTGTGCTACTATATTCTGGCCAATACATTATTATAATTATACATATATTGACAACCCCCCTTCATGTCCCTTTGCCTTGGACTGTCGTTAGTTCACTTCCTCCATCAGAAAGGAGACGGATTCTGAAAGCTCAGTCATGGACTGACAGAGTCGCAGTTCAGACAGTTTCCTCTCTGCCTGTCTGTCTCTCTGTCGATGGTCCCATCGATAGCTCTTCAGTTGGGGGTGCAGTTTCCGCTCTGTCTGTCGCTCTGTCGATGGCCCCATCAATAGCTCTTCAGTCAGAGGTGGAGACGGCCTCTGGGTTTCCTCTCTGTCTGTCTGTCTCTCTGTCGATGGTCCTATCGATGGCTTTTCAGTCGGGGGTGGAGACGGCCTTGGGGTTTCCTCTCTGTCTGTCTCTCTGTCGATGGTCCCATCGATAGCTCTTCAGTCAGTGGTGGAGATGGCCTCTGGGTTTCCTCTCTGTCTGTCTCTCTGTCGATGGCCCCATTGATAGCTCTTCAGTCGGAGGTGGAGACAGCCTCTGGGTTTCCTCTCTGTCTGTCTCTCTGTCGACGGTCCCATCGATATCTCTTCAGTCAGGGGTGGAGACAGCCTCTGGGTTTCCTCTCTGTCTGTCTCTCTGTCTGTCTCTCTGTCGATGGTCCCATTGATATCTCTTCAGTCAGGGGTGGAGACGGCCTCTGGGTTTCCTCTCTGTCGATGGCCCCATCGATAGCTCTTCAGTCGGAGGTGGAGACAGCCTCTGGGTTTCCTCTCTGTCTGTCTCTCTGTCGATGGTCCCATCGATAACTCTTCAGTCAGGGGTGGAGACGGCCTCTTGGTTTCCTCTCTGTCGATGGCCCCATCGATAGCTCTTCAGTCGGAGGTGGAGACGGCCTCTGGGTTTCCTCTCTCTCTGTCTGTCTCTCTGTCGATGGTCCCATCGATATCTCTTCAGCCAGGGGTGGAGACGGCCTCTGGGTTTCCTTTCTCTCTCTCTCTCTGTCTCTCTGTCGATGGTCCCATCGATATCTCTTCAGTCAGGGGTGGAGACGGCCTCTGGGTTTCCTCTCTGTCAATGGCCCCATCGATAGCTCTTCAGTCGGGGGTGGAGACGGCCTCGGGGTGGCTCTTGCCCTTGTGGAAGTGCAGGTTCAGTTTGCTCTCAAACCTCTTCCCGCAGAGCTCACAACAGAAGCTGTAGGACGACTCCACATTGTGCTTCTTCATGTGCCAGTTCAGAGAGGCCTTCTGTCGACAGGTGTACCCGCAGAACTCACACCTGGAGGGGGAGGGAAGCGAGCAGGGTGGAGAGGGAGAGAGGAAGGACGGAAGAGCATGTCTGTGTTAGGGTATGACAGCTGATCATCAGGATATTATTAGTTAACTTTATCACTGATTATTTGTCCACATTGCCTATACTAGAAATCTGTGTGTGGATACTGTAAAGCTGAGTGTGTGTGGATACTGCAAAGCTGTGTGTGTCTGGATACTGCAGAGCTGTGTGTGTGTGTGGATACTAAAGAGCTTGTGTGTGTGTGGATACTGCAGAGCTTGTGTGTGTGTGGATACTGCAGAGCTGTGTGTGTCTGGATACTGCAGAGCTGTGTGTGTCTGGATACTGCAGAGCTGTGTGTGTCTGGATACTGCAGAGCTGTGTGTGTCTGGATACTGCAGAGCTGTGTGTGTCTGGATACTGCAGAGCAGTGTGTATCTGGATACTGCAGAGCAGTGTGTGTCTGGATTCTGCAGAGCAGTGTGTGTCTGGATACTGCGGAGCTGTGTGTGTGGATACTGCGGAGCTGAGTGTGTGTGGATACTGCAGAGCTGAGTGTGTGTGGATACTAAAGAGCTCTGCCTGTCTGGATACTGCACAGCTCTGCCTGTCTGGATACTGCAGAGCTCTGCCCGTCTGGATACTGCAGAGCTGTGCGCGTCTGGATACTGCAGAGCTGTGCGCGTCTGGATACTGCAGAGCTCTGTGCGTCTGGATACTGCAGAGCTCTGTGCGTCTGGATACTGCAGAGCTGTGCGTGTCTGGATACTGCAGAGCTGTGCGTGTCTGGATACTGCAGAGCTGTGCGTGTCTGGATACTGCAGAGCTGTGCGCGTCTGGATACTGCAGAGCTGTGTGTGTCTGGATACTGCAGAGCTGTGCGCGCGTCTGGATACTGCAGAGCTGTGCTGTGTCTGGATACTGCAGAGCTGTGCGCGTCTGGATACTGCAGAGCTGTGCGCGTCTGGATACTGCAGAGCTGTGCGTGTCTGGACACTGCAGAGCTGTGTGTGTCTGGACACTGCAGAGCTGTGTGTGTCTGGACACTGCAGAGCTGTGTGTGTCTGGATACTGCAGAGCTGTGTGTGTCTGGATACTGCAGAGCTGTGTGTGTCTGGATACTGCAGAGCTGTGTGTGTCTGGATACTGCAGAGCAGTGTGTGTCTGGATACTGCAGAGCAGTGTGTGTCTGGATACTGCGGAGCTGTGTGTGTGGATACTGCGGAGCTGAGTGTGTGTGGATACTGCGGAGCTGAGTGTGTGTGGATACTGCAGAGCTCTGCCTGTCTGGATACTGCAGAGCTCTGCCTGTCTGGATACTGCAGAGCTCTGCCTGTCTGGATACTGCAGAGCTGTGCGTGTCTGGATACTGCAGAGCTGTGCGCGTCTGGATACTGCAGAGCTCTGTGCGTCTGGATACTGCAGAGCTCTGTGCGTCTGGATACTGCAGAGCTGTGCGTGTCTGGATACTGCAGAGCTGTGCGTGTCTGGATACTGCAGAGCTGTGCGTGTCTGGATACTGCAGAGCTGTGCGTGTCTGGATACTGCAGAGCTGTGCGCGTCTGGATACTGCAGAGCTGTGTGTGTCTGGATACTGCAGAGCTGTGTGCGCGTCTGGATACTGCAGAGCTGTGCGCGCGTCTGGATACTGCAGAGCTGTGCGCGTCTGGATACTGCAGAGCTGTGCGCGTCTGGATACTGCAGAGCTGTGCGTGTCTGGATACTGCAGAGCTGTGTGTGTCTGGACACTGCAGAGCTGTGTGTGTCTGGACACTGCAGAGCTGTGTGTGTGTGTCTGGATACTGCAGAGCTGTGTGTGTGTGTCTGGATACTGCAGAGCTGTGTGTGTGTGTCTGGATACTGCAGAGCTGTGTGTCTGGATACTGCAGAGCTGTGTGCGTCTGGATACTGCAGAGCTGTGTGCGTCTGGATACTGCAGAGCTCTGTGCGTCTGGATACTGCAGAGCTCTGTGCGTCTGGATACTGCAGAGCTCTGTGCGTCTGGACACTGCAGAGCTCTGTGCGTCTGGACACTGCAGAGCTCTGTGCGTCTGGACACTGCAGAGCTCTGTGCGTCTGGACACTGCAGAGCTCTGTGCGTCTGGACACTGCAGAGCTCTGTGCGTCTGGACACTGCAGAGCCCTGTGCGTCTGGACACTGCAGAGCTCTGTGCGTCTGGACACTGCAGAGCTCTGTGCGTCTGGACACTGCAGAGCTCTGTGCGTCTGGATACTGCAGAGCTCTGTGCGTCTGGATACTGCAGAGCTCTGTGTGTCTGGATACTGCAGAGCTCTGTGTGTCTGGATACTGCAGAGCTGTGTGTCTGGATACTGCAGAGCTGTGTGCGTCTGGATACTGCAGAGCTGTGTGCGTCTGGATACTGCAGAGCTGTGTGCGTCTGGATACTGCAGAGCTGTGTGCGTCTGGACACTGCAGAGCTGTGTGTGTCTGGACACTGCAGAGCTGTGTGTGTGTGTGGATACTGCAAAGCTGTGTGTCTGGATACTGCAGAGCTCTGTGTCTGGATACTGCAGAGCTGTGTGCGTCTGGATACTGCAGAGCTGTGTGCGTCTGGATACTGCAGAGCTGTGTGCGTCTGGATACTGCAGAGCTGTGTGTGTCTGGATACTGCAGAGCTGTGTGTGTCTGGACACTGCAGAGCTGTGTGTGTCTGGATACTGCAAAGCTGTGTGTGTCTGGATACTGCAGAGCTGTGTGTGTCTGGATACTGCAGAGCTGTGTGTGTCTGGATACTGCAGAGCTGTGTGTGTCTGGATACTGCAGAGCTGTGTGTGTCTGGATACTGCAGAGCTGTGTGTGTCTGGATACTGCAGAGCTGTGTGTGTCTGGATACTGCAGAGCTCTGTGTGTCTGGATACTGCAGAGCTCTGTGTGTCTGGATACTGCAGAGCTCTGTGTGTCTGGATACTGCAGAGCTCTGTGTGTCTGGATACTGCAGAGCTCTGTGTGTCTGGATACTGCAGAGCTCTGTGTGTCTGGATACTGCAGAGCTCTGTGTGTCTGGATACTGCAGAGCTCCGTGTCTGGATACCGCAGAGCTGTGTGTCTGGATACTGCAGAGCTGTGTGTCTGGATACTGCAGAGCTGTGTGTCTGGATACTGCAGAGCTGTGTGTCTGGATACTGCAGAGCTTGTGTGTGTGTAGATACTGCAGAGCTGAGTTGTGTGTGTGTGTGGATACTGCAGAGTTGTGTGTGTGTGGATACTGCACAGCTGTGTGTGTGGATACTGCACAGCTGTGTGTGTGTGGATACTCACTGCAGAGGTTTCTCCCCTGTGTGAATGCGCTTGTGTACAGTCAGATTCTTGCTGGTTTTGAAGCCCTTGTTGCACACCTCACACACAAATGTCCTCTCATCTGAAACAGAGCAGATACAGGTAAGTGAGAGGTGCTCAAATCAGACACACTGTATGCTGAAGGAGACCACAGGGCTCTACAATAGTATACGACTTCAAAGAAAAAGAACAACTTATATAATATTTAATGTAGTGTTCTTCTCACCATGGCACAGAACATGTTAACTGAACCCCATTGTGTGAGTGGTGTTGGGGTGCACACACGCCCCTCCTTCCCCTCTTCACACACTCATTGCTGTGTCTGGTCAATCCCTCCTCCCCTCCTCACACTCACTGCTGTGTCTGGTCAGTCCCCCATCCCCTCCCCTCCTCACACTCACTGCTGTGTCTGGTCTGTCCCTCCTCCCTCCCTCCCTCCTCACGCTCACTGCTGTGTCTGGTCAGTCCCTCCTCCCTCCCTCCCTCCTCACACTCACTGCTGTGTCTGGTCAGTCCCTCCTCCCCTCCCCTCCCCTCCTCACACTCACTGCTGTGTCTGGTCAGGTGCTCTTTCAGGTGGGCCTTGTTGAGGCATCTCTGTGTGCAGCCGGGGAAGGTGCAGGTCAGCCTCCGGATTCGCTTGTGATAGGAGAGGATGTGGAGCTACAAGGAGGGGAGTGAGAGAGACGGGGGAGGGAGGGGAGAGGGAGAAGAGAGAGAGAGGGGAGAGAAAGAGGGATCTTTCAGTGTTTTCTGAGTGAGAGTGAAATAGTAAGAACTTCAAACTAACAGTCAGGAAGAGTGGGCTTCTCACGAGTCAAAGTGGAGAAAAAAAGATGCCTGCAGAAAAATAGAACATCAATGAACTCGGAACAATGTTGTGCACAGACAGACAGACACACACACACAAACACAATTCCACTGTGACGAAAGAGGAGAGGAAACGAGACTCACCCGGAGACCGTTCTGGGACATGATCATTTTCCCACAATCCCTGTAGGGGCAGGAGACACACCCCTTCTGCCTGAAAGCAAAGGTCACAGGGGGGTCACATTCCAAACTTAGACCATGACACTGTGAGCCGGGCACAACAGGCACAAGGGCGTGGCTTATAAATGTGACCCACAGTAACAGCACAGTGACAGCATGATAAGGCATAGGCAAGCATTGTAAAGAATAGCAATGGATGGTAAAGCATATTAATAAACACGGCAAACCAGGATAAACTATGGTAAATGAATAGTATATCCATGGGAAAACTGCAAAAATACTGTGGTAAACTTTGACCTTTCGTCAGAAAAACAACTCTCACAAAAATGACTAAAACAAATCTCCATCATGATCTTCAGTATTATTAAAATACACAGCTGCCTTTCATACACCATGATAAAGTGCAACTACCCACAGCTTCAATTCAAGAGAACAAGGCATTTTTTCTCAATATTAACATCCATTGTGTAAAATAATGAAGCCATACCTCAGAACAGGCTTTGTGTTTCTTGCTGCAGATAGTTCTGAAGTGATCCCTCTTAAAAATACAGCTGAAAGCATGTTTCCCTTGTTCTGTGTTTTATACAGTGCTTTTTAAAGAAAACACACTTCGACTGTGTGGACTATACTGAGGTCTGGCTCCTGTAGTTAAGACCAAATAAAAAGCTAACTTCGGACTGGAAATCAATAAGCTTTTCGAAAAGGCAAATGTTTGTTTGTTTGACTCAGAATTGTTTTACTATCATTGTGTCAATCACTGTTTCTGGATCAATGTATATTAAATGATCGATTATAATCTCAATCAGGCACACACAATAGCCTCCTCTCATAGGCTAACTAAAAAGGAAACAGTAGTGTTTAACATGTAAAACTGGGAAACAGGGCTAAGCAGGCTTGTGCATGGATCATGGGAAGTGCCCGTTTTGGTCCCACTTTACAGTATGTACACAAATGTGTTTTTAAAAATATATTTTATTTTTTTAATCATATTCTCTGTATAGGTGAGTCTTTTTCCTGGCCTGCGCTGCTAGCAGCGTCAATTCAGATTGCAAACTTGCTGAAACTCAGATTGCTGTGGTATTTGAATTGATTTTCTTTCCTTGTAGAATTAAGGGCTTTATACTTCAAGTTAAATATGTGCAAGTTTGGAAGTCATGTTTGGGTCCGCTGACTCACATCCCACTTGCGTATTCTTACCCATTTATCTTAGTAGATTTTTGGCTGGAAATCTGGATGATTTTGGTATTTGCTGCACTCTGGTTTCAAAGGAAGCAACAGCTAAAAGAAGAATGTTCTTACCAAGTTTCATGGCAATTTGATAAGTAATTCCCTCGACATTTGTCAAAATGTTAGTGCAACAACATATATACAAACAGACAGTCCTTATCAAAGCATACTGCCATGAACACGACACTGTAATTCTGCAGTTTGTTCTTTTACACTTTCACTGTGCTTTATTACACTTTGCTGTGCTTTTACTATGGGAAACTTTCATAAAGGTGGTGTCGCCATAAAGCCCCCTATTCTGATAATCTCAATAAATGTAGCTAAATAATGTATTTTCTAAGTTTTGCTATAATTGAATAAGTGCTTCTTTTACATAAATCTACATACCTACATGGCGATGCACAGGAGCCTCCACTACATGCCCATCATCCAGGGAGAACCAGCTGTCCCCCAGTCTGTGAGAGTGAGGGTTCCTATGGAAAGAGAGCCAGCAACTGACAGATTGGAGCTGTGTAACTATCACCTACCTCACTGAACGCACACGCTTTCCTTCGCCAGAGCTGCATAGAGCAAGGAGAGAAAGAGAGACACGCAATTCATTAATCCTGTGATGACCCCCGACACAATCCTCTTGAACCGTCTCTCTGAGTTACCTGTCTGAGGGCCGGTAGTCAGAGTCGTTTGGGTCCATCCTGTCCCCCTCCTCTGAAGACTGCTGGTACTCCGAACCCCTGGGGTCAATCGCACTCTCTGCATCTTCACCAGACTCCTCTCCTCTGCCGCACACACCTTCCTCCTCTCCCTCTCTCCCCACATCTCCCTCCTCCTCTTCCTCTGCCTCACTCTTCACTATGTGGTGTGGCAGTGTATAGGCATGGTCACTGGGGGAGACAAAGCATTGAATAAAATGAAGATGTAAACAGACTAGCCTTCCTGCCTTTCACATTTTTCTGGAGCCCTGGGTTCCAATCTGGGGGACAGGGTGTTGCAGACAGACAGCAGACTAATTCACCAGCTTCTCATTTCTGCCTTTCACCTTTCTCTGGGTCAGTGGACCAGGGTTCGACATTAACCATGGCCCGGCGGCCCGGGGCCAGTAGAGTTTGGCAGTTTGGCCTGTAGTTATGAAGCACCACAGGCCCGACTGGGCCGGTTTCATTTAACTAGTATAATATATATAGTGTACATAGCTTCCGTTTCATGAATCCAGGAAAATGGGAAAGTGTGTCAAAAAGCTGAAAACTAAATTACAAACCATTTTTTAAAAACGTAACTACGAACTACGAACTACTGATATTTGTTGTATAGTCAGAATCTGAGACTACGTACTGAAGTGCTGTGTTGGTACTCGATCCTGTGACATGGCAAATCTTTTACAAATCAGGTTTTCTACAACTAAGCAACCAATAAGCCAAAAGGAAAGCGCTGAAATCAATAAATCATAAAGAAAGTAATTATGAAAAAAAAAAATGAAGACGAACATCTAGAGTGAGGCTTCATCTGGCTCCATTATAACAGTGAAAAAAAGGTAATGTTCTGCCTTGTTTGGCGTCAGTTTCCCAGACTTGCAGATAAAACAGCAGCTTATTTCTTGTGAATTCAACATTTCGTTTACATCATATCCAGTCTCACAGTAAGATGTCCCGATTGACACCCAAATACGCAATCAAATTTTTTATTTGGGATCTGATGTGCTCAGGTCAAAAATGCCATTCATAATCTTTCCAGGACTCGTTGGTATCACTCAGCAAGATTGGCGCTGACTAACATTACTATACAGTATGTGCAAATGTTTAGAAATAGACTACAGGAAAACGTTTCTATTAAAGAAGTCAAGGGACCAACACAATGTGGTCTTAATAGTGTGGCTGACTTAATATTGAAGGTCTGTTAATACTGACATCAATGGAATCTGAACTGTAACAATATGGCTTTAATTGCGGGGTGGCCTTTGCACCGAGGTGTCCTTTAAGCAATGTTGCACTAATGGTAGGAAATCTCCTTCTTTTCATCCCTTACCTTTGCAAGTCCTCCGGCTCCACATTCATTTCTGTGTGATCCAGGAACTCTGGAAGAAGAGAGAGACAATAAACTGAACTGATGTTATGGGTTTTCCAAATCACATTTATTTCTCCTATTTCAATGGCCAGCTTGTAGCAGTGTGACATCACTGTAGCAGCTTTGTGAAGTGCTGAATTTCAGAGCTCTCCACAGCAATGGCGATGTTTAATCCAGAAAACAAAAATGAATGACTTCATTTAATCTAGTATCATGAGTAGATGGTTAATTATGCATGGTATAAACAGAAAACACTTGAAACACACAAACATAAATAACCTCTGTGTTTATGTCTTAGAATCATTGTGTATCCTCTTTATTATGTATTCGGGGAGCATAAGTAGACAGGACTGGCTGCTAATTTTACTTTACTGTACACCCTACAGAGGGGAAGGAGCTTTAGAAAAACGTGTGACAGGACTTAATCTTAGAAATATTAAAAGAAACTTCAGTTTCCTAACAAACGTTTCAGCTGAAAGTCTTTCTCTATGTTCTCAATCTTACCTTCTCCAGAGAGGCTGAGCTCATCTGGGTCCGACTCACAGTCCATCTGCAGCAGAGTCACAACCTCCCCCTCATCTTCTTCCTCCTCCTGCTTTACAGCAGGAGCTCGTCTCCTCTCCTCTCCCCGTGCTCCTGGGGCGCTGTGAGGCTGTGTCTGCTCCACACTCGAGCCAGCCTCTCTCCTCTCACTGTCTCCCTGTGCCTCCCTCCTGGTATTCCCCCTCCCTCCATTGACCAGCAGGGGGCGCCCCCCTGGCCTCGGCTGCTCCTCGGGATTCACCAATAGGCTGAGCTCCCAGGAGTAGCTGTGCCCAGCTCCGCAGGCCCAGTGGGTCACCTTCGGGGGGCGCTTTGCTGCCTTCTCTGCCCGGGAGGGGTTGTGGCAGGGCTGCAGGGGGCAGTGGCGACTGTGAGTGTGAACCCACGAGAGGAGCTGCTGGAGGGCAGCCAGAGTGGTGCGCAGAGGGCTGCACCCTGGAGAGAACAGGCTGGGGGCGGGCGGGACGGGCGGGGCGGGGTGGGGTGGGGGCGGGGTGGGGTGGGGTGGGGGGCAGAGACAACAACATCAAATCAACACTGTAAAATCTGTCTAAAGTTTTTGTCTAAGACATTTTTGTGCTACAGTATTTCATAGTGCTGGACGAACAAGGGTTTTTCATGATTGAATATTCTTTCAAAACTTAAAAAAAATACTTCAATATTCGTTCATTTTGAATTAAACTTTGAATTGAAAATAAAAACTATATTTTGTACCGCATTACAGTAATAAAAAAAACCCCAACATATTAGGAATAAAAAAAAATGAACACATTTCAAGCACTATTATTCAATTTTTAATGGCATAAAAAGCAGGCAGAATATTAATCACAGAAAGACAGACAGACAGACCAGCAATACCTACCTGAAGCTGCAGGGCGAGTCTGAAACCTGGAGGGCTTGTATCTGAAGAGAGAAAGAGAAACAGGTGGCATCACAGCTCTGGAATATTCAAGTATTTTAATTTTGAAATCTGATAGAAGTGTAAGTTTTGCATCACCTAGAATTGTAGGATTGAGACATCATAAAAAATTAACATAATTTAGATATTTTATTTAACATAATGTAATGAAAGAAACTACAAAATGATATCGCAAAAGTCTACCGGAAACCATAACAGTATTAAAGTATCTTGTTAGATTTCAAAATGTCACATTTTAAAATGATTGTCAGATTTTCATAAGTTACATTATTCAGCAGGTTTTATTCGACTATGACATTCATTCTATAGGGTGATGCAAAACGTTTGGACATAGCTGCACACAGAGAGACACACTCTTCCCTCTTCTACACAGTAAACCGGGCATGTTTATTATACTCAGCTAATACTTTACAAATAAAACCTGGTGGCAGCGAGGGTTATGGGGTTTAGGGGAAAACCAATGCACTGTATTTTACTGTATTTACATTTGGTTTGAAACCCATGATAAAAACTCACAAGCTAACTTCAAGCTATATTTGTTGGAATATATATGAGCAGGGTTGGGGTGGGAGAGGGGGATTCATGTTTGATTAAAAGGGAAGTGGAACTGGGAATGGATTTTTAAAAAGGAATTGACCCTTCTGAGCACTGTACATAATTATAAATCAGACAAAGATGGCTGTCTTGCTTGTTTTCATCCCCTAAAGGTAGGTTCAGCTGCATGTGTAAAACATTGTCATTTATTCTGCTTCTACCTGCAGCAGCAGGAGGTTAATAATAATAATAATAATAATAATAATAATAATAATAATAATAATAATAATAATAATAATAATAATAATAATAATAATAATAATAATAATAATAATGCCATCAATGCCGTGTAACCCAGGGAAAAGGGATATCATAGCACTCTGCTGCAGTTTTATTTATGCATGGAAGGATACCTGTACACAGAATAAGAGGGACTGTGTAAATGGTGTCAGAAATACTGTTAGCTTTACGAAAATCTGACTGAAATATACCACAGAGATGCAGGGATTGAGATACCTGTCCCGACCCGGCTACACCTACAGTAACAATGACACAGATGATGAATACTCACCCACACAAACTGTCATCGCTGTCACACATCCTCGCTGTCTGTGGAAGCTGGCTGGTACACTGGTGAGATTGTTGCGTCTGTCTGGTGGTTGCAACTAAACCGCTAAGTACAACGTAATTTAGTCAAGTGTAAATTTTAATCACGTCTTTCACACAACTTACATTTTACATTATTAGGTTAGTTACTTATTGAAAGTTACTGTAGACGTGACCATTTCACATACAGAAAAAGACAAGTTAGAATAAAAATAACAGAAGGATCGGTATCTGTGATGTGAAATTAACGACATACATTACCGAAAAGGACAAGTAACAAACAAAACCACTGGGGGAAAAAAATAAGAATATAGCTAACGTTACACTCATCGATTCTCTTTCCTGAAAAACCTTTCCATTTGAGCACTAACAGTAACACTGCGATTTTCAGCGACAAACAGTAATATATATATATATATATATATATATATATATATATATATATATATATATATATATATATATATATATATATATGTTGTTATTGTAATCAAATAAGCGGCTGTAATAATAATAAATAGCTACGCAGCTCGAGAAGCGGTGTCACAGCAGTGGACAGGATGTAAACAGACCGTGTCCAGTGCTTACACAATATTCTAATTATTATAATCGTTACTTATAATGTTTAAACATAACTGTACATATTAACATGGTATCTGTGTATTCTGACACTTTAACACATATAAATGACGATGTTTAAGGCCTACGGTACTGAGTAACTGTCATGAATGCCTCAGGTGACAGAAAATTAAACCTTGCTTAACTCAAATTCGTGACCCCTCGCATCACAGCTACGCATTTCACTGAGCTCGGATTAACAACCCTGACAGCAATACAATCAATATCTCTTAACTTCACGGTTCCGACCTGTTTTCCATCTTACTTGCAAATTCTGATTCCTGTGGTTTACTTCAAACTCCTTCTGTGGCTGTATTTTAAACACTACGGAGTATTGAAAAGGACAAACTAACTCAACAGAGCACCAGACGTTTATTTATTTATTTATTTATTTTAAAATGACCAACAATTAAGGGCTGAATTAACAATGCAGGTCCCAAACAAGGAACGTTCCCTTCAAATATCGTGCCACTGAGGTACACAGTGGAAGAGGCAGGGTGACAGGGTCCACTGACCCCTCTTCTGTCGGGAAGCAACAAGTCTGCAGATAGTGGTATCTTCGGCCGAACGGACAGTGGAACGAATGCGCAAGCACAGTGATAATAACTGAAGAGGAACAAAACGGGACCTCCGAACAGAAGACGGTTGTTAAAAGTTTAAAATCTCTTTAGAAACCCTATACTCATCCAATAGGACACGCTGATAACATTACTATTATTGTATTGACAACCAATTAATAGCGTGTGTCTATTGCAGTAATATTGTATCCTGATTGATCTAACTTATGCTCCATTTATGGTATTGGAAAGGCATGTGTGTGTAGTGTTATTTTCAGGTACGCGGATAAAGTGGTAAGCAGCCACTGCGCTTGATCGCGCCTGCCTAAACAATTTCCGTTTTTGAAAACATAGACGTGCCCGTTCAAATGTGGTACGTTGTGCTGTTTTCGGTCATTTTCGTCTTTTTAAAATTTAATTTAAAATATTTTCCACCATTAAGAAAATAGTATGCTAATATTTATCATATGCAATACATTAATTAGGTCTGTACATTTGTTTTACAAATGCAACTTTGCGTTGGACTTCTCATTTTGTCTTGTTCGTCGTGAATTTTTAAAAAAAAATTTTTTAGAGAAATTGATTGTTTACAGTTTAAGTTTGTAAAAAACCCCGTATAATTAACTTACTATTTGTTTTGTGTTTTTACTACAAACCTTACGGCTCTATAGCTTCGTAGGAGGACGCTAAATCAGACGATTTAAACTAATCTCGGTATAGAAATAAAAGGTAGCTAGTGTACTGTGTGCAAAGACAATGGAAGAATATTTAACCCCTGCCCCCACCCCCGCGGAGAATTACATTTATCAAGTTTTTCAAACAGTTTTTGTGAATCATGGAGGAAAACATTTCATTAACTAAAGTTATCAGGTAAATGTTTCTTATTACAATGGAATTAATAACTATTATTTTATTTATAAATATTTATTTTGAGAAAATAATCGAGAGTAGTGTCCATTATTGCTTATAATGACCCTGTGGATAAACGTGTGTTATGTCATTGCAATCATTCAGGTTAAACAATGTCATGTAATTTGCCCAAACATCAATATTTTTCAGCAAAATTTTCAGGAAGTATTGTATTAACGTCCATCGGGTCATAGAATAACACGTTTTATACATGTATCTCTAAGCAGAATACATAGTAAATACTTTACAATTAAAAAATATTGTATTAAAAAAAATAAAATAAAATAAATGTGTATGGTTTCTGAAACACTTTATACTGTTCCCAAGTGCTCTGAAAAAAAGGACACAATTTCCAAGATGCAACTTTTTTAAAAAAAAACAAACAAAAAAAACATTTCTAGTGAATTTTTATAGGAAGAGAGTCAAATATAGCCAAAAAAAGCTGGTTATGCAATGAGCTGATCAGTGTGTGTGGCCGGTGAGAGGTTGATTTTGCATAATTGGTTATCCGAAACTGAAAAAAAAAAGAAAGCAAAGAGCCTGATTTAAAACCAGTAATTTTACCAATACACTCCCTGACCCTAAGGCAGTATCCCTGTGCAGCAGGGCAAGACCATCGTGAAGAATAAGGTTTTAACAATACACTAATGTCACAATACTATATGTATCACAATATGCAGGTCACAGCACATGCAGTGGGCCTGATGAGCTGCTTGTATGATGCATAATATGATCAAATGGTCATTTAATTATGGATCACTTTGTTAAAAGGTAGAAGTCAAATAGGATAGGGAGTGTATGCATTATTACCAACTATAAAACACTCTTATTCTATAGTCAAGAACCACTTGGTGAACTACAGTACAATGAGCTATGTTGTGCTTTTGGTCTCGTATCACACAGTCCTCTTTGACAATAGTATATACTGTAATGTTGAGAAAGTATCACGATTCATCGATACACAGTGAAATGTTACACCCCTAGTGAAGAAAGGAGCAAATTTACCACATTTCCTCTTGCAAGTAGGGCTTGAAAATGCTTGTAGAGATTGTGGTGCATGATAGTTTCTATGTAAGATTTTCAGTTTTGTTTCTTTTATTGCACAGAATTAGATACCTTCTGTGCATATTCCTGGCCCCTCTTCATTGGCCCTCTCACATCTCCAGCTAATCAGCCACAGACCTCTGCTGCAGTCTGATTTTACCTTGTTCAGAAGTAGGCAGTCGTGTATATTCTATATGAAAAAAGCAGGTAGTAAATTCTGAAGTCATATTGTGGTGTTAGAAGATGCCACCCTTGTATATTCTATAGGAAAAAGTGGGAAGTACGTTTTGACAAGTTGTATTGCGGTGTCAGAAATAAAAATGTACGCACGTGTAAGCATAATTGTCATCATATATAAGTGCCTATAGAAAGTCTACACCCCCTTGAACTTTTTTCACATTTTGTTGTGTCAGTGCCTCAGAGTTTCATGCATTTAAAATTAGGATTTTTTCCCACTTATCTACACACCATACTCCACACTGTTAAGAGGAAAAAAGTTTTTATTGAGAAAAAAAATATATATTAATAATACAAAACTGAAAGATCAGAATTGGATAAGTCTCCACCCCCCTGAGTTAATACTTGGTGTAAGCACCTTTGGCAGCAATTACAGCTGTGAGTCTGTTGGGATAGGTCTCTACCAACTTTGCGCACCTAGATTTGGCAATATTTGACCATTCTTCTTTACAAAACTGTTCAAGCTCTGTCAGGTTCCTTTGGGAGCTTGGATGGACAGCAATCTTCAAGTCATGCCACAAATTTTCGATTGGATTTAGGTTGGGGCTCTGACTGGGACATTCAAGGACATTTGCCTTTTTGTTCCTTAGCCACTCCAGTGTAGCTTTGGCTGTGTGCTTTGGGTCGTTGTCAAAAAGGTGAACTTCTGTCCCAGTTTCAGCTTTCTTGCAGAGGGCAGCAGGTTTTCCTCAAGGACTTCTCTGTACTTTGCTCCATTCATTTTCCCTTCTATCCTGACAAGTGCCCGAGTCCCTGCCGATGAGAAACATCCCCATAACATGATGCTGCCACCACCATGCTTCACAATAGGGATGGTGTTCTTTGGGTGATGCGCTGTGTTGGGTTTGTGCCAAACATAACGCTTTGCATTTAGGCCAAAAAGTTCCATTTTAGTATCATCAGACCACAAAACTTTTTGCCACGTTTTGCATAGTTCAAACGGGATTCAAGGTGGGCTTTCTTGAATAATGGCTTCCTTCTTGCCACCCTACCATACAGGCCATATATGTGGAGTGCTTGGGATATTGTTGTCACATGCACACTTTGACCAGTCTTGGCCATAAAAGCCAGTAGCTCTTGCAAAGTTGCCATTGGCATCTTGGTAGCCTCTCTGATCAGTCTCCTTCTTGCTCGGTCATCTAGTTTGGAGGGACGGCCTGATCTAGGCAGGGTCTTGGTGGTGCCATACAACTTCCACTTCTTAGTAATCATCTTGACCGTGCTCCAAGGGATATTCAAGACCTTTGATATTTTTTTATACCCATCCCCTGATCTGTGCCTTTCAACAACTTTGTCCCAGAGTTCTTTTGAAAGCGCCTTGGTGCTCATGGTTGAGTCTTTGCTTTGAAATGCACTACCCAGCAGAGGGAACCTACAGGAACTGCTGAATTTATCCTGAAATCATATTGATCACTACAATTTAACCCAGGTGGAGGCTTACTTAACTTGGTGTGTGATTTTGAAGGCGTTTGGTTACACCTGAGCTAATTTAGGATTGCTATTACATAGGGGGTGGACACTTATCCAACCAAGCTATTTCAGTTTTTATTTTTAATTAATTTTCTACAAATTTCTAGAATATTTTTTTCACTTGGAAGTTGTGGGGTAGGATGTGTAGATAAATTAAAAAATATATATATATTTTAATGCATTTTAATTCCAGGCTATAAGGCGACAAAGGTGAACATTTTGAAAGGGGGTGTAGACTTTCTATAGACACTGTACTGTATATTTAAAATTGTGGACATTTAAGATGTTTACCAACAATAAACATACAGTGTAGGAACTGCAGAGTTAAAATGCAAATGACTATATATTCTGAATGTCTAGTATCAAATCATATGTCACAGTTGTACTTGTGGATGTAGTAATGCACGTGTGCCCATTACCTTGATGCTCTTCAACTGGGGAGCAACGTGGAGTAACTTCCTCACTTTCTGGCATTTACTGCACCTTCCAACCTGCATTAGAGACACTTCAACAATGACTACATACAAACTTTCAGTGCTGTGTATTTGTCATTTAAGAAAACACTCACTTGGTCTAATTTGGGAAATGTGAGAACACTTTTTAATAATGAGGTGCATGTTCATTGAGTACACTAATCCATCTTATTAGGGGGTGACAACCTGGATGTCTGCTATAAAATATTAACAGAGCTGTCAAACTTTATATTTTCAACATCTATCTTGAGAAACATTTGTCCAAATATGAAAAAAGTGTTTAGCACATGTTATAGTTAAATAAATGTGGCAAAGTGCCCCCCCCGTGTGTATTTTGTGTTACGTGTTGTGTGTAAATGTTGGTGTATAGTCATCGGTACACGGGATATAAACGGGTCTGTGTTTCACTTGTGATTTAAAAATGTAGATTTATATTTAGGCACAGAGGGCACAAATCACTTCACGTGCTAGTTAAAATGTAATGTGTGGTCACGGGAGTGCACTTAATTAATTCACGTGCAGTTGTACCGAGATTCCAATTGAATGATTGACTAGCAATCGAGTCTCGGTACAACTGCATAAAAACAGCATGTTTTCACTCACTCGGGGTTGTGTGTTCTGTGAGTGGAGAACGGGTGTGGAGAAGGAGAAAGTAAAGTAAAGGAAAGTAAAGGAAAGTTAAAGTTCTTACTCACCGTGTTTGTCTGTTCGTGTGTGTTTAGTGTATAGTCCGTTTTGTTTGTCTATTTATTTTGGCGCAAGTGCCGTGTCCTGTTTTTGTGTTTTATTTTGTTTATTAAATGCTGAGCACAACCAAGTGCTCAGCTTCACCAACCTCACTGTCTGTTGTGTGTTACTTCCTGTTTCTGGTCTGACGTCACCCACTGTCAGCCGTCTTTGTGACACGTGGTGTCCAGAAGAGGGATCAACAGCGCCTCCAGGACTCAGGCCAGAACAGGAACCGCAATTTGTTGTTTTAAAAAAAAAAAAAAAAAAAAAAAATGGAAGGCTGGAACTGGAGAGATGGCTGCCAGGATCTGGAGGTCCTCCTCGGTGGTCTAGAGGACCAAGGCTGGTGCCTTGCCTGTGGGGAGTTCGGGCACCCGGTGGTGCGCTGCCCCTACCAAGAGGGAGAGGAGGAACTGGCCCAGGAGAGGAAGGTGAGGAGGAGGCAGAGAAGGGGAAAGGGGAAGAGGAAGGCTGAGTGTCCACAGCCCAAGTGGGAGGAGCCTGAGTGTCCACAGCCCAAGCGGGAGGAGCCCGAGCGTCCCTACGCCTGAGTGGGAGGAGCCCGAGCGTCCCACGCCTGAGTGGGAGGAGCCCGAACGTCCCTACGCCTGAGTGGGAGGAGCCCGAGCGTCCCTACGCCTGAATGGGAGGAGCCCGAGCGTCCCTACGCCTGAATGGGAGGAGTCGGTGCGTCCCACAGCCCAAGAGGGAGGAGTCGGTGCGTCCACAGCCCAAGAGGGAGGAGTGGTGCGTCCACAGCCCAAGAGGGAGGAGTGGGTGCGTCCACAGCCCAAGAGGGAGGAGTCGGTGCGTCCACAGCCCAAGAGGGAGGAGTCGGTGCGTCCACGGCCCAAGACACGGAAGGTAGAGCGTCCACAGCCCCAGTCTCCACCAGCAGAGGGTGAATTCCTGCTGGGTCCACCTCCATTGCCATGGGAGGACTGCTTGCAGCTCCCACCTCCACCAGCAGAGGGTGAATTCCTGCTGGTCCCGCCTCCGCCACCTCCATTGGCAGGAGCAGAGCAGCAGGAGCTGCCTCTGCCTCCGCCACTTCCATCGGCAGAGCAGCAGGAGCTGCCTCTGCCTCCGCCACCTCCACCGGCAGGAGCAGAGCAGCAGGAGCTGCCTCTGCCTCCGCCACTTCCATCGGCAGAGCAGCAGGAGCTGCCTCTGCCTCCGCCACCTCCATCGGCAGGAGCAGAGCAGCAGGAGCTGCCTCTGCCTCCGCCACCTCCATCTGCAGGAGCAGAGCAGCAGGAGCTGCCTCTGCCTCTGCCTCTGCCTCCGCCACCTCCATCGGCAGGAGCAGAGCAGCAGGAGCTGCCTCTGCCTCCGCCAACCCCACCAGCAGACGATGAATGCCTGCTGGTAACACTTCCCCCACCAGCAGAGGATGAATGCCTGCTGGTATCACTTCCCCCACCAGCAGAGGAGGAATGCCTGCTGGTAACACTTCCCCACCAGCAGAGGATAAATGCCTGCTGGTATCACTTCCCCACCAGCAGAGGAGGAATGCCTGCTGGTATCATTTCCCCACCGTCACGAGGAGAGGAGCAGGAGCTGCCTCTCCCTTCACCAGAAGGACCAGGACTAGATGCTGGCGGTCCTCAGCAGCCCTTGCATAGGCTGCTGAGGGAAGCATGAGGAAGAACCGCCCGGCCGCAGAGGCCGAGAGAGGCCAACACCTGCACCCCAGCTAGTCCTGACTCCCTGCCTCGCTTAGCCCAAGGATGCCTGCCTCGCTTAGCCCAAGGATGCCTGCCTCGCTTCCAGCCCAAGGATGCCTGCCTCGCTTAGCCCAAGGATGCCTGCCTCGCTTCGCCCAAGGATGCCTGCCTCGCTTCGCCCAAGGATGCCTGCCTCGCTTCGCCCAAGGATGCCTGCCTCGCTTCGCCCAAGGATGCCTGCCTCGCATCGCCTGGGGTTGCCAGCCGCTCCGCATCGCCTGGGGTTGCCAGCCGCTCCGCATCGCCTGGGGTTGCCAGCCGCTCCGCATCGCCTGGGGTTGCCAGCCGCTCCGCGCTCGCCTGGGGTTGCCAGCCGCTCCGCATCGCCTGGGGTTGCCAGCCGCTCCGCATCGCCTGGGGTTGCCAGCCGCTCCGCGCTCGCCTGGGGTTGCCAGCCGCTCCGCATCGCCTGGGGTTGCCAGCCGCTCCGCATCGCCTGGGGCTGCCTGTTGCTCCGCATCGCCTGGGGCTGCCTTTTGCTCCACACAGGGTACAGGGTGCGAGGGAGAAGTGGAGCTCCGCTGCCGCCTCTATGGCCAGGGGCTCCCCTCCCGAGTTCAGCCTCCCGAGGGTCCGCTGCTGCTGCCGTCGCCTCCCGAGGGTCGCTGCTGCTGCCGTCGCCTCCCGAGGGTCCGCTGCTGCTGCCGTCGCCTCCCGAGGGTCCGCTGCCGTCGCCTGGGGTCGCCAGGGATCCTGCTTCGCCTGGGGTAGTCGAGGGTCCTGCTTCGCCTGGGGTCGCTACACTATGGCCAGAACCCCATGAAGGGAGCTGTCGGCCATGAAGAAAGGGGGAGGTCAGGAGACCAGCTCCCCAGCCGCATTTCCGTGGCAGGAAACACGGTGGCCAGAGCCCCACGGAGGAGCTAGCGGCCACGAAGGAGGGAGGTCAGGAGACCAGCTCCCCTCGCAGCAGTTTCGCTGCCGGAAGTGGGTGGCGGCCCACGGAGGAACTGCCGGCCATGAAGAAGGGGGAGGTCAGGAGACCAGCTTCCCCGCAGCAGTTTCGCTGCGGAGATTGTGTGGTCGGAGCCCCACGGAGGGAACTGCCGGCCATGAAGAAGGGGAGGTCAGGAGACCAGCTCCCCAGCTGCACTTTGCGGCAGGAGATAGTGTGGCTGAAGCCCGGAAGAGGAGCTGCCAGCCACGAAGAATTGGGGGTGCCAGACATTTCACCATGGCCACCCCAGAAACAACTTGCTTCCCCTGTTCGGGACTTTGGGACTGAGGGGAGGTGGCCATTGAGGCCATGTGTGCTTTGCACAAGGGGGTATATGTGGCAAAGTGCCCCCGTGTGTATTTTGTGTTACGTGTTGTGTGTAAATGTTGGTGTATAGTCATCGGTACACGGGATATAAGCGGGTCTGTGTTTCACTTGTGATTTAAAAATGTAGATTTATATTTAGGCACGGAGGGCACAAATCACTTCACGTGCTAGTTAAAATGTAATGTGTGGTCACGGGAGTGCACTTAATTAATTCACGTGCAGTTGTACCGAGATTCCAATTGAATGATTGACTAGCAATCGAGTCTCGGTACAACTGCATAAAAACAGCATGTTTTCACTCACTCGGGGTTGTGTGTTCTGTGAGTGGAGAGCGGGTGTGGAGAAGGAGAAAGTAAAGGAAAGTAAAGTAAAGGAAAGTTAAAGTTCTTACTCACCGTGTTTGTCTGTTCGTGTGTGTTTAGTGTATAGTCCGTTTTGTTTGTCTATTTATTTTGGCGCAAGTGCCGTGTCCTGTTTTTGTGTTTTATTTTGTTTATTAAATGCTGAGCACAACCAAGTGCTCAGCTTCACCAACCTCACTGTCTGTTGTGTGTTACTTCCTGTTTCTGGTCTGACGTCACCCACTGTCAGCCGTCTTTGTGACAATAAATCAACATAAATATGTAACAATTGCTAGTGCAGTATTAGAATCAGGGGGTGTGACTGCCCATTCATCAGTCTATATGTCGAAGATGTTCATTTTCTTAAACGTATATATGTAGTGAGTGCATATAGAGAAGATGCCCGTGTGTACATGTGTATGCCACACTGGTACTTCTATATTAAAAACTTGTTACCCTGTGCCTCCACTCCTTTATATACCCATTCCCTTCTCAATGTTTTTGCCTTTGCTACAATAAATGATTGTTATTCTTCTATCAGAATACAAACTACTTGGTAACATACCCAGTCTTCAGTGTCCTTTGACATTCCTAGCCAGTAAACCAGCAATGTTAAAGCATTTCTAGTTTTGGTTATTCCACTGTGGACTCCATTTGCAGAGTCATGGAATTCGTGGAATAATTCCAAGGCTTCCCACCATCTGCTTCACACCTTGTGCGTAATAGTATAATTTGCTTTCTACAAGAAAAAAAAAGTAGTGATAGTGCAATATTAGTGTGGAACCAGCGTCGTAACCAGAGCTGAGGTCTACTGAGGTCAAGCTTCGGTTTCAAGCTGTAACTGGCAGTATTTATATGACTGTGTGGTATTTATTACTCAACCTCCAAAACAGAGAAAATTAAGGAGTCTTTTGTACTTTACAATTGGGATTGACCCAGTTTTTAGCGTTCATTTTTTGTCCCACTCAGAAACAGTAACATTGTTAAATCGTCCTGATGTTTCTATTGTATTCACATATTTTCTTTAAAGTACAAAACTGTATCTGTGGGTTCAGCATCAAGTTGTATGTATAAGTGTATAAAGTTGTGGTAGCGCCATTCAAACTTCTGGATTATTTGGTTAATAATTATGATGATGTGATTAATAATATTTTGTTTAAAGAATAAATAGCCAGAGCGCTTGTTTTTTTTTTCTTCAGTGATTTAGACTAATGGTTCCCAACTTATAAAATATGAAATATGCAACTGTTTAAGAGCTAAAAAATAAAAAAGTCTAATTAAGCAAATTATCAGTTCAATTAAGAGTTTAGTTAAGTAATTGAGAGCTCAGTTGGAATGACAACCAGCAGACACGGGGTCCCCAGGACCAGGGTTGGGAACCACTGACTTAGACGACAGATCTCAAACCCCAGTGCACTAGAGCGTCCACTTTGAATATGGCTTTGAAACACTTTCAAGTTATAAGTGTAAAAAATTGTTTGGATGTTAACAATGAAAAGAGAAATGACAGGTATGTTATTCAAACACTTGTAGCAACACGTGGGGACATATAACGGTATATTTTTCAGAACCTCGCTACTTACTCTTTAACTTCCTGGACCATGTCTAGATTAAACACATTTTTATCTTGCTAGGGCCACCAGCCAAGTTAGCCTTTTTACATTAGTCTCAGTTGTGTCTTTAAACAGCCATTGTTATTTTTTATGTACAGTGTATGACCTGTTTAAATGGTAGCTCAACTAATTTGATCTAATAATAGATTAACTAATTTGATCTAATAATAGATTATCTAAAATGTCCTGGGGTTTCACTCTGAAAAACTGTTAACTGTAATAACAGATATACACAAAATAGTTAAACACGTAAAATATAAAACAGTAAATGGCCTAACCTTCCAAAGAATATTTAGAGCTCTGATTATTAGTTTTTAGTTTTTCTGCAGTAGTTATAAACAGCAGCGATCTTCTGTTCTATTCTAAAGAGAAATAATAATAATACAGAAATTGTCACACAAAGTACATTATGTAAAGATTTTGAAATTCCTGCATATGTATTGTCCTGTAGCTTGGCACGTGGCCCGAAATACACCCATGTTGGAGTGACTGACTTTTCATAATTCAGTTGTGACCATAGGGACGGATGATAACACCTTTGTTTTCAGATCAATTGTTTCTGCTTAGAAAGCTGTTTTGAGCCTATGTACAAATCAAAATCAAACCAATTAAAACTGGTTCTAAAACAACTTACTTTTGTTAAAAGTGACACACTGTAACTTTAGGTAAAGTGTCACGGAATACCTAATAACACATTGTACAAATGGAACACTAGGTTTTTCCAGTTAAATTGCACAAGCTCTTATTGTTTCATCAGCCTTTGTTCCTTTCCATTATACAACCCCTTGCCTATGTTGCCCCTTTAATTGGTAAAGAAATCATTGAAACTGTCTGTAAACATTGTGTGATCTTCTTGTGTTTAATATAAGCTCTGAATCAACACAGGGTTAATAAACTCTTAAAATCAAGCTGTACATAGCTGGTGTACATCAGCAGTTTGCAATCACCAGCCTTGTCGTTCGACCTTGTGATGTGTGGATATAGCGTCTTGCTGCCTGTGAGAATTTAACATGTAATGTAACTTCTTGTTATCTGGGTTTCTGCTGACATTGGTGAAGTGAAGAATGAATGCAGATGTTAACTATTAATGTACTTTGTCTCATACCATGCTAGGGAAATAAGACCACATTTGGTCAAGGAAATTCTGTAAGATAGCTGTATATCTGTTCTGTACGAAGTCATTTCTTTGCTCAGAAAAAAAAACAAAAAAACTAACATCTACACTGATACCAGGGCAGCTCAGAATACCATCAACTGCGGCCTGTGTGTGATTGCTTTGCTCTTGTTTGTGTTTTGATTCCTGAATAAATTCTTTTTGACTGACTTTATCTGAAGAAGACTGATTGATTATTTAAAAAAAATCAAATCCATCTTTTCCCATCGGTGCATAGTCTCATATCATTACTCTCATAGTATTACTCATTTTGTTCACTGGTTGACGTTAATTTGACGGAGTCCTATAAACAATTTAACAACAGTTATTGTCAAACAGTTAACACAGCAATAACGATCCATGATGTGGTACGAAAAAGGAAAAGCCAAAGCACTTGTTGATGTTTTTTTTCCCCACAGTGATTTAGAGGACAGATCTCAAACCCCAGTGCACTAGAACGGACATTTTGAAAATAACTTTGAAACAGACTTTAAAGTTATAAGTGTAAAAAGTTATCAGGATGTTAACAATGAAAATAACAATTACAGGTACATTATTTAAACAGTTGTAGCAACACGTGAAGACGTATAACGCTATATTTTTCGGAACTCTTACTCTTTAAGGGTAACAGTGGAGGGTATTAAGGGTAACAGTCTGTACTTTTGTTCAGGTTATTATTATTATTATTACTATTATTTATTTCTTAGCAGACGCTCTTATCCAGGGCGACTTACAATTGTTACAAGATATCACATTATTTGTGTTGCAAGTGCTAATAATACTGTAGATAAAATATATATATTTTAAACCCTTGGTTAGCATTCCTCTAGAGGGGGCACCAGTGTTAATGTTGTTAGACCCATCCTAAATATTATGCTTATACATTTTCTTACATCTGAAGCTGAAAAAAGCATTATCTACCAAGCTTTAGATCCTGAGTCGGTGACAGCAATCCACCACGTTGATGTCATGGTCCTGTGACGCTATATTTATTTGTTTATTTAGCAGACGCCTTTATCCAAGGTGACTTACAGAGACTAGGGTGTGTGAACTATGTATCAGCTGCAGAGTCACTTACAATTACGTCTCACCCAAAAGACGAAGCACAAGGAGGTTAAGTGACTTGCTCATGGTCACACAACGAGTCAGTGGCTGAGAAGGGATTTGAACCGGGGACTTCCTGGTTACAAGCCCTTTGCTTTAACCACTGGACCACACAGCCTCCACACAGATGTGCATTGCCTCCCTGACCTGTCCCCTCATCTCTCTGTCTTATTGCTTTCACATATCGGCGCTCCAGACCTCTCACTCGCTCTGCAGGTACAGCTTTATTGAACATTTTTTTATTTATTCCATTTCTGTTTTGGTCCCTGAGCTTAAAATGTTTGTAGCTAACTACATGATTTAATGAATCTCACCTGTCATGTTTTTCATTGAGCGACCATTATTCTCGTATTTTCAACCACTTTTAGTGACCTCATTTGTTTGAAAAAACAAAAAGTTCTATAGTATGTTTCAGTATTTTTATTTGTGATTATTGCTTGTTATTTAGAATACTGTAAATAGAGTAAATGTGTTAATGTGTGTCACTGTTTGTTACTTTTTTTAGTATAATTGTAAAATAATTGTAATTGTAATCTCAACAAACAATGCTGCTGTGTTTGCAATTAGAATTAAAGTTGACCGCAAGTCTGCTTTCAGGTAGTCATGCACTTCTAATCAGCTGCTGGGTCAAATTGTTCCCACCTCTTCCACGCCTTCTTTCCTGTCAGTAACCAATCAGCTGCTTCCTCTATTGACATACATGAAGTGAAGCAGTACCAGACTTCCCGAGAGTAAGGCATGGAACTTCCTTACCAGATATCATGTTTTAAAATTAAAATCCATGTTTACTACAACATTTCTTTCAAAACTGCACATTTGGGACCTATGTAGCAAATGGAAATATACGGCCTGTGGGTTTATGGAATTATTTTGTTAGCTACAACCGCTTAAGATTGCAGTCCTTTATATTTTAGTGTAAAATTGAACTATTTCTCCCCTCCCCTAACCTATTCTCCCCAGGATCGCCTCCTGTGCACCACCCTGGCTGCCCTCTAACAGCTCCTCTCGTGGGTTCACACTCACAGTTGCCATAACCCCTCTCGGGCAGAGAAAGCAGCAAAGCGCCCCCCGAAGGTGACTCGCTGGGCCTGCGGGGCTGGGCACTCTCTGTAGGGAGGACCACACTACATTGTGGCTATACGAGAGTAGGGTGAGGGAGGAGAGAGGGCTGTGAAGAAAGGAAAGAGACCTGAGAGGGAGAGGAGGAGTGCAGTGAAGATGTAGACAAAGCGATGGACCCCAGGGATTCAGAAGATGTCAGAGTTAGGCTGAACCCGGGGAGGAAGGGGTTAAAGAGCCAGCGTGCCAGTGGAGGCGTACGTATGTCACACTGCAGAAAGCGTGCACATCCAGTTTATCCAGTTGGGATGACACTTGGGATGGATGCTGATTTGGAAAACTTATCCAGGGGCAGTTGGATGCACCTGTCTGCCCATCTGTAGCTGGTGATCTTCTTTTCTATAATGAGGGCAGCTTTAGATTAATATTTATAGTGTGGTGGGTTATGTGTGTCAGTGTCATTATCAGTGTCAGTGTAGCAGGGCGGTAGTAAGCCCTGCTGATTAAATGTATTTGTTTATTTTGAGAACGGCGTACCCATCCGCCCCAGTGCAGGGTATGATATTGTTTTGCATTTGTTTTAGTTGTTGCAGTATTATTATTATTATTATTATTATTATTATTATTATTATTATTATTATTGTATTTGTTAAATGTATAGATGACGGCGAGCGCCGTATGTTTTGTTATTGTTTTGTTTAAATGACGGCGTAGCCGAATGTGTTTATTTTGTTTTAGTAGCGTGGATGGGAAACCCCATCCACAGTAATTGAAAAACTCATGCAGATTGTGGTCGAGGGGTAATAGAATAATTGCTAGCTAGTTAAACCCCTCGGCCACGATATAAAAGGTCTGCAGCTCTCCAGCTCGTGTGTTGAATGTACGAGAGGAGCGTAGAGAGCGAGACAAAAATAGACGTAGGAACAGTGAAGGCAATCTGCCCAGCCTGACCTGTGTTTCATTTATTTTGTGTTTGTGATTTGTTTTTGTTTAACTATTTATTTTGCTCTGTGAGCACAGTTTCTTTTTGTTAAAATATCTGATTTATTTTTGTTATTTGAAAATAAAACTGCGCGCCGTGTCATATACTTTAAACTGCAGTGCCTGGTGTCAGAGTGCTTTACCTTCCTGCTTCTGCCGTGACGTCACCGACTCAGCCACCCTGTCACAGTCAGTGTCAGTTCTGTGATGAAAGGGTCCCGACACAGGGAATGAGTACAGTAATACCTTCATCAGGGCCAGGCACAGTCCCTGGTGAGCTTTAAGAACATAAGAAAGTTTACAAACGAGAGGAGGCCATTCAGCCCATCTTGCTCGTTTGGTTGTTAGTAGCTTATTGATCCCAGAATCTCATCAAGCAGCTTCTTGAAGGATCCCAGGGTGTCGGCTTCAACAACATTACTGGGGAGTTGGTTCCATACCCTCAATTCTCTGTGTAAAAAAAGTGCCTCCTATTTTCTGTTCTGAATGCCCCTTTATCTAATCTCCATTTGTGACCCCTGGTCCTTGTTTCTTTACAGGTCAAAAAGTCCCTGGGTCGACATTGTCTATGCCTTTTAGTATTTTGAATGCTTGAATCAGATCACCACGTAGTCTTCTTTGTTCAAGACTGAATAGATTCAATTCTTTTACCCTGTCTGCATACGACATGCCTTTTATCAGTTCCAGGTACCATGTTTTAAATTGAAAATAAATGTCTGCTAAAACACTTCTTTCAAAACGACACACTTGAGACCTTAAATCAAATTAATGTAAAAAAGACTAAATAGAAACACATTAATTGTTTCATGCATGAAATATTGACAGCTGAAAAAAGTCGTTTTTGTTTTTTTAATGACCAATTATTATTTTGCATTTATTTTCCCTCAATTTGAAATGTCCAATTATGCTTTTTTCCCCTCACCGCAGTGAGTCACCCACACAACACGGACATTCTGAAGGTGTATGAGTGTCCTCCGTACGTTGTCCATTTTAGGACATCCTCAGTTGTCACCTCTCCTCAAGTCAATCCTCACCCCTCCTTGAGTCAGTCGGCTCCTCCTCGAGTCAGTCCCTCTGAGTGGGGTTGGACAGAGTCGTCTGAATCACCCAATCAAACAAGAGCAAAAAAAACTTTCGGTGCTTCCATTGGATGAAACAGATGTCAGCGTAGTTGCTGATTGGTGTATACGTTTTTACCATTCTTCAGCATTTAATATGTATACTGTAAGCATTTTAAAAAATACTTTAAAAGTTACGATGTGCAGTTTCATTATTTGAATTTGTTTGGATTTAAATTGTAAGGCAGATCTTCTCAGCATACTGACAATAAAAATTGTCTGTGTATTTCCAGCCATAGAAAAACAATGGACTAGGGCTGCTTTGTGATGTCTTAAGTCTGTGCTGTGTGTGTTTTTTAAGAATTCTGCCTCATGACTAAATTGATCCATAAAAGCTACTGTGTGCAGATTTTAAGTCCCAGTTGTGTCTTGTTTAATGTGGCTGTTTTTTGCATTGCATCCTAATATGGCGTGTCCTTTTTATACCCCACGTTTGAGTTGTGCATATATCTATGGAACAGCTTATTGAGTTGCGATGATACTTGTCAAGAGTATTCTTTAGTTTGAGTATCAGAGACTGAGGGAGGATACCTGTCATAATGACACACTTGCATTCACCAGTATGTGCCAATTCAGTTGTGAAATAGGGAAACAGGATTAGGAAATTCTTTACTCATGAGTTATTGAATGTATCATAGCCTAGGGGGCTGTAGAGGCATCAGTCTGTTTGTTAAACTTGCATTGTCCACGTGCACACGGTGGGCAGTATTTCTTTATTTCTTTTTTGTTTAAAAAAATTAGAACGTCCAATTATTTGTTCCTCTCATGTGCTTTTACAAGGGGAGACACTTTGGGACCCAATTTATTTTTCTAAACACATTTTAAAAGGTCTAGTGTTACTCCTCCTCTGAGTTGGTTGTGTAAATGTGTTACTGTATTAAAATCCATACAGCTGTGGATTCTTGTTTTGCACTGCAGTCATGTCTATTTGTTATAGGGATGCATAATCGACAAGTGCAATGTGCAACTGTGACAGAAATACAATGATTCTTGGTAGTAAATCTCCCTTCCGACCTGTGAGGATGCTAAGTAGCGAGAACAAAGTACCTTGGATGGGCTGGCTCGACGGTTCTTTCCCAGGGTTCAAGGGAAGTCGGCCAGCTAGAAAGGGGACGGAGAGACGCAATCTGTTCCTTCACTTTGGTTTGTGAGATTGAACCTGAAAGGACCCGTGAGAGAACCAGTGATAAAAAGCTATCGTGAGTGTTTTGTTTGTTTGTCTATAATTGTCTTGTTTGTTATTATTAGACAGCTAACACGTTCCAGAGCTGTCGCCAAGGGCCAGCACAAAACCTGGAACAGCACTGCACTACTGTCACTTATAAACCTGTATCACCCACCACGAGCACTACTGCACGCACCCAGGACTGGTGACTGTGTTAGTATATTGTGGGATGGATATTTGTGTTTATTGTTTGGGACTGCAACTCTGTTATTATTTACTTCCGTGCACTACACATTGTTGTCTATTGCCGGGGATTATTATTTGGTCACCAGACCTGGATATAAAATAAACTGTTTCCAACTGGATTATAAACCTCTCTGTCTGTTTAATTACACTCTGCATCACCCCTGCACCTGTACACAATCAACCACTTTGCCACAGCGACCCATTGCAAAGTGGCGTTAAAAAAAATTCCCATCCCTAGCACAAATGACAAAAGAGAAGTGAAAAGGGAAGTACAGTACATCTTAAAACTACTACAGTAATTTTTACGTTGTTTGAAAGCAAGTTGTTAACAATCAATACGTGCCCTTTAAAAATACTTTGAGGCATAAAATTAACACATTTTGCTTCGTAAAGTCGAATGAAACCTGCTGAATAATGTTACGATAACATATTGAATTAAATACCGCTTTGTAGTTTTCCATATACTTAATGAAAAAAGGATAAAAAAAAAAAAAACATGTGACATTTCAAAATCTAAAATATTCATTTTGTAGTTTCTTTGATTACATGATGATAAATAAAAGATCTGAATTATGTTCATATAATAATAAAAAAAAGATGTCTCAATCCTAAAATTCTAGGTAATGAAAAAGTTTTGGCCTTGCAGATATATTGATATATCAGCTTGCTGTGCATAGACATGATTGAACCTGTTCATAGAACCAACCTCGTATTAGTGATGCACATCGATCAGACCCAGTCTCATTGGAGAAGTGCATTGCTTCACCTTGCAGGGCCAATGTAAGGTGCAGCATGGCAGGAAATGTGAGGGAGCCAATAGGAAGTGAAGGACTGCAGTAGTGAATGACAGTCACAGCACTGTATATGCACAAAGATGAGACAGCTGGAGGACAACCCTCTGAATTTAGTCAGCTTGCACAGGGCTTCTTTGGCGTCAAACACATGAGAAAAAAAATAGTTCTGAAATATGATTGGTGAAAACAATACTCCTTGCTCCTTCGAGTAGTTCAGTAAAAAAAAACAGAAAGAGAGTTGCTCAGACATGTTCAGTCAGGATCCAGCAATGAGGACGGCTGATTGAGGATGGAGATATAAAAGTCATCTCTAATCATCTGGCATCAGCAGTCCAATTTATTACTGTGTCAGCGAATGAAAGGTGAAATCAAATGATACCCTATCAGTTTGCCTGAGGTCAGCCCCCTCACCCACCCTTCACTATGAACATTTTACAACAAACTACAGGTAGTTCCTCTTATTTTTAATTTTCTTTTTTAAAACAATCTAACCCTGCCATCTTGTGGATGCTAAGCGTACATTGGAAATTGAAAAGCTGAAAACTAGACCAATTGTTTAAAACTCAAACTATCTTATGGTGACCTGCTGAGGTAGCTTGCTAGGCTTTTTAGGATTTCTTTTTAAGCAACCTTGTCTGGGCTTCCACAGCACGGCAGTAGGGCGGAACTTGGAAGTTGACAATGAAAGGAAAAGACAATGACAACGAATTAACACACAAGGCGCTGAGTCTTAACAACAACACAGGACACAATCAGTGGGAAAAACTTATCTTATTTTATTTAAATGTACAAAACAGAAAGCTGATTCTGCTACATCCCCTTTTTTAAACCCAGATAGCAAGGTGGCATTTTACAGATAAAACCCTTTTTATTAAAGGGCTGTTCAACAGACGCTCTGGTGTGGGAGATCAGGCATCCCGACTGACATTTACTAGAAAAATAAACTGGTTGTCAGCAGCCTGCAGAATCTCTGATGTTGCCACTAGTTTTCCTTGGATAATTAGCATTCATATACATGGTTACAAAAAGATGATAACTGTCTACTGTTAAAAGGGTTTTTTAATAATATTGGACAGCTGATTATAGTGAATCCTATCTGGAATGCAGCGTTATGTAGAATGCTTGTCCATGAGTGTGGTGCATTGGACTGTTTAAGTAATAATTCATCAGAAATTTCAGCAGTGTCTTCATACTTACAGCTTGATGCAAACACTGCTTGACATGGCAAAACTCATCAGGTGTTTGTATTACATTGGTTTTGTTATTTGGTTCCCTTTAAAAGTCGCTATATAGAAAACAACCTTATATTTAAAATGAAATCCCAGGATAGGTTGCAAAAATAGTTTCAGCTAGGAATCATGGGAGACACCACTTTCAACTGAAGATGTACTGAATACATGTATTTGCTTCATGTCCAGCACATTCTGCATTAATATTAATATGTTTAAGAATTGCTGTTGTCCACTTCATAGACAGGAAACAGACAAGATTCCTACCTGCTTGTGCTTGTATTTTATGCGCTTTATAGCACCTTTTTGTACTAAAACAATTCTCTAACTTAGTACAAGTTTAGAGCATTTAAAAGCTCAACATTTTAATATATTTCATAGGAAGGTTACCTATCTGTGTAGTTGCAATGTATTTGCAACTGTTGTTGCAACAATTATAAATAAGTGTTAGGCAGATCGAATTAAAATTCTTACCACAAATTTAATTCCAAACACTCAATTATATATCCTGAGGTGACTTTGTGAATTTGTTTTGGGTAATGCCTTCATCAATGTTTTAATTCATTTTGAAATAAAGAAACTGCACTTTCCTTTCACCTCCCCACCTTTTCTCACCTTGGGTGCAGTTCTCCCACATCACCTCTGTATCTACAGGACTTGACATAGTGTTGTATAGTTTTAACTCAGAATTTGCAAGTGCGTTGTACATTAATCTGTTTTATGGTATAATTTGCTAACATAAATTTTCCGGAGCTGGAGGACTGTTCTGCACTATGTGATTATCTCCAGATTATAGGCAAGTGACAGAAGCATACTCAGTGAGAGACACAAACACAGTCTCCAAAACTTCTCTAACAACAGCACCATAATGTAAAAAAAAAAAAATAATTGTGTGATTCTTTCTCCTGTTTAAAATTCTAACCCATGAATCAACAACTCATAAAAAAGTTACTGATATGTTAAGAAAAGATTCTGTGTTTATATCCAATAATATACCACTCCCCCCTTGACAGCACAACTAACAAATCCACCTGATGAAGCGATCGAAGAAGCTGGACCTGGAGAGCTGGGAGAAGGATTTCTCTCGGAAGATGGCCGCCCGGTCTCCCAGTCCGATCTGCAGCAGGATGTTCATGTCTACATCGTCACCCACGGCAATCACTGTGGGAACGACATCAACCTTGCGCATGGAGGTGACAGCCTCCGAGAGGCTCTTGCTGCCGGTGATGCCATCCGTGATGAAGACGAAGGCGAGCTCCGCGTTGCGCCGGGCGACTCTCTGGCTCCCCCCCTGGCCATTTACAATGTTGTTGATGGCGTGGATGATGGCAGAGCCCACGTTGGAGGAGGAGTCGAGGTATTTCATCTGCGCCAGGCTGTCCGCGATGACGGTCAGGTTGTGCGACAGGGAGAAGGCTACTCTCTGCTCGGCCTCACTGCCGTACTGCAGCAGGGCCATGCGTGCATTCAGCTCATCGTCCTCGTGGCGGGCCAGGGTCAGCTGCCGCGCCACGTCCTCCACAAAGGTGCGGGCGTAGCGGAAATTCTCCAAGCCGATCCGCTCCGAGCCGTCCAGAAGGAAGACGATGTCGACTGGGCGCTGGGTGCAGTGCGCTACGGCAAGCTCTGAGGGACGAAAACACAGTTAGTTTCCCTGCTCGGAAGCATATAGTTGTTTTTAATCACATTTACATGCTTCATGAAATCAGTCCCTATTCAGAAACCAAGAACCCGGGTCATTGTCTAGCATGTGTTCATTGGTGAGAGAGCAGCTTCTGTGAAGGACAGCCAAAGCTTGGAGGTGCTGACTTCGGGGAGTTGGAATCCTCGTGTTTGGCTCTCCTGCTCAGTAACCAATCACTGCTTTTCTAACTTCTCTGTGCTCATCATACGACTTCTCTATGAAGTGCAGGACTGAAAAATGTACAAGAGCATTGGGTCATTTTTTGTTTGTCAGCTGAGAAAACTTTGGAAAATCAAAAATATGTAAAACATGCAATTGTAACTTAATATTTAGTAGTTTTTTTGTTTGCTCTATGTCCTGCTCATTCAACACTTTTCATGAAGCCAAGCAATAGAACACTCCAATCACCAGAAACTTTGACCATACAAAGCAACATTTTTTTAGCAAACAATGCAGCAACTTCAAATAAATGAAGCCCATAGAGGAAGCACTCAAAACCCAGGTCTGAGATTAGTTAGGCCTTAAAAATGAACTGTTTTCTTAAACAGCACAATATTTATGAAGGAATGGATTAAGAAATTAAAAACCAAGATGAAATACAAAACAAAATAAACCACATGGTACATCCTGAATTGCTTTCAATACATGTATTTAATTTAATTTGATGTTTCTTTCTTTTCTCTGTTTATTTACAAAGAACATCTACATATAAATGATTCTTAGTCATCTTGGACAATTTAACATATCCGATATGTGCCAGACACTTATACATTCACAGGGTTACAGCATGCCTTCAATACATTGAGACAGTGTATTGTAAAATATCAGAGATTATATAGAGATTGTTACAGCATGCCTTCAATACATTGAGACAGTGTATTGTAAAATATCAGAGATTATATAGAGATTGTTAATGGAATAACACTTTAAAACAACCGCTGCAGATCCATATGGATTTCAATGGAATATCTGATTGTCTTGTAATATTCCACTGGATTCCTATGATATTCTATTGGATTCCTACCATATTTCATTGGATTCATTACGGATCACTGGCCACTACAGTATTTCATTTCACATTGAAGTATAAGAGCAACTGTGCAAGTTTTCTGTTTGGTCAAAAATACCTGGAGACATGATTCGCTTCACTCAGCGATTACTCGCTGGCATGCAGACCATGCAGACCATGCAGACCGAGCTTTTACTTTTGGATCTGATATATCAAGGTCTTTATGCCAAAATGCAATTTGCTGTATTTTGTTTGAGAAAAACAAAAACATTTTATGGGAATGATCAAGTTTTTACTAAAAAAAGGTTTCTTAAGAAGATTGAAGAAACATGCTTCATTGTACTTGCTGGAAGCCTGTGATATTCCATTGGATTCCTACCATATTACATTGGATTCCTACAATATGAACAATGTAAAGAATAGGTAAGCATTGTAAAGCCCAGAGAGGTACGGAACAGCATATTCATAAACATAGCAAACTACAGTGGCTCTCAAAAGTATTCACCCCCCTTGGACTTTTCCACATTTTATTGTGTTACAACATGGAATCAAAATGGATTTAATTAGGAGTTTTTGCCACTGATCAACACAGAAAAAGTCCATAATGTCAAAGTGAAAAATAAAATCTACAAATTGTTCTAAATTAATTACAAATACAAAACAGAAAATAATTGATTGCATAAGTATTCACCCCCTTGAGTCAATATTTGGTAGAGGCACCCTTGGCAGCAATTACAGCCATGAGTCTATTTGGATAAGTCTCTACCAGCTTTGCACATCTGGACACTGCAATTTTTGTCCATTCTTCTTTGCAAAATTGCTCAAGCTCCATCAAGTTGGATGGGGACCTTTGGTGAACAGCAATTTTCAACTCTTTCAACATATTCTCAATTGGATTGAGGTCCGGGCTTTGACTGGGCCACTCCAGGACATTGACCTTTTTGTTTTTAAGCCACTCCAGTGTGGCTTTGGCTGTATGTTTGGGGTCATTGTCCTGCTGGAAGATGAATGTTCCAGGTCTCTTGCAGACTTCAGGTTTTCCTCCAGGATTTCTCTGTACTTTGCTGCATCCATTTTGCCCTCTATCTTCACGAGCTTTCCAGGCCCTGACACAGAGAAGCATCCCCATAGCATGATGCTGCCACCACCATGCTTCACGGTAGGGATGGTGTTCTCAGGATGACGTGCGGTGTTAGGCTTGCGCCAAACATAGCGCTTAGCGTTGAGGCCAAAAAGCTCTATTTTGGTCTCATCAGACCATAGAATCTTCTTCCATTTGGTCTCAGAGTCTCCCACATGCCTTCTGGCAAACTCTAGCCGAGATTTGATGTGAGTTTTTTTCAACAATGGCTTTCTTTTTGCCACTCTTCCATTAAGGCCAGTTTTGTGAAGCACCCGGGCTATTGTTGCCGTATGCACAGTGTCTCCCAGCTCAGCCGTGGAAGACTGTAACTCCTTTAGAGTTGCCATAGGCCTCTTGGTGGCCTCCCTGACTAGTGCCCTTCTCGCCCAGATACTCAGTTTTTGAGGACAGACTGTTCTAGACAGTTGTGCCATATTTTCTCCATTTCTTAATAATGGACTTTACTGTGCTCCGGGGGATATTCAATGCCTTGAAAATGTTCTTATATCCTACCCAATTGGTGCTTTTGAAGAACCTTATTCCGGATTTGCTTCTTCATGATGTAGTTTTTGTTAGGAAATGTACTAACCAACTGTGGTTAGAAAGTGGAGAAAGTGGGTGGCAAAGAAAGCTGTGGAGGATGCAAAGGCTGCCCTTCAAATTGGTGGTACCATGAGGCAAGTTCAGCATGGAAGAGGGGGTCTTGGTCTCAGTTCAGCTCCTCCTACATGGCACAAGGCAGCCCCAGCTCAACGGAGGAAGCAGGTTGTCAACGAGGTGCAAAAGCAGGAGGAGAGGGTGAGGTGTATAAAGGCCATTTCCCAGGCCAAGCAGGGAGAATGGATGAGATGGGAGAGTGTGGAACAACGCAAGATTGGCTGGCAAGACCTATGGTCAATGGAACAGAGCAGGATCAGTTTCCTTATAAGGTCAACATATGATGTTCTCCCATCACCACAGAACCTAAACCTCTGGGTAGGAGAGGATCCCTCATGTCCTTTCTGTTCATCACCTGCAACATTAAGGCACATTTTGACAGGATGTAAGGTGGATCTTAGCCAAGGACGGTTTACTTGGCGCCATGACCAGGTGCTGCGATGTTTGGCCTTAGCATTGGAAGAGCAATGACCAATAAGTTGCCACCTGTTCCATCAAAACATTACACACAAAAGACAACATTCTTCCGCCCAGGAGAGCAACCACCAAGAAAAGGTGTTAAAACCAATCCTCACCCAGGACAACTGGAAGCTGCTAGAGACTGGAAAATGCTGGCAGATGTTGGTCAACGGCTTATTTTTCCACCTGAGATTGCCACCACTAACCTTCGACCAGATATGGACTTGTGGTCTGGATCAGCACGCCTTGTTCACCTGGTAGAGTTAACAGTGCCATGGAAGGATGCTGTAGATGAGGTGTATGAGAGGAAGAAACTGCGGTATGCTCAACTAGCCACTGAAGCGGAACAGCGAGGATGGAGAGTCTGGGTTTACCCAGTGGAAGTGGGTTGTCGAGGATTTGTGGCACACTCTACAACCCGGTTTCTCTGAGATGTCAGATTCAATGGCCAAGAGTTGCGTCGCACAGTGAAGAACTTATCTGAAGCAGCAGAGAGGAGCAGCAACTGGCTGTGGTTGAGACGGAAAGATTCTGGCTGGGGATCTCAAGCACAAGAGAAAGAAAGAAACGCTGATGTACAGGTAAGTAAGCTGGGCTGAGTTGAGTGGGGGACGGAGGGGGGTGATTCTGGGACGTCAGCTATCAACACCAGACAGAAGGATATCTACATCATCATATGGAAGGAAGCGCAAATGGATGGAGACACATATGGATCACATTAGTTTACTGTGAAGCTACGTCTTAGTTGGTGCTTATCTTGGCGAGAGCCAAGTTCAAATCAGCATGAAGTTTTAACATCTACTCTCATGTAATGGAAATCATGGGACCTCCCAGAGACAGGTGTATTTAACCTGAAATCATGTGAAACACCTTAATTGCACACAGGTGGACTCCATTCAACTAATTATGTGACTTCTAAAGACAATTGGTTGCACCAGAGCTTATTTAGGTGTGTCATAGCAAAGGGGGTGAATACTTATGCAATCAATTATTTTCTGTTTTATATTTGTAAGTAATTTAGAACAAGTTGTAGATTTTATTTTTCACTTTGACATTATGGACTTGTTTGTGTTGATCAGTGGCAAAAACTCCTAATTAAATCCATTTTGATTCCATGTTGTAACACAATAAAATGTGGAAAAGTCCAAGGGGGGTGAATACTTTTGAGAGACACTGTATGGTCAACTATAAATGAATTGTATAAGCATGGGACAAGCTAAGGGAAACTGCTAAATTACAATACAAAAATACACCTCCTAGCAAGCCAAGTACACTTTTATAAGGAATATTCCATTGCAATGCATTATTGGTATAAGAATCCTCATAAAAAGATAGTGTTTTGTTCTCCATTACTGAATCATGGGAACAGCCTAAAGATGCCAGACAGGTACTGTATCAAAAGTGTTACTTTAAAGAAACTTCATCAGATCACATTAAAAACAATACGAATCAACCAAATATTAACATTTCAAAATCATAGGCCACACATTTCCTTCTATTGTTTGAAACTTAACTTAACTTACAATCTAACATTATCTGAGCGTATGTTCTTTGATCAGTTTAACACACTGCCAGCACTGTGTCTGACTCTAAACACTGCCATTGTCTAACTTTCACAAAAATAAAAAAATATATACAAAATTCCAATTTTAAAGGACTGTTATTCTCAAGAGTTCTTGTGCATTCCTATGCGACTGGACCTGACATGATTTTACCTTTATAGTTCCATACAGAGGCATGTATCTGATTCTCATTCCAGACAATGCTACGGTTGGACAATGATGACATTTTAATTGATTATTGGCTAAAATATCAATTGGAGTGCATTTTGTCATTTATTTTTTCTAACATCCAGTTTTTGGTTGTACCGAAATGAAGGCTAAAGGCCAGAATGATTCAGAGGAATGGAAAATACCATTCAAATGACTAAAAAGAGTGCCCTGCTGCCGGCAAAGAACAGTGGCTGTATCTACTCTTAGTTACCTCCAAAAAAGTACAGAGGCAGAGGAAGTGGAAATTGAGGCCTGTATCATACATTAAATCGGCAGGAAAGAAGCAAGAAAAGGAATCAGTATGATCTTAGTTGCATATAGCAGTAATACTGCCTTGCTTTGGTGTAGCATTAACTAGAGCGGCACAAATCCAAACACAGCATACCCTTGTTTTTTCAACCAAAAACATTAGAAAATGTAATTGCTTCAGCAAACAAGACAGGAATACCACAACAATGATTCTGAATGATTGGACTGCATTATAAAGACAGTGAGTATGAAGTTCTGGCTGCCATTGCTGACTAGTTTAGCACAACCCTAGTGCTATATCTGGGTCCCCCATGATGTCCCCGTACACCATTTTGAAGGTGTCAATGAACAGATTGATCCATTTCTCCCTGTCTTCTCCCTTGGTGAGCTTGGCTCTCTGGGCAGTGTACGCCAGGGTGGCCACCACTTTGGGGTAGGAATCGGGGTCCTGGCTCGCCTTCAGGGAGCGTAACAAGTGCCGGACCTCAGAGATGGAGGTGGGGATGGAGTTGGGGTTTGAGGAGTCCTTCCCCTCCTCTGCAGGGGCTGGGTACAACTCATTCCAAGGCTCTGTCCCATCTGCAAGGGAGCGTTAAAACAAGAGTTTAAAAGGGGGGTGGGGTGGGGGGCTAAGTGGAGCCGCTCCTGCCTTTCATCTCTGGAGGCTTGGATTCCAATATGGTTGCGCAGACAGACAGTGGGCTAATTCACTAGCCTATCATTCCTGCCTTTCACCTGAGGAGGCCTGGGTTCCAATTTGCGGGACTAAGTGGGGCAGACAGACAGTGGGCTAATTCACAAGCCTCTCATTCCTGCCTTTCACCTCTGGAGGCATGGGTTCCAATCTAGATGTGTATGTGTTGTAGATAGACAGCAGGTTTATTCACAAGCCTCTCCTGCTTTTCATCCACGAAGGCCTGGGCTCAGATCTGGAGGGCTAGGTGGTGTAGAAAGACAGAGGTCCATAAAACTGATGTTGTGTATTTCCACTTCCAGGTTTTCTTTGGCTTTACAGGCAGACAAGGTGTTAGAGATGAAACATCAAAACAGGCATGAAGCAGGTTGCTCACACTGAGATGCAATGGTAATGAGATAGCAGGCAGCAAGAGGAAGTCAGTTACTACGGGTGTCGTGGTGACATGCTCACAAAACAAAACAAAAACATACAAGGGAGTTTCATTCAGTCCAACAACCGGCAAGAGAAAAGGGAAGCGTCTCTCTCTGTTTGACCACAGCAGGCAACATGATAACACCAGCCACAGTGGGATACAGCACAGTCAGTATCTTACTGTAACAAACACCATTCAAATTTCAGGCAAGCAGTTTCCAAGATGTAGCATAGCCAGACTTCATGCATAATGAAGGTCACCTTGAGGTTTGACTGACATACGGATGTATGGACAGATGGACAAAGACCACCACAATAAACCTGTATCTTTGTATGATTAGAAGCTGACAACAGAACTCACTTAACAAATGAAAAGCTCTCAGTTACTGGGATTGAGACAGCAGAACTTTTTTTTATTCACAAAGCAAATTGAAACTCACAGATTTACATAAATTAAGTTAAAAAACAAAGTTCTGCCCAAAATTCTTGGCCCAGTATGGTGGAGTTCCCAACCACAGTCCTCCAAAACATTCCTATTGTATTTTACCTTCTAAAACCCCTTTGAAAGAGCACACACTGTAGCACTCACTGTTATGAAGTCACCTAAGGACTACACAGCAATAAGCAGTCGACCCAGCTTCCACTAAGGCCCATAGGGGGCACTCTGTATCTCTAATTTACATAAAGTCGCATTAAATGTGTGCCGTATAAAACTGCTGTGTCTTATTGTTCAGCAATTCATACACAACCACACCAATTGCAATTCTCTACCTGCATTGAAACCGGTATCACACTGTGGTGAACTCATACCTGGTCCCGTGGTGTCACTCTCTGTTGGACTAATTGAACAACCCTCAAAATCTTTTAAAGATACATTTAGGTCGCGTAGGTAGCAGTGGTGCTTATCTTCTTATACTTTAGGTAGCTGTCATATTCTGTCTGTCTGCTCAGCTGGTGGACCCTGCCTTTTCTTTTTTTTTTTAGCACAGCAACAAAGAAATGCACTGCTGGTATTTCAGAGGAGAAGATGCAAAATAAATGAAAATACCCCATCATGCAAATCAGCCAGTTTACCTCCTGAAGGGCCAACATTAGCAGACATGCTTATACTGTAGACATGTGCCAGTTCAGAGTTCATACATACAGTAAATACTGTGGTGTTAGCCACATTTACAAAATACCATTCAGTACCATAAATATATCTACATGGAATGATATACAAAATAAATGTGATATAAATACCCACATACTATAGATAAAATGACGATGGATGCCATGCTACAAGATATAGGTAAAACCTGTTGCCCAGTAAAGCGTGCTACTACTGTTTCCGGACCTAAAACAATGACTGGCTGTGATGCACGACCCTGTTCTGAAACCCCATGGTCTGACAGTGACAGTCTGTGTGAGTTGAATTTGATTTGGCTGAGGTAGCATATATCAAGCATGGTCTGGCAATGGTGTAACAAAGTTTAAACAGGATACAAACCCTTGGATTGGATATGGACGCTTTAAGATGACTGGATTTCAACCACGAAGACATTCAAAACTTACTGAGAAACACCTTTTTTCACAATTATCCATTTAATTGCTAACTGAAATGGCTGCGTAATGTAGGATTACGCAATACACAGGCAAGGTGTGGCACTATTGAGACCTGCTGCTGTTTAGATTGTCAAGGAAAGTAAAAACCCTTCACGAAAATCCCTGTACTGCACTGAAAATATTTCAATAGACAAACACTGTTGGATGTGGGGCAGATGTACTAAAGTGTTGCAGCTGTTGCAATAGTTACAAACCAGTTGCAAACGAGTCGGAAGTCAAGGGTAAAATGTACTAAACAAGCACAATGTTGTTTGCAACTTTTTAGGGAATGTTTTGCGGCAGTAGTTTGTCTTTGCGGTTCAGCATAGATGAATATGTAATTATGGGCATTCCTGCATAAATTTGCAAAAATGGGGTGGAGATTACAACGAGATGTACAGGCTCAGCAGCCACATAATTCTTGAGCTGCTGTCTAATTTAAAAGATGACCTGGAGCCTGTCACCCAGAGAAGCCATGCTATCCCTGCAGTGGGACTGTGGCAGCTGTTGCTGGCATTTCCTCATCAGCTTTTTCTTGTGCGTTGCCAGTTGTGCTCAATGCATTTTTGACGCAAACACTCAAATACCTATTTTTCCCTAAAAGCAGGGTGTACTTACAAGCCTTGCAAACACATTTCTATGACATTTCTGGTTTCCCCAACGTGTTGGGAACAATAGACTGCACACATGTGCCGCTAACCCCTCCAGCTCATTCTAAACATCTGTATAGGAGTAGGAAACACACCTTTTCTATTAATGTACAGGTGGTTTGTAATTATGCACAATTTAGCACTGCACCCCTGAGTAACTTAAATAAAAACTGACAGAATACATTTGGCTTATAGGCTATTCATGATAATGTGAATTAATGGTATAATGCAAAATTTGTTGCTGGTCCCTTGAAATTCATATTAACGAGAATTGACTGTCCTTCTGTAAGTATCATAACTTGTCAATGCGGAACCATGATATATTTTGTGTTAATTGTCTAGGCTTCTAAGTAGGCCAAGTTAAAAATAATAACAACAAAAACTTAAAATCATTTTAAAATAATCATTTATTCGCATTGTACACCTATGTGTACAATGCAGCAGCATGATTTATTTTGTGCTACCAGTAGCCTACAGGCTAAAATAAAAAGAAAGTGTGGCAGGTATTCATTTGATTTTACTACTGTACTGTATACTGTATAGGCCTACTGTACAGATTTATATGTTTACATAATGTAATGTGTAGCCTACCCAAAACACATTAGTGTTATTTCAGCGCAATGATTTATACATTTAAAATACATTGAGCACTATAAATGTATGTGTGTTTGATTTTATTGTAGTTCTTTAAACCTGACACCTTTTGTTGGACAAACATGTCCAGTTTAGCGAGGGGCTACTGTATGATTATGAAAAGCTTTTTGATAGAAAGACATTTTTATTTGGGGTGAAGGTGGGGCTCCACTATAGAATTTGATGGGATTAAACTGCCTTTCATGAATTATTTCGAAAAAATGTCGCTGAAGTCTCGCAATGCTAGAGATCTCGCTAAGAGAACACAACAAATATTTAAATTAGTATACTGCGGCACTCTTCATAAACATATTTTCTCTTAGTACATACTACAAAATGTATACCTTGTTAATTGTCGAAACGAAAATGCAAATTGCAGTATGTTTGTACAGCCCATTTTAGTACATCTACCGCTCTGTCTCATTTGAATTTCCATACCTGTTTTGCAGGGAAGGTCCGGGCAAACAATAAATGGATCTGAAAGAAAAAAGATGTGCCAATGAGATTCACTGAACCCCAAGGCACATATCACCACACCTGGCAGAGACAATGCAAAGGAGTCTCCCTATGATCAAATATGCATATACTTTATATATTTATATACAATCAAGGTAGAGGAGAATAGGTAGAAATACTCTCCATCAAAAGTATATAGTGAACAAAGGTCTATCGTGAGGCAGTGATAAAGCAGATAGTGATAGTAAGAAGTACCAGTAGGAAAATTGATTTTAAAACCTTAGATCTCCTTTTAAAGGGAGGACAGTGATGAAGTTGCCAATGCTAACAGGAAATATAAATGTATTGAAAAGCCTTGGTTAGCTCTATAGTGTTGCTATTGCTAAGAGGAGGTAAGAGGGCGGGTGTTAAAGCTTCTCTACCTGGGCACAGCACCTCCTCCATTTTGTCGATGAACTCCTCAGCCACCAGGTCTGCAAACAGATTCATCCCGGTTACGCGGCTCTGATCGTTGCACGCGATGGATTTCAGGCTCTCGTCCTCCTGGTGGCGGCTGAACATGTCCCCGATGCCGATGGCGTTGACGATGACATCGCCACTGCACAGGGACTGCAGGAGTGTCTCGTCGTCGCGCGGGTCGTAGCGCCCGTCTGTGATGACCACAGCGAAGACCTTGGCCTTGTCACGCTTGCTGCCTTTGATCAGCTGGTCGTAGGCGAAGCGCAGGGCGGAGGGGGTGTAGGTGCCCCCCGCGATCCACTGCAGCCTCTTCACAGCGTCCTTGAAGGTGGCCAACGAGTCAATGCGTGAGTCGTTCAGCTGGATGGCCTCAAAGGTGTTGTCGTGGCTGTACTGGACAATGCCAACGCGAGTGCCTGAGGAAACAAAGAGTCCACGGGTCAACTGCAATGTTCCACTTCCACCCCTAGCCGTAACAAGAGGTTGAGAGTAAGTCCTATAATTAAAGTTGCGTGTCAGTGTCCTGACCTGTATCCGATTTGGGGTCCTTGGCGATGGAGCCCAGCCTGCTCACCACATTGATCACAAAGTTCTTCTCCAGGGTGAAGTTGGTGAGCCCCACACTCTCAGAGCTGTCAATAACAAAGACGATATCCAGAGCCCCACAGCGCTTCTCGCAGTCTGGAAGACACACAGCATTGAAACGGCTCTTTAAAGATGAACTCCCTTCAAAGCAATTTGCGGTGACACCAAACATCCTTCACACAGTTCTGACCTTGGTATAAATAGCTTCACACAGCACGGTATATACCTCTTCCCTTCCTACTGCAGTATTCTGTATTCCTATTGGTATCCAGAAAGATGCAACTGAGGTGAGCAAAGGAGAACATAGCACACCATTTGCCTAATTTAATTTAAAAGAACAGAATATAATTGTTTTTTAATCCTCATGGTTTAGATGTACTAAGATGTGCCAGTCACAGCGCAAACATACTGCAAATTGCATTTTCGTTACGACAATTTGCAAAGTGCACATTTTGATCTCTAGCAAGAGTTGTACGACACTGTTTCAAATAAAACAGCAGCAGCTGAGTTATGGTTTGCTGCAGCAGAGAGTGCCCAAAGGATAACTTCTATACATGCAAGGGTGCAAGAATCAAAATAACATTGTTTTTGTTAAATGTAAACGTCATCTGTACAATGCATTCTGTTCCGTCTTCATTTTACCTATTTTAGTGGAAAAGCAGTATAAAGTGGTGCCCCAGCCTTCACCCCCAAAAAGCTTTTCATAATCATACACCTAGCCCTTCACTAAACCGGACATGTTTGTCCAACATAAAGAGGTGTTGGGTTTAAAAACAATACAATAAAATCGCACACACATACATTTATAGTTCTCGATGTATTTTAAATATAAATCATTGCGCTGAAATAACACTAATGTGTTATTTCAGCTTGTAAGCACACCCTGACTTTAGTGAAAATTAATTACTTGGGTGTTCATCTCAAAAATGCATTGAGCACAAATGGCAACACACGAGAAAAAGCGGTCTAGGAAATGCTTGCAACAATGTTGATTGTTTAAAACATGCTTTCAAAAGTTCTTAACAAATTGATGCGATTGTAAGTGTCGCAATTGCCTGCAGCTTTAGTACATCTCATTACAATATTTTTGCTCACTCATTTGCATCTCCACCTTGTTTTTGAGAATTTCTGCAGGAACACCCAGAATTACATATTAATTTAAGGCTAAAACACAAATAAGAACTGCGGCTGCAAAGCATTCGTTAAAATGATGCTAACAGCGTTGCGTTGGTTTAGTACATTTCACACTACACTTCCTTCTGGTTTGCATGTGGTTTGCAACGATTGCGACCGACGCAACACTTTAGTACATCTACCCCATAGTGTTTTAGATTCTACTACTTCTCCTGTGTAGGCTACACCTGCTGAAGCATGATCTCGTCAATTTTGCAATATCTTTAAGTTAATGTATTTTGATCAAACAGTATATGGTACCATGACACTTTAACTGGGTTTCTAGTCTGGCTAATGTGGCACACCCTCTTGCCCTGTGTACATCCTGGCTGACCCAGAACTCAAGGACCACAAAGAAACACACCACAGCATCCACAGGTCTCTCTGACGTAGGTCATGACATCACAGTCCTGAAAGATAACAAGGACAAACTCAGGTAATCACTGTACTGTATGGGATTCATCCTCTATTTTATATGTACAGTTTCCTGTATGCTATCTGTATAGTATGTACTGTACAGCACCCCATCCTGTGCTCATTTTATATAGTATGTTCTGTATTGCAGGAATCCAACCAAATTCACTTACTGTCAGGCCGGGATCTCCTTCAGGGCCGGGATCTCCCTGTAAAATGAGAGAGAGAGAGAGAGAGAGAGAGAGAGAGAGAGAGAGAGAGAGAGAGAGAGAGAGAGAGAGAGAGAGAATTTCAGAGACGCAGTGTGGCAGTGTGCCCCGCCCATGTGTGTGTTGTGTGTTAATGTTGGTGTATAGATGTTGGTGCACTGGATATAAATGGGTCTGTGTAACACTTATTAGTGTATCCAGTAATCTATTACGATAGCATAGCTTGATTCTGGTATGAAATGTACTTTATTTTAAAATAAAAGTGTTTTTTTTAAATGAATTAAATCAAAGCATGTGAACAATCAAATAATCACATATGTCACATAAGTCTAGTATTATATGGGATGTGTTATACCAGTCTATCCAAAAATATTGTCTACACCAAAACCCACATACCAGGCACATATAGGTTGTTGTACTATATTTAAATTAAGGCAGTTTCAATTAATATGATCAATAGATTAATCTGTATAGTTTAAACCCACCGACTCTCCTGGTTCTCCTTGGGGTGCTCGCGGTCCGGGCTCCCCAGTAGGTCCTGGATCACCCTGCAGGCAACGAGAAACAAGGCAACGAGACGTCAAGAAAGCAGGCAACGAGACGTCAAGAAAGCAGGCAACGAGACGTCAAGAAAGCAGGCAACGAGACGTCAAGAAAGCAGGCAACGAGACGTCAAGAAAGCAGGCAACGAGACTTCAAAAAAGCAGGAAACGAGACGTCAAGAAACCAGGCAACGAGACGACAAGAAATCAGGCAACGAGACATCAAGAAAGCAGGAAACGAGACGTCAAGAAACCAGGCAACGAGACGTCAAGAAAGCAGGCAACGAGACATCAAGAAACCAGGCAACGAGACGTCAAGAAAGCAGGCAACGAGACGACAAGAAATCAGACAACGAGACGTCAAGAAAGCAGGCAACAAGACGACAAGAAATCAGGCAACGAGACGACAAGAAATCAGGCAACGAGACGTCAAGAAAGCAGGAAACGAGACGACAAGAAATCAGGCAACGAGACGACAAGAAATCAGGCAACGAGACGACAAGAAATCAGGCAACGAGACGACAAGAAATCAGGCAACGAGACGACAAGAAATCGGGCAACGAGACGACAAGAAATCAGGCAACGAGACAATAAGAAACAAGCCATTCAGACTCACCGGGTCTCCACCAGTGCCCTTAACACCAGGGGCTCCCTTCTGTCCGTATTCACCCCGTGCTCCCTGGAATGCAAGAGGATTAGTCAATACAAAGCATCACCTTCATGAAACAGGCTGCTTTCACAAAAAAACTGCATTCAAGAGAATAATACACACACTCAAGTGCTGCCTGTCATCAAAACTAGTATCTGGTTAAATGGGTTCATTTTATTTGTTATTGTAAGCAAATTAAGTCAAACTACTGAATCCAGTATTGATTGATTTTAGAAAAAATACCAATTAACATAATGTGTGCCTCTTTCATATGTGTCAGATCTGTGAAGATTGGTAAGATTTACTGGAATTGTTTTGTTAGCTCTGCTGATCATACCTGAGGTCCTGGGTTACCTTTATCACCACGATCACCCTGCAGACACAGAGGGGGGGCACATTAACAATGAGCAGCAAGCTCATCTCAGCACTGAAAAACATGAGCTGGATGGAACAGACATTATACAATGGGACAGGGTTAGTGTAGACAGTAAAACAAGTACAGTAACCAACATACCCCTTGCAAAGCATACAAATTACAATTACTGGTGTCGTGTCAGTACCATGAAAAACAAGATCCCTGCAATCTACATTCGCAGCATGCAGAATAGCAACTTTTACAAAAATGTTCATAATGAAAAACAGAAAAGCATTTACAAATGTTGGTATTACAAACTCCACTGATATTTGAACCCATAGATGGTAAACATGGCAAAGCGAGTGCCCGACTGTACCGTGGGTCCTCGTGGGCCAGGGTAGCTGAATCCCGTTCTTCCTCTGTCACCCTGCAGAGCACACAGACATCACTCAGCGTTAGAGAGAGACACACAGGGTCAAACAGCACAATGTCAATTCGGGGGCACTGATGCATTGGGATACTGCACTTTCTTTGTTTGCTATATTGGGCCATATTTATAAAGCGCTTGCTATAGTCTTTAACTAACTCCAGTTTTGTGAAAAATGAAAATTCAACATTAATGTACAAAACAGAGAAAAAAATATATATTTTAGAGTGAATAAGAGACATACAGTTACATTACTTAGATTTTTTATACTGGTTTTGTAAAGTCAATTGGCGTTTTTCTCCATTCATAAAATAGGAGTTCATTAAAGACTGGAGTAAACTCTTTGAAAATACAGCTAGGTGTATTGTAATTGAGGTACCATTATGTATTTTGACTACCACCAAATGGTTCTTGAATGACAAAAAAATGTGATTTACTGTATATTTGGTGTGAATACATCCATGTCCCTATCTCATTTAAGTTCAGTCATTTAACCAAACAGCCCATCACTAATGATCTTTTGATCTTGTTACTCATCATACTAATAGTCCATCAGGACCTAACATGTATCGTGATGAATGTTGTGTCTGGACCTGCATATCATGATATGTAGCGTATTGCAACCATATTGTAGAATTACACCCCTAATATCAACTACCTTTTATTTTCTTTTTGAACCCAGACTTTCAGTGTGACATTAAGTGACACTCCAAGGGAAACCCATTGTAAACTGCAGCTAGTTTATGTAGACAGTAATCTAAGTGTCCGTAGCCATTGTTTTATTTAGGCACAATTGTGTTACAACACTGCAGCCTTGTCTTAAGAATAATGGCACTTGTCAATATCAAAACACAAGATTTCCTTTAAGTCTGGTCTTGTATAGCGAGTTACGATCATGTTCTTTATTTACAGCTAACTTGGCTCTCAAGAGCCTCTAGATACCATGATGTTTGTTGTATTTGATCGATGAATCGTTTAATCCAGGAGTTTGCAATCGGGGGTACGCGTACACCTGGGGGTACTTATAAGGGTCATAGAGGGAATGCAGGATGGCTCAGAAATGCACAAATAAAGTAAAAGAAAATAATGATTTTTAATGGTATTATATATTCTCTAAAACACTGTATAATTATGTAATCTTTGTTTAGCAGCTCAAAGTGAACCACAGATGAAAACAAATACATGGAATCTATCACATCCACATTTTCCACCTGCACGCATGCACGATTTCGATTGACTGGCTTTTATATAGGTGAAGCAGGCACCTGGCGATTGTGCCTATGGAAAGCGCTCTGCGCTGCTCATGATTTTTGCTGTTTTCATCTTGTCATATCAGTGAAGCACAGTGTTTGTACTTTTTTTAGAAGTATAAATGCTCCGTTAACCATCTGCCGAATAGAAAGTGAATACGAGTGTTTCCAAAGAGATTCCTAAATACTGTCTTTTAATTTTGTGCATCCAAAGACATGTAATTACGTTTTAAGAATTAAGCCTACTGTTTGGTATTCTGTCTTAAACCCACAGTTTGTCAGTCCCAGACTGTTGTGAAAAATGATATATTAAATCAACTGGAAAAAATGTGTTAATCAGATTATTCTGCCTTTCATTGCAACTGTGGTACCATTCAGTGAGTGAAAATTGTAAAGGGTACTTTAGCTGAAACCTCCCAACAGGAATGGTGCAGTTTCAAAAAAAGGTTGAAAACCCCTGGTTTAATCCATTAACCCCCCTTTAGTTGTAGTCATGTCGGCCCCTCTCTGTTTGAATATTTTTACCTTTGGTCCTGGAGCTCCAGGTTCCCCTCTCTGTCCCACATCACCAGAATCTCCACGGGAGCCCTGAAAAACAATTACAATTCAAACTATGCTGCTGATGTGCTGTACAACTGCACTGTGTGTCTGAATACAAACATCAGCATTCGTGTGGGACTGGTCCCATACTGCAAAATACAAAGACACTTCATCAAAATGATTAGTATTTCTAAATTAAACATGAAGAAAAGCTGGAGGTGGGGAGTTGTTTCCTGTAACATGACATACTGTAAGAATGGATTTGTGCACTGGGAGTGTGGACAGCTCTTCATTACTGTAAAAATGGGTTTGTGCACTGGGAGAGGGGACAGCTCTTCATTACTGTAAGAATGGGTTTGTGCACTGGGAGAGGGAACAGCTCTTCATTACTGTAAGAATGGGTTTGTGCACTGGGAGAGGGGACAGCTCTTCATTACTGTAAGAATGGGTTTGTGCACTGGGAATGGGGACAGCTCTTCATTGTAGTGTAAGAATGGGTTTGTGCACTGGGAGAGGGGACAGCTTTTCATTACTGTAAGAATGGGTTTGTGCACTGGGAGAGGGAACAGCTCTTCATTACTGTAAGAATGGGTTTGTGCACTGGGAGAGGGGACAGCTCTTCATTACTGTAAGAATGGGTTTGTGCACTGGGACGGGGGACAGCTCTTCATTGTAGTGTAAGAATGGGTTTGTGCACTGGGAGAGGGGACAGCTCTTCATTACTGTAAGAATGGGTTTGTGCAATGGGACGGGGGACAGCTCTTCATTGTAGTGTAAGAATGGGTTTGTGACCTGGGAGAGGGGACAGCTCTTCATTACTGTAAGAATGGGTTTGTGCACTGGGAGAGGGGACAGCTCTTCATTACTGTAAGAATGGGTTTGTGCACTGGGAGGGGGGACAGCTCTTCATTGTAGTGTAAGAATGGGTTTGTGCACTGGGACGGGGGACAGCTCTTCATTGTAGTGTAAGAATGGGTTTGTGCACTGGGAGAGGGGATAGCTCTTCACTGCTGTAAGAATGGGTTTGTGCACTGGAGGTGGGGGGGAGAGTAGCTGGCTGTAGTGATGCCGTGGTGTGCACAGTACGGCTGAGCTGGTTTGTCTGGATTTAAAAAGCTTCCACTCACATTTCTTCCTGAACCGCCGATTTCTCCGGAAATGCCTCTGGGTCCTGGCAGTCCCAAGTCTCCCTTGAGAATGAGAAGGGAAGGAGAACAAGAAGAGGAAGAGTGAGACACTCCTTATGTGCAGCCAGACTATCGATCACCAAGTCACACACAGGACCTGGCTTCATTGAGAACACATGGATTCATACAGAGATAAAGGAAACCACTGAAATAGATGTCAAAGTGTTAGCCCAACAGTTATATAGAGAACAACAGACAGTGAATTACAAGACAATAATCCCATCGAGGGATTCTGAGACCTGATAAATCACAAGATTGTCAAGAACCTACTTGTTCTTGACTGATGCTGAAACTGCATCATGAACTAAGCAAAGGCAGGATGATGAATTAAAGCAGCTGATAGAAAGTGTATATAAACAGTGGCGTACCTTGGCTCCTTTGTTTCCTACTTCTCCAGGAAGTCCCCTCTGCCCCTCAGGGCCGACGTCTCCCTGTGAAGAGAAGAGGAATCAGTTCCCTTCTCGACTCCCTGGACCCCAACCCAAGGAGGCTGGTGAACAGCTCACTGGCGCACCTCCCCAGTCTTTTATAACACCCTGAACTGTAGTGTTTGACTTTCTCATGCTGTGTGGGTACAGGAGACCCTCTCCAGGGCCGCTTGGCTCCCTGATACAGTGCAGTAAGAAATCCTCTTCAACACAAAATGACAAACACTTCAAAGAGCAGAGATGGGAATCCTTTACCTTCTCTCCACTGGGGCCAGTCGGCCCGGCACCACCCTTGGTTCCAGGGTCCCCTCTCCGCCCCTGTGAAACAACGCAAGCCGTGACTCTCTTTCACCCTGTACAGACAGGGCTGCATTTCTTATGCTCTTAGTAACAAAAAGATACATAGACCACAGTACGCTGATCTACAGGTGAGCTCAACTGAGGCAAAGGTGGGCTTTTAGTTCACAGGAATACCTTTGCATGAAGGATGCTACAGTATGTAAGAGGAATTTTGTATTGTACATTTGAAAAAAAAAACTGTCAGACAGGTAAAGTAATCATTCTGAATAGTCTCCTTTTGTGTTGTGATCCTTAGGAGTTACATATAGAAGGTTTATGTTCACTGTTCTAGATGAAACTGTTGGAGATACTTGGTGAAGTCTCTTCTAGTATTATCGCACAGAAGATGTATGAGAAGTTTGTCAAGCCGTTGCAGAGGTCAAAGGTCACCCTACCGGTTCTCCTTTAGGTCCACCTCCGCCTCTTTCTCCCTGAAAAAACAAAAACAAAGAACAATGAATGTCATGTATTCTTCAAACAAATGTGTTCATAAACTTTAAATCAAGACATTAGTGAGAATTCTGGAGTTTATGTTTGGATTATTACAATAAAGCACTGCTTTGTGTGCCATGCTAATGAAAACTAAACCTACACCACTGCATGAGATTTTAGAATATTTTAATGGTAAAAATGTGTAAATCATTTTTGTATTTTATTGTAATGCACTGCATTGCACTGTACTGTACAGCACTGTACTGAACTGAATTGTACTGTATTGCATTGCACTGTACTGCACTGGTAATGAACGGCATTGCATTGCACTGCATTGTACTGCAATACACTGAATTGTACTGCATTTTACTGTAATATACTGCATTGTACTGTACTGCACTGTAATACACTGCATTATATTGTAATATGCTGCATTGTACTGTATTGTACTGTAATACACTGCATTGTATCGTAATACACTGCATTGTACTGTACTGCACTGTATTGGACTGTGATTAACTGCATTGTACTGTATTCTACTGCACTGTACTGTAATACACTGGATTGTACTGTATTGCACTACATTGTACTGTATTGCACTGCATTGTACTGTATTGCACTGCATTGTACTGCACTGCACTCACCTGTCTTCCTTTCTGCCCAGGAAGGCCAGGGGATCCTGGACTTCCTTGCTCTCCCTAAAAGGTAGAACAAGTAAGAAATATAAGTGATGATATATTAAGAACTACATTTACAATAGCTACACCACATTGATGAAGGGGTCTATCACAACTACATTTACAATAGCTACACCACATTGATGAATGGGTCTATCACAACTACATTTACAATAGCTACACCACATTGATGAAGGGGTCTATCACAACTACATTTATAATAGTGGTTAAGGAATAGGGCTTGTAACCAGGAGGTCCCCGGTTCAAATCCCACCTCAGCCACTGACTCATTGTGTGACCCTGAGCAAGTCACTTAACCTCCTTGTGCTCCGTCTTTCAGGTGAGACGTAATTGTAAGTGACTCTGCAGCTGATGCATAGTTCACACACCTTAGTCTCTGTAAGTCGCCTTGGATAAAGGCGTCTGCTAAATAAACAAATAATAATAATAATAATAATAGCTACACCACATTGATGAAGGGGTCTATCACAACTACATTTACAATAGCTACACCACATTGATGAAGGGGTCTATCACAACTACATTTACAATAGCTACACCACATTCTCACTTACCTTCTGTCCTAGCTCTCCAGGGGGCCCAGGGGGCCCGTCTCTGCCTGGCCGGCCGTGGTCTCCCTGAAATCACATAAACAGCCGTTATACCACACCTGACACCTCTAGTGTCTCTCAGTCATGGTCAATCTCACATAGTCAATGTTATACTTAAATTAAATGTTCACTACACTCTTCCGTAGTTTACTCTGACTCAGACCAGATCTGGCTTTGCTGGACCTTAAGAAGTGAGTGAAATAAAGGGCATCTTGAAATACTGAGCAGTTAAAAGAAATCCTGTAAACGTACAAAAGACTGATACATGCTGAGAGAGGTGGTCTGCACGCTGAGGAATCCAAAGGAGGTCCTGATAACATTCAGTAAAGAGGAGGAGGTGTTTATACTTACAACCAACATGGTTCTTTACTGAATGGAATTCAATTCAACTGTATTGAATGTTAGTTATGTATTTCATGTATTTATTAAGTCATTTGTTTTCTTACAGTCCTCTTATCTCTGTATGATGTTTAACACTGTGTTTTGATATACTCTATGATGAGGTGCTTTGTCCTTACATCATACAGATATGAATCCCAGGCTAGATCAACAAAGTGTCTGTTTAGTTGTAAGAACCATCGCTATCTAGCGAATAAGTACTGCGTACAGGTACTGATAGCTACATAATCAACTGGGTGTCTGAATCCACTTGCAGGTGACAGTAGTGATGGGATACAGACCTTAGAACCGGGGTCTCCTTCTTGTCCCCTCTCTCCAACATCACCAGGATACCCAGCGGGGCCCTTGATAAAAAGAAAATACACTGAATCAGAGTGGATTCCCAATCATCTATTAGAATGGGCTGTTTGTCATTAGAATGGGTTGCTCGTCATTAGAATGGATTGCTAGTCATGTATTAGAATGGGTTGCTAGTCATGTATTAGAATGGGTTGCTAGTCGTGTATTAGGATGGATTGCTAGTCATGTATTAGAATGGGTTGCTAGTCGTGTATTAGGATGGATTGCTAGTCATTAGGATGGGGTGCTAGTCATGTATTAGAATGGGGTGCTAGTCATGTATTAGAATTGGGTGCTAGTCATGTATTAGAATGGGTTGCTAGTCATTAGAATGGATTGCTGGTCATGTATTAGAATGGGGTGCTAGTCATGTATTAGAATGGATTGGTAGTCATTAGAATGGGTTGCTAGTCATGTATTAGGATGGGGTGCTGGTCATGTATTAGAATGGGGTGCTAGTCATGTATTAGAATGGGGTGCTAGTCATGTATTAGAATGGATTGCTAGTCATTAGAATGGGTTGCTAGTCATGTATTAGGATGGGGTGCTGGTCATGTATTAGAATGGGGTGCTAGTCATGTTTTAGAATGGGTTGCTCATCATTAGAATGGATTTCTAGTCATGTATTAGAATGGGGTGCTAGTTATGAATTAGAATGGGTTGCTAGTCATTAGGATGGGATGTTAGTCATGTATTAGAATGGGTTGCTAGTCATTAGGATGGATTGCTAGTCATGTATTAGGTTGGATTTCTAGTCATGTATTAGAATGGATTGCTAGTCATGTATTAGGATGGATTGCTGGTCAAGTATTATAATTCCTCAAGGTATCTGATCACATGTTAATGAGTGAGTGAGCGAACGAGCGATTGGGTGTGAGAAACATACCTTGTCACCAGGATCCCCTTTGCAACCTGGCGCTCCGATACGTCCAAGTTTGCCCTGCATTCAAACAAAATGATACATTAAAACAACCTTGTCTCAACTCAATCCTATCATTCAACTTTCTAAACTATGTTTTTTTACTCTGCTTTTGGTCAATTGCAGATTAAGCTGTCATTAAGAAACAGGTCCAGAGGTGGCACATCATACCTTTGTGTTTAAATTGCTCCCATCTTGCTGACTATAACTGAAGCTATTGCTGGGAAAGATCATTGGGAGCTTGGCTGTTACTAGCTTTAAATCATGAACCAAGCCTTCTTTTAAAGAGTGTAGTAAATCATAACTGTAATACCGTCCTATGTGCTATGCCTGCTTCACTTCATGGAAACCTGTACTTGATTTTTTAAACTAGACTTAAAACAGACTTGTGCAATCACATGAATCACCTGGCTCGCATGAGACAAAGCGATTGGAAGTTCTTGAGAACCAGTACCAAGTGAGATACTACAATAGATTCCTGCTCTTACACTTTTAAACAAAGCCTTACCTTCTGTCCATCTGTTCCATTCCGCCCAGCCAGCCCGGTAACACCCTGGTATTACAAGAACAGAACATGTGAGGAATAAAGACAGGCATGGAAGAAACGCAACCCAGGCTTTTAATACTGATACTCTTAAAACATGATCGCTAGCACTTTCTAATGCATGCTTCTGAAACAAACTTGTCAAAATGTTAACTGCACGCTTCAAATAAAACTCTTGATTTAAAAAAAAACTGTGTCAATTGTAAACAGCTCTATTGAATAATACAATTGTTAATTATAAATACAAATCAGGTTATAGCTGATACTTGGGAATAATAACTCAAAGTACAGCCCCCTGTCATTATGACCTGATTAATTCTATACCCTTTTCAACATTTACTGGTTGGCAGTCCCCAAACATAACTGGTAAAAGTGGCTAATGTCTAATTTCAGTACCATGGAGAGCAGCCAGCTCTGAACAGACGCTATGGTACAGCTGCTCATCACTGAGACATTGCCTTGGGCTACATGTAGAGTGAGAATTTCTCAAGCTACTTTAATGCCAAGAGCTTTCTTAAAAGAAAACAGGTTCACATGTAGCTCCCCTTTCTCATGGGAGGCCTGTCTTGTCATGATGATATGCATTTAAGTGTATCCCTAAATCTGCACAATAAATACAGAATAATTTTATTTTTTAGAGATTTGATTTTGAATGTCAGATTTTGTTGTCTTCCGTCTACATAAAATGACACTAAATTATATAAAATGAAAGGAAACAACTAACTCTCTGCCTAAATCTCTACTGTAAGACACCTGCAAGGGGGAAGCTAATTCTGGTTGTTTAACCCAGGACGCCCTTACATTTAGCCAGGGTTTTGTATTGAGCCCCGGAGTATATCATATATTCAGATCATCGTATTGATCATATTTAGGTTTAATTATTTATATTGTCTTACCCTCTTTCCTTCAGATCCCAGTTCCCCCTTGAAAAGAACAATGACATTGTTCATCAGTTCATATCAACACATTTCAAGCAATTCCTGTGAATCATATTCAGCTAAACATTTACAAAAATAAACTACCACTAAAATGATTCTTTTTTAAAATCATTATATATCATCATATAGATATGTCACATTATGTCTACATAAACTTCCAGTATTAAACTGCATAATATGAATGAATACACTCCAACTTCACTGTCATTTCCACAATATTAGGAGGCAAACAAACAAAATACTGTGGGCTTACCTTTTCGCCTTTCATACCATGAAACCCCTAACACAAAACAGGGAAAAGAAGAATAAGAATTCAAACATTTCATTAACATATGATTTGAAAGTATTATTTGAAACTAATTTCTGTTGAAATTGCTACTTTAACAATGAAAAACAAAACCAAACAAAAACACTTTACAAAAGAGCTGCTATCATCCCTTCTAGTGCAGTACCTGATTAACCCAGCAGGGGTCAGTGTTGCACCACCTCTTGATGCATCGTTTTCCCTTGACCCCCCTTCCTTATGTTCATTGGCCAATACTAACACTTCCCTGAAACCAACCTTAAACATTAAGTAGCTTGACAGAATATGCAATGTCCACAAATCAGGTTAAATAGGGTCAATTTACACTGCTTTTGATATGTAAACTGGCAAATCTTTATTTTTTAATCACAATATTTTCAAGTGATTTATAGTACACTGTGTTAGAGCTAAGGCTATTGAAGAAGTCTGTTCTGCTCCCACTGTATCAATACCCTACACACGTTTTATTCTCCTGTTCTTGTGAGCCACACTTACCTTGGGGCCAGGGTAACCAATTGGACCTTCAATACCAGGATCCCCCTAAAAACACAAAGAGACATTTATTTATTGTACAGTCCTGGAATTGGGATGGTTCTGAATCATACTGAAGTGACCTGCTTTGAAACGCAGGGTCTGAGTCTTGTGCTTTTGGGTTTGAGGGTAGCCATCAACACCGTGGATCACATAGTCTGTTGGAGTTACTGGTTCTACTGGTTATTTATTATCCCTCTCTTGCATGCATTTCTCCTCTGGAGATGTCGTGGATATGGGCCTATCCTGTGTGTGTGTACAGAAGGCTTTGCAACTAGACAGAGGCCATGTGTCTTAGTTTCCAATGAAAGTTTCTTAGCCATGTTATCTGTGTCAATTGAAACAGAAACAAGAAATTGTGGTCCATATAGATCACAAATCAAAAAAAGTGACAATGATGTATTTTTCCCATCTGTGAGATATTGCAAGGCTTGGGCTATGTGGACTATTGTAATGACACCTTGCGTGGAGTTTGTTTGGTGCAAAGACTCGCCTGTTCAGCACCAACACATTGAATCCTGGAACCTTTTTATTGCTTCCAGTTGAGTGAAGAATTGATTTTTAAACAACAAGGCAACTAGGGGGCAGACAGGTTCAACTCTAACACTATCAGCCCAATCAATCCCTCTGCTCTTCATTTGATGTGCTGTGCCCCTGCTCTCTAGAATTCCTGGGGGCAGTACAGTACAGATTCTGAAACTGTGCCTGTTTTTTTTTTAATTTCACTTCCAGACTTTCCTGTTTGATTTATTTTTTAAGCCATACTGAATTGAAACAATAATGTGTGTGCACATGAGCAGTCCAAGAAAAAAAAAAAAAAAAGATTTATAATTTTCTGTTTACTTGTTCGTCGCAGAGGTAAAAACAAATTGCTTGTTGAAAATGTTATAATAATAAACTTGTGTTGAGCCCAACAGCCGAACAGACCCGACACATCGTGGCAGTGATACTTAGACCATAGAGGTGATGGGCACAGATAAATGGATATAAATGCTGTTTGTAATGTTGTTGTGTTTGTGATGTGTCTGATTGGCGAGAGCCAGTCTGAAGTGGCACAGTGTTTTAAGTGGAGTCCACCTCTAGTGTAGAAAAATTCAGCTGATAATTTAAATCAGAGCTGGCTTGAAGAGCCACAGTGGCTACCATTGAGCTCTCAAAGAGTCAAACAACTCAAGAGAACATAAAGGTTCAGTGGGGGTCCTTCTATCCCACAACCAAGCCAGTTTCCCCTTTTACACCCAGAAACTCGAGCGCGGATGTCGGCAAGCTACCTGCCCCTGGAGGACAAAGACCGGCACTGCAGGTTTCTGCATGAGCTCACCAGGTTCCTTGCCATTTGGGTCTGCTGAAGGAGACAGTTTGTTGGAGCAGGGGAGGGACAGTGTGTTGGAGCAGGGGAGGGGACAGTGTGTTGGAGCAAGGGAGAGGACAGTGTGTTGGAGCAGGGGAGGGGACAGTGTGTTGGAGCAGGGGAGGGGACAATGTGTTGGAACACTGGAGGGGACCGAAATGCAATGTGTTGCATCAACATTTACTTGTCTTCCTTTGCTCCCAAGAGGTCCTACGTCCCCGATGTCTCCTTTTGCACCCTGGAACAAACAAAATGGTAAGTTAAGAGCAATGCGGGATTAGGAGCTTAGCACTGCAAGTCAGTCCTGGGAGGTGCACACAGACTCTTCTGATACAGCAGCCTCCTCACATTTAATAGAACAACTGAAACACATTGTTGTTTCCTTTTATAAGTGTCAGTAGAGATCAAGCTACATAACATAAAGACTCTTCTGGAAGAAAAACTCTCCTGTGCCATGTGGCTACATTACTATTGGTCACATTCTTTCTTTCTTTCTGACCCTCACCAGCCACAAAACCTGAATATAAAATGTGGGAACTTCAGCCTTGTGGAAAATCTTTAACAATACTGTCTTGCAACAGACTAAAGGCCCTCTATTTTTCTCTGTCATCGTTATTATTTAAAAGACCTGTCTTTGCAGTGGCTCGACTCACCTTCTGTCCTCTGTAGCCCTTTGGACCAGGGGGCCCCGGCTTCTCCAAGCAAGTCAGTTTGTAACACTGCAGAGACCAGAGAGAGACACACGCTTAAATATGCAATAAAAACAGCCGGGGAACAAAAGCGTGGTAATGCTAAAATCTAAATCTAAATCTAAATCGAAAATTGACAACAAAACAGGTAAGCAGAAATCTTTATATATCTACTACAGACTGTATACAGTAAACTTGTCAAGGATGTGGGACACTTGGCAGTAATGATGCTTGCCTTGCCAGAGCGTCCTAGTTTACAAGATGACTAAACTGCACCATTTCCTACTCATATTCACCCTTGAATTTCATGACAGCATACTGAAGCACTGGGGAATGCCCCTGGATTGCGTCAGCCACCTATTTTAGGATAGGTGGTTAATGCAATGAAGATGGATTCCCCAGTGCTGTAAAAAGCCCTGGACCACGGTTAGAGGCCAACCAACATACGGGACGGGTACCATCGACCCCCAGAAGAGAGACACAGGTGAGACTTGTAAAAAGGCAGAAAAAGATGGAAGCTTACCTCAGAATAGGCTTCTTGTTTCTGAAAGAAGAGAAAGAGAATGTCAGTGTGTGGCGGAGTGTCCCGCCCCTTTGTTTATTTATTTATTATGATTTGTTTATTACGGCGAAAGCCGATTTTGTTATATGTTATTTATATTTTAAAAACCTTGTGAGGATGCGTGGCTGATCAGCTACTGATTATTTAACTAGCTGACAGTCACGCATCCTTACTAAACTCGTGCAGACTGTGGCAATAAGACGAGGGGTAATAAGATAATTAACAGCTAGTTAACCCCTCGGCCAGAGTATAAGAACCTGCAGCTGTCCGTGCTGCGGGGAGGAGTGTACAGAGGAGAGTACGGGGAGCGGAGAGAGCGAGGAAAACAAAATAAAACAACTGCTAAGTATCATGCTGGGTTAAAACCAGCACGCTTATTTGTTTCTATTTGTTTGGCCAACGCGCCTTTTTGTGTTGTTATTTGTTTAAATCCTTTGTTTTGTATTATGATTTAATAAAAGCAGCTGAATGCCGTAGCATTTCAGCTTTCACCCGCCCATCCACTGTTTTGGTTCAGTTACTTCCAGGTCCGTGACGTCACCACACCTCACCACTGCAAGCCATCCTGCCACATATGGTGTCCTGCGTGGGACAAACAACGCCTCCAGGAGCCGGACCAGGAACAGCAAAGGGAGTTTTTTGTGTTTGTTTTTTCAAAAGTGTTTTTTTGTGAAGGGGAAAAGAAGGGAAGGAGAAAGCAGCAACAGCAGCGCGGGGCCGGTCGCAGGTCCTGTCACGTTTCTACCACACCGGATGTTTGCCTGACCTGTCTGGATGAGGAAGGGTGGTGTTTCCTGTGTGGCGAGGTCAGGTATTGTCCACTCAGCCAGAGCCACGCATGGCAGGAGATGGAGGAGCCTGAGCGTCCGGCATCAGGTGGAGAGGTCCCGATGGCTCAGAGGCAGACAAAAGCACTCTCCTCTGAGGGAATCTGGGGCTGGCTGGTGTAGCCTGGGAGGAATACCAAAGAGGCCCTCCCCGATGTGATCAACCTCCTGTGGGCCAGAGATGGAGAGCGATGGGAAGCCTGGGAAAAGCAACACTGTCCAGTTTCCCTCCCGGAGGTTGCGGACATGGTAATCCGCTACCTGGCTGCTGATATTGCAGGGCTACCGCTATCTCCAGCTCCATCGGGAAAAGCCCCGTCGCTGCCATCTCCATCGACAGAGGGAGAGGAGCCATTGCTTCCGTCTCCAGCACCAGAGGGAGAGGAGGCATTGCTGCCGTCTCCAGCACCAGAGGGAGAGGAGCCATTGCTGCCGTCTCCAGCGCCAGAGGGAGAGGAGCCATTGCTTCCATCTCCAACGCCAGAGGGAGAGGAGCCATTGCTGCCGTCTCCAGCGTTAGAGGGAGAGGTCCCATCGCTGAGATCTCCAACGCCAGAGGGTAAGGAGCCCTCGCCACTGTCTCCAGCACTAGGAGCAGAGGAGCAGGAGCTGCCTCTGTCTCCACCACCACCAGGAGCAGAGCAGCAGGAGCTGCCTCTGTCTCCACCACCACCAGGAGCAGAACAGCAGGAGCTGCCTCTGTCTCCACCACCACCAGGAGCAGAACAACAGGAGCTGCCTCTGTCTCCACCACCGCTAGGGGCAGAGCAGCAGGAGCTGCCTCTGCCTCCGCCACCTCCACCAGCAGAGGGTGAATACCTGCTGGTTCCGCCTCAACTGCCGTGGGAGGACTGTTTTCCCCTCCCACCTCCACCAGCAGAGGGTGAATACCTGCTGGTTATGTCTCAAGCGCCGTGGGAGGACAGCTTACCGCTCCCAGCTCCACCAGCAGAGGGTGAATGTCTGCTGGTTCTCCCTCAACCGCTGTGGGAGGACTGCTTGCCCCTCCCACCTCCACCAGCAGAGGGTGAATACCTGCTGGTTCCACATTCGCCGTCATGGGAAGGACTGCTCCTGCCCTGCCTCGCACCGCCCAAGGATGCCTGCCTCGCACTGCCCAAGGATGTCTGCCTCGCACCGCCCAAGGATGTCTGCCTCGCACCGCCCAAGGATGCCTGCTTTGCACCGCCCAAGGATGCCTGCTTCATATCGCCTGGGACTGCCTGTTGCTCCGCATCGCCTGGGGCTGCCTGTTGCTCCGCATCGCCTGGGGCTGCCTGTTGCTCCGCATCGCCTGGAGAGCCACCAGTTACAGGGTACGAGGGAGAAGTGGAGCTTCCGCTGCCGCCTCCATGGCCAGGGGCTCCCCTCCCGAGTTCGCCTCCGGAGGGTCCGCTGTTGCTGCCGTCGCCTCCCGAGGGTCCGCTGCTGCTGCTGTCGCCTCCCGAGGGTCCGCTGCTGCTGCTGCCGTCGCCTCCCAAGGGTCCGCTGCTGCTGCTGCCGTCGCCTCCTGAGGGTCCGCTGCTGCTGCTGCCGTCGCCTCCCAAGGGTCCTGCTTTGCCTGGGGTCGCTACCAGTCCTGCCATGCAGCAGGAAATACTGTGGCTGGAGCCCCATGAAGGGAGCTGCCGGCCCGAAGAAGGGGGAGGTCAGGAGACCAGCTCCCCAGCCGCACTTTCGTGGCAGGAAATACTGTGGCTGGAACCCCATGAAGGGCAGCTGCCAGCCATGAAGAAGGGGGAGGTCAGGAGACCAGCTCCCCGCAGCAATTTCGCTGCAGGAGAGCGGGTGGCGGAGCCCCATGGAGGGAGCTGCCAGCCATGAAGAAGGGGGAGGCCAGGAGACCAGCTCCCCGCAGCAATTTCGCTGCAGGAGAAAGGGTGGCGGAGCCCCACGGAGGAGCTGCCGGCCATGAAGAAGGGGGGCAGGTCTGGAGACCACCCCAAAATTTCCTTGGCCGGAGGAGCCGGCCTGTGCGTCAGTCCACTGGTGCGCTACAGTTGTTGGGGTGGGAGGAGGACATCCCGCCGTGGCCGCCCGGAGACACCTTGCTTCCCCTGTTCCTGGGCGGGACTGCTAGCCGGGACTTTGGGGACTAAGGGGAGGTGGCGAGGCCATGTGTGCGGGGCATGTGTGGTGTCCGCCCCTTTGTTTATTTATTTATTATGATTTGTTTATTACCGATTTTGTTATTTGTTATTTATATTTTAAAACCTTGTGAGGATGCGTGGCTGATCAGCTACTGATTATTTAACTAGCTGACAGTCACGCATCCTTACTAAACTCGATGCAGACTGTGGCAATAAGGCGAGGGGTAATAAGATAATTAACAGCTAGTTAACCCCTCGGCCAGAGTATAAGAACCTGCAGCTGTCCGTGCTGCGGGGAGGAGTGTACAGAGGAGAGTACGGGGAGCGGAGAGAGCGAGGAAAACAAAATAAAACAACTGCTAAGTATCATGCTGGGTTAAAACCAGCACGCTTATTTGTTTCTATTTGTTTGGCCAACGCGCCTTTTTGTGTTGTTATTTGTTTAAATCCTTTGTTTTGTATTATGATTTAATAAAAGCAGCTGGATGCCGTCGCGTTTCAGCTTTCACCCGCCCATCCACTGTTTTGGTTCAGTTACTTCCTGGTCCGTGACGTCACCACACCTTACCACTGCAAGCCATCCTGCCACACAGTGACATCATCGTTAAGGTTGAACTGAAAGCGAAACGTCATAAAGGAACCAAAGCCAACAAGTCCACAGTAGACATTCCACCTGCTTCTCAAACAGAAACAGACATTTAAGGCACCATCAAGGTCATGTCATCTTAAGCAATCTTGTCTTATTCAGATTCTATTCATAAAGGTACTTTTAGATTGTCCTGGTAAATCACTTTTAAAAAGCTGTTTATTCATGTCGCTAGCGGTTGATTATATATTGATTATATTTGCTATTTTCTTTGAATATTCAACTGTATTGAAATAAATGAAATAGAATGTATGTTATTGTACAGCCCTGACAAATAATTAAACTTGAAATCAATGTAACTATGCAATCTGAGAAAGCTGATTTTCTGAAGTGTGGCTGGGAAGTATATTAGTGTTGCACAGACTTCAGTGCATAGTGCGACGCCAATATACTTCCCCACCTCACTTCAGAAAATCAGCTTTGATGAGAAATATTTTTTTTGCTGGATTAGTTAGTAAGCACAGCAAATGATGAGAAACACACACAACAGGATATGAAACAGATACGAAATATTGCGTTAAGCACTCTCTTTTAAAATGGCTGCAGCTACCAAAAATACTTTCATAACCTTCCTCTGACTTACAGTTCCATTCACTATATTTAGATCTCAAGTACGCTGTTCAGGTTGTTTCCCTTTCCTTCCAGGAAATCAGTATGCAAACAGAGATTTCTTTTCTTTAACCTAGTGTAGTACCATATGACATGTATTAAAATGAAAATACATATTTTGCCAAAACATGTTTCTTTCAAAACTATACAGCGAATGCATGGGCGCTGGGTGAAGAAGGTCTGGATGTACTGTGTTAGCTCCACTCGCCCCGGCGCCTGACACTCACCATGACTTTGATAATGCGGTCGATGGTTTCCACGTGGATCTCTCCTGTGGTCCCGGTGGCCTGGTAGTTGTTGCGGTACAGCTCGACAGGGCTGTTGGCGATCTCCCTCAGCCCTGACTCGTACTTGTTATTGCTGGGGGACACGGCGAAGAGCCTGATCCCCGCGTCCCGGGCACTCTCTGCCCTGGACTTCATGCCCCCGCAGGGGCTGCCCGTCACGTGCCCGTCGGTGATCACCACGGCAAAGCGCACGCGGTTATCCTGGGAGGCATGGGCCACCACCTGGGAGGTCATGTTGGACAGGGCGCAGTCCGTGAAAGTGCCCCGGCCCAGGTACTTGATACTGCGCAGGCGCTGGATGTATTCATTGGTGTTGCTGGTGATCTGGCTGTAGATCTCCACTCGATCGGAGAAGTGCAGCCCCCCGAACTCCCAGGTGATCGTGATGTGGTCCTTGTACATCTCCTCCTGCAGCTTCTTCACAAAGAGCTCTGAGAAGGACTTGATCCGATCCACCAGGCCCCCCGGAGGAAGAAACTGCAGGGCGATGCTCTCTGACGTGTCGATGGTGAAATATACGTTGATCGGACACTTGATCTGGGCTGCAGGAGGAGCAGGGAGAAAGCAGTAAGTCACGTTTTCAAGTCTATCAGGTTACATCAACACTCGTAGTGCTTAAACTCGTTCACCTCTACTTGTGCCAATATTCCGCCATCCATATACATCCACCGTCCGATAACTCTTTAATACCTCACTGAACCAATTAAACCTCTCATCAGGTATGAATCTGGTAACTATTTAAATGATAACCTCTAAAACACGATGTGGAATGGGGTTGTGCACCCAGCTCTTAATGTAAGAGTTAGGGAGAAGCTAGGAATTCTTGGTTGATGCCTCGGTAACTTAACCTGGAGGGTGAAATTGTCCTCACCTCTTTAACATCTTCTTTCCTGGCAATAACTAACCAGCTTTCCTGATGACTTGCATGCTTTGCAGTGACCCCAGAGGCAGTGCTGGGGTGAAATACAGGTAACCAGAGTCAGAGGCAGATAGGTAACTGATCCTGCTTCAAGTAATTAACATTAGCTGTATTTAAGTAACATTATAAAGGTGGTGTTGTTTTAATTAGGTGATTAACTGTTTGTGATTAGTACCAGGTGAGTATGGTTAAATTGAATAGAGGTTGATTTGCAATTTGATTGGTTTCCACACAGCTTTTATCCATCTAGTTAGTATAATAGACAGCTAGACAACTGAAGAGCCTCTCTACCAAGGAGCAGGGAGTCTAGTTGTGCGAGTCCAGCGAGGAGAGGCTGTTGGAGAAAATCTGAACGTAGCAGCGCTCTGGAAGAAACTACTAGCCAGGTCTATACCCTCCCCCCACCGCTCCTGCTCCCACTACTACTGTACCTATCTGTCTCACCTGTCCTGCTATGACTGTCTCTCACATCCCTGTTATTCTGTCCTCTCACTCCTGTCCTCTGTCCTCTCTCCGCTGCTGCTTCTCCAACCCCTCTAACCTCATCCCTCTGCCTCTCCCTCCCTCCCTCCCCTCCCTCCCTCCCAATCTCTCCCCTCCCGCACTCTCTCTGGTGCCCTCTGGAACTGTCACTCTTCTGCTAACAAAGCTGATTTCATCTCTGCCTTTGCCTCCCACCTCTCTCTCGATTTCCTTGCTCTCACTGAAACCAGGCTCTTGCCTGATAACACTGTAACTCCTGCTGCCCTGTCCTCTCTCTACGCCTTATCCCATACACCTCACTGGATGGGGAGGTGGGCCTGGTCTTACTCTTTTCTGTTCCCTCTGACCTCTCCTCACTCTCTGTTAACACCTTTGAATTTCACACTGTCCAACTAACCTCCCCCTGTCAACTCCTGCTAATTGTACTGTACCGTCCCCCTGGACCTCTCACTCACTTTCTTGATGAACTCGACTATCTCCTCTCCTCCCTCCCCTCTCTGTCTACCTCAACTGTCCTGTTGGGTGATTTCAATATCCATCTCTCCAACCCCAGCCCCTCTGCTGGATTCCTTCCTCTCCTTCACTCCATCAACTTCTCTGTCTCTCCATCCCCTCCTACCCACAAAGCTGGCTGTCAACTGGACCTCACCTTCTCCAGGGCCTGCTGCCCCTCCACTTTTCTGTCACCCCTCTGGACCTCTCTGATCACTATTTCATCTCTTTTTCTCTGACTCTCCCCTCTCTCCCTACTCCACCTACCCCCATTGCCACCTCCCACCGTTACCTCCGCTCTCTCCCCCTCTGTCCTTGCCTACACCGCTCTTTCTCACCTCCCTCCTATCGACTCCTTCTCCCAACTCTCTGTAGACTGCTACCTCCACCCTCTTCTCCTCCCTCACCTCCTCCCTCTACTCCCTCTGTCCTCTCACCTCCCGACCTGCCCGCCCCTCCACTTCCCAACCCTGGCTCTCCTCTGTGCTCCACTCAGCAAGAACCAAACTGCGTTCTGCTGAAAAGAAATGGAAGAGAACCAAACTCCCTGCTGCACTAGACCTCTATCACTTCCTCTTCCCCTCCTTCTCCTCTACTCTCTCCTCTGCTAAACACTCCTATTTCCAATCTATTTTCCAATCCTCTACTAACAACCCCCGGAAACTATTCTCTACCTTCTCCTCCCTCCTCAACCCTCCCCCTCCTCTATCTCCTCTGATGACTGCCTCTTTCTTCTCCTCTAGAATCTCTGATATCCGCAAACTCTTTAACACTTCTCCCTCTCCTCCACCCCTCCCGTTCCAACCCCAACACCTTCTGTTTCCACTAGTAACTCACCCTCCTTCTCTCCCCTCTTGGACTTTGACCTCTCCTCGCTCCTCCAGGGCTACAAACCCACCATGTGCGCCCAGGACTCCCTACCCACTCACCTCTTTCAAGCTGCTGCTCCTGCTCTACTCCCCTTCATCTCCTCCCTTCTCAACACCTCTCTCCTCTCTAGCCTCTTTCCCTCTGCCTTCAAACAAACCTCTATTACCCCTCCTCAAAAAACCTATCCTCAACCCCACCAACATTCAGAACTACCATCGTGTCTCCCTCTTACCCTTCCTCTCTAAAACCCTCAAGCGGGCAGTACACCGCCAGCTCTCTGCTTTCCTGTCTAACCACTCTCTGCTCGACTCTCTCCAGTCTGGTTTCCTGTCTGTCACTAACTCGCTAAACTCTGCCCGTGCTGCCTCTCTCTCCTGTCCTAATTCTCCTTGATCTCTCTGATGCCTTTGACACCGTCGATCGCTCTATTCTCCTATCCTCTCTCGCTGACCTGGGAATCTCTGGCCCTGCTCTGGCCTGGTTCTCCTCCTACCTCTCCGACCGCACCTACCAGGTAACCTGGCACTGCTCAACCTCCACACCTCACCCTCTCACAGCAGGAGTCCCCCAAGGATCAGTCTTGGGTCCTCTCCTATTCTCTCTCTACACCCGCTCCCTGGGCCCCCTCATCTTCCTCTCCTCTCCCCCCCACCCCTCTGACCCCACCATCCCCTCCCGTATCTCTACCTGTCTGTCTGCTTTCTCCTCCTGGATGCACTCACATCACCTCAAACTCAACCTCTCTAAATCTGACCTTTTCTTCCCCTCCTCTGATCTCTCTATCTTCATTCCTAAGGAATCTACCACTCTCTCTCCCTCCCAACACTGTTATCTGCTCTTGAACTGCCCCGATATCAAATCGCACTGTGTTTTGTATTTGCTCTTATTAGGACTGAAGTCATTGTATTTTGTATCTTGCTCTTAATTATACTGTAATTCTTGATATGTATTTTTTGTATACAACTGTAAGTCGCCCTGGGTAAGGGTGTCTGCTAATGAATACATTAATAATAATAATAATAATAATAATAATAATATAACAAATGAAACTGCAAGCTTTGATTAGCCTCGTACTATCTGCTAGCACAGCAACGCACAGACTCGACTGCCTTGCAGTTGTAGCTGGTAACAAAGCTGCTAGGTTCTTACTTGAGCAATCCATCACGGGTTCCTGCTGAGCCTGGCTCAGAGCTCCGAACAGCAGGCAAGGGAGGAGGAGCTTCAACAGCATGGTGGCCAGGGTCCCCTCTACTGCAGGGGAAGGGAAGGAACATAAAACAAATCAGTGGTAGGAGGAATCTAATCTCTGGCCTGTCCTGCCATGCAACAGCTAGCAATGTTACAATTGATTTTAGGTTAACAGAGTACTGTAGTATTACAGAAAAGGTAAAAAGCTTTGTGCGTATTATCTCTGGCCCGCCTTTCTTCTGTTGAATATATTGTGGTTATGTACTTGTATTTTAGTCCTATGGAATCTGCAGACATTTCAAAGACAATGCTGTTGATGTCGCTGCTACTTCCTGGCACAGAGGCCAAATGGTTTAGCTGCAGTCAGGCCATGTGACCTGTCCTCTGTGCAGTCTGTCTAAATTCTGCCTCTTGTCAGAAAGCTGGGAGCTAAGTTCAAACAGAAATACAATTCCATTATAATTAAATCACTATCGCATTGGGACAGTAAAAACACATTTAAATTCACCATCTCAAACCGGAAATCTGCTTTTTGGATTAACACAGTGATATGCCATAGTAAAAAGCGTGGGACTGTAATTTGGCCCTATATTAACAATAAGCTTGCTCATTATTATTATGAAGTATATGATCTGCATGTAACTGACTGTTATTGGCCAGTATGAACTATCTAAAACAGTTTCATGAATGTCATATTTATTTTCTTTATAAAACCAACACACACATAGGACTGCAATATGGCTAAGCTCCATGTCACTGACACAGTCAGCAGTGTTTCTATAACACTCCCTGCATACATGAAGTCAGCTCCTCAAATAGTCTTTGAGATGGTGGCAGTTTTGTGAAAGGGTTAATCAAACACGCTGTAGATAATCATAGAATACAGTTGTGTACTGAGTACTCAATGTGAAGTCAATATCTCAGTCTTTATCAGCTGGAAACTGGAAAGTAACCACAAAATGGCATCCATATGAGGCCAAAGGTGAAAGTTAAGGGTATGGGTGGAGCCTGGACGAGGCGCCTCAGCAATACTGAAACAGTGTATTCGATCTGCCGTCTAGGGTAGCCCTACTCGCTTTCATTTCTACAGTCTGGAGAGAATAGACACTCTGGCTGTATTTTCATATTGTGTGTCATTTCAACTTAACCCTTTTCTGCCCTGTGCATGTTCCCATATCTATTTAATGCCTATTTTCTCAGATATAATAGATACTGGGCAGCAGAGGGTTAAATAAAGGGATATTATTAACACAACTTAATAAAGTAAGTGTGGAAATCCAGGTCAGTTGGCTTTATCTTGTGAGGGTTTTAAATATTGAATAAAACTGTTGTGTTTAAATGTTATTCAAGAAAACACGCCTGGTGCTGCTGCTACGTAATCACTTTCTGTACTGTAGGCCAGATTCACTCCAACAGTCTAACTGCATTCAGACATTGTGACCTACAGCACAGGAAGTGGTTAGTTACCAGGAAGTTTCAAATTGAATGTATAATGTTGTGTTGTAATATCCCGAAAAAGCAGGCAAATAACTTGAAGATACCCAGCACAACAGAAGGGGCAGTGATACAGTTACCAATGCTACAAAACAGAACCACTATCAAAGAAAGATAACATCAGACACAGGCAGGAATGCAGTCATTTCACAGGGATAGACAGTACCAGGGGTTAGACTCAGGCCGCTAACCAAACCCATTAGGCTTGTGATCAAAGCCAGATTTGAACCCAGCCAACCAGAGGTGGTGCAGACCCACTGCGCAACCCAGCCTCTTTCCAAAAAACACAACAAACAAACAAAAAAAACACTTTACATGGGAAGCAAGCACACAAAGTCTACTTGCATCTCGATACAATATGAAGCTAAGCGTCTGGTCACAAGACCTGCACTTGTTTCTGAATAAAAGAACCCATTAACAATTCTTTACAAAACATTGAATTTGTTCGGGTCGCTCTATTATTTTGTAATGGAAAGCTGAAAATGGCTTTACTAGATTGCTCTTTTTCTGCTTCAGTAATTCGTTTTGAGAATGTAATTACAGTCAGGAGCTCACAAGCAGCAGGGCGATCAGTTATTTTAATTGTATTAAGCATTCTATTTAGCTGGTATGCCTGTTTCCTTATTCAAGACACTACATATTAAAAGTTTATGCTCACATACATATCAGCTAATTACTAAATGAACCAATTTTCATAAACTTTTATAGTTCATACATAGGCAAAAACCATTGTAAGCTAATAAACTGAAAGGGTTTTCAAAAGTTAATCTTCTATTTTACGACGTGTCGATACTTGCATTAATCCTGAGATCTTGCAAACCTGTGCAACAATCCAATTGAAAATTTAGACATGATTAAATTATAAGTATAGACACAATTAAATACACGTTGCGCTCTCATCTGCAAACAAGGACAGCCAGTATGTTATTTACCAACATTTTCTACATCATTAATGTGCAACAGTTTGCAGACTGTAGACTTATGAAAATATTTTACTAAAATGCGTATTCAACCAAAGCATAGCAAAACATATTCAAAATAACAGAGAAATCAAACTTTCAGCATATAAAATGGTGCTGGTTAGATATGTAATTAATTACAGTACTACAAATAAAAGTCCCAAAGACTTTTATAAACTAGACAGAAAAGCTGCACTTTAACATAAGTTATACATACCTGCGAGAAAGAAAGACAAAACGTTCTCTTCCTCCTATAGGAGTCTTGATAATTTGTATCCAAAGGCTTCTTTTTACTTCTTCATTGTTTAAAAATAGTTGAAGTTGAAGAGAAATGAAAAAGCATATAATGGATTGAGACTGGGAGTGGTGAAGAGAGCACAGGCTTACTGCGATAGCATCAGCCTTTTTAAAGACGATCCCTCCTCTTTCGAACAGGCTCCGGGCTTCTTACCATAATAATAATTCTTACAGCAATGCCTAACAAATCCACCAGACGGCGCTGTGGATCCACAACCATCCGGCAGCGCTCCTGCTAATTGTGAACGATTTCAGTGACTACAGTATTTATAAGGCAAAGAGCAGCACCTTTCATAAATACAACAGGAGTAGTGGTTAGGGCTCTGGACTCTTGACTGGAGGGTTGTGGGTTCATTCCCTGGTGGGCGGAACTGCTGTTGTACCCTTGAACAAGGTACTTTACCTAGGTTGCTCCAGTAAAAACCCAACTGTATAAATGGGTAACTGTATGTAAAAAATAATGTGTAAAAAAATAATGTAATTGTATGTAAAAATAATGTGATATCTTGTAACAATTGTAAGTTGCCCTGGATAAGGGTGTCTGCTAAGAAATAAATAATAGCAAATGGTGTTCCTAAAAATGAAAAGTTTAAACTATTTAGTGTATAGTAATGCATTTTTACTACATCTAGTAACTTACATGTTTATGTTAAATAGCTGCACTTCATAACTTGGTGAAATATTTATTTTCTTTTATATATTTTGACTGATGTTATCTTAGATGATTGTATTTAGTACACCAAACATATTGTAAAAATGCAACCAATCTTTTTAAAAAGAGTCTTTCGTCCCCATCATGTAACTGCATACCATGGACATGCAGTGCAAATACTATGAAATGAGCTTCAGTGCAGCTAAGGTACAGGAATTCCCTGTAGAGTCCCTAGAGACTATTAATATCTGCTTATATTGCATCTGTGATACAACCTTTATTATTATTTATTTTATTTCTTAGCAGATGCCCTTATCCAGGGCGACTTACAATTGTTACAAAATATCACATTATACATTATTTCACAATGCAATTACCCATTTATACAGTTAGGTTTTTTTACTGGAGCAATCAAGGTAAATTATCTTGCTCAAGGGTACAGCAGCAGTTTCCCCCACCGGGGATTGAGCCCATGACCCTCCGGTCAAGAGTCCAGAGCCCTAACCACTACTCCACACTGCTGCCCCCCAGCAGTGTTTAATTATGTAGATTAATACTCATGTGTAGAAATGTTTAGAATTACTAAAGAATTTACCTAATGCATCTCAAATGTTTCTTCCTTTGGAACAATAATGGTGTATATTTTTCACTGAAGCAAAATCTGTCCATTAGATCAGTGCATAGCCTACGGCAAAGTGTTTGAAATCGAGTCAATTTTCTGTGTGAAATTAGCGAGACTTTAAGTAGCAAGCATTTGAAGATTTATACTGGTGCCTCGTGTATGACTCAGAACCCAGTCGTTCTTTTGCAGCAGAAGACAGTAATGGAACACATATGTGAAACTTCACTGTCTCCATATTAAGGTCAGCTGTTAATGTAATCCCATCAAAATAAAGCTGCAAATTGGTTACATATTAAAAATGGCGCTCTGGCATCTGGTGGAAATCAGGATAAAGAAAAGGAAATAATGATATACCATACTGAATATATCAAACTATGTCCCCAAGTCTCCACATTTCCTCTCTGTTTGTAAAGTAGACTATTACCGTAGCTCAAATCAGAGCCATGCACTTGAATGCATCCAGCACAGAATGCATGATTAGTGAGAATGGTGTCCAACACACCAACAAACAAATCCATTCAACTATTATTTACTCATCTACATCATCATTTGTACATTTGACTGGTCCTAACTTGAGGACCAATGTTCTCTAAGCACTAACTCCAGGACCAGTGCTGTACTGTCCTGTGAATGAGAGTCTTTGTGATGTTTGTTTATTCAATCACATGACTTGGAATCCCAATGGAAATGAATTGCAGAGACAATCTTGTTATATAATGTCTAATAACTTTGTGATGTGTCTGATTATGATCCTTCCTGTTTTTGGACTCCCTTCCTGAATTGTGTCTGGAGACTGGGCGGCAGGCAGGGCCTTCTCATCCTCACACTGTCAGGGATTACTTTGTGTTACTGTCAGGCCTCACAGCTCCATTAGAGACACGATAATACAATTGAGGACAAACTAGAAGAAGTTCAGCAGACAGACAGCAAATGTCTGTGTAGAAGGGAATATCGGCACAAGTAGAAAGGAATGGACAAGCTCAGCAGTCTATAACAGGTTTTCATAGGTCATACAACCATAACTTCAAAAACTCAGTGATAAAACTACTAAAAGCAGAAAGGGCATCAAAAGTCGAGCAGCGGTGTTCATTTCTGTGTTCCAGCGTAGAAATCGAAACAACACAGATCACCTTTGCCAAGGACAGTCAATGGGCAGAAGCTGATTGGCTATGTGTCAGAAGGTATTAAGAGTTGTGCTCAGCTGAGTGATCCTGCTCAATCTAAAGTTACTTCCTCACTGCTGAGAAGATATATTGGGTTGTCAAGGCAACCTAATGTATAGCATAGTTAGGTAGTGTAGAGTTCCTGCAGCAGGACATGTTAGGTGTACTATGCATGTTAGGTGTATTATGCATATTCGGCCTGTGAAAAGCAACCTTTTTTCCTTAGGATTTCTCCAATCGTTTTCTTTTGGGTTTTGTAATTTCTATTCTGTATCGTGTGAAGAAATACCAAGCTAGGAGCTGACATGGTACCCTGTGGCAAGATGGCTCTTCTATTAGCTAAATAGGTCTCAAATGTGCAGTATTAAAGAAACACATGTTATAGCACACGCGTGTGTTCATTTTGAAACACATCTGACACTACTTTAGATTAAAGGAAGCTCTCTGTTTCCATGCCTTATTCTCAGGTTATCTGTTTGCACTTGCACTTCCTGGCTGAAAGCATGTCAGTCAATAGGGGAAGCAGCTAATTGGTTATTGACAGAAAAGAAGCCAGTGAAGGGGTGTGTGCAATTTTTACCTCCAGGTGTGCAAGACAGTCTAAAAACATGGTTTGCAAACAGAGATTTCTTTAACATAAAGTAGTACCAGATGTCATGTTTTAAAATAGAAATACATGTTTGCATCCAGCTGTCATGAAGTCTGCTTCTAACACAGTGAAGAAACACATTTCAGTTTTTCCTCTGAGAACTCAGATTCTCGGTTTGAGAACTCCTGTATTCGTACCAGTTAACTCCCATGGCAATATTCCACTGAGTTCTGTGTTCATGGCTTCCAGGTGCTGGTTAGCGCAGCTCGTTGTTACAGTATGGGTGCGTTCACGACACGCTTTTGCCGGCTGAATTGCAGACGGGAGTCTGTGCGTAACATCACGGTTTGTGCACACGGAGCGTGGACAGCTTTGGTAGATGAACAACAGTTCTGAGCAGAACCAAAATGGGGGTGGTGTTGAGAGAAATTCTAATCACAGAAGAAGTGGATGCAATCTAAGTTCCCTTTGTGCTCCACCAGCTTCATAATTTACAGCATGATCAGAAAATGTATAGTAGAAACAGTCCCTGCTATAAAGAGATAATATAAACGTATGTTTTATGAGTATTATAAAGGGCAGGATTCCCCCACCCTCTCACAAAAGGGGTTGTTAGACAGTACTGTATTTTGATCTGGGACAAAATTAGTTCAAATACTTGCACATATGGTCACATACCTCACTTCAACTACCTGTTGTTAAAGCTGATTTATTCTCCTTAATTCAAAGTAAGCTATTCCCTGTCCCTGATAGCCTTTCATCAATAACCAATTACACCTGCTGAAAATAACATAACCAGCGCAGTACCTCTTGAGAAGCTGCACGGCTATGCAGACTTTTAAGCCTGTGAATGCGTGACCTGGTGATGTCTTTTCCGTCTGAGTTCCATGAGCGATGAATTTGGACAGGTTTTCCACAGAATCCGCAGAACCTCCCTTAAATAAGGGAGGTTCAGAAGAATTTAAACTAGAAAAGAAGGGGGGAGAAATCAACAAAAAAACAGAAGGCAAACTACATCAAAACAAGGGCAACAACTCAGGTAAGATAGCCATTAAATGTATTTATCTAAATGCTAGAATCCTCAAAAACAAAATGTTAGAACTTGAAGCGACTGCACTAACAAGTAACTATGATGTGATAGGTGTTACAGAAACTTGGTTGTCTGAGAGTGATGGAGATGAATATAATATTAGTGGTTATACACTGTATAGGAAAGACAGGCAGGACAGAAGAGGCGGAGGGGTAGCGCTATACATCAAAAATAGTCTTGAAGCCCAGGTGTTAAATCTGGAAGAAAAAAACAACGCAGAATCAATATGGGTCAGAATAATGGACAAAAATTCAAAGGGCATGTAGCAGGGCGGCAGTAAGCCCTGCTGCTTTAGATGTATTTGCTTATTTTTAGAACGGGGTTTCCCCCTCCCGCCCCTGAGCAGAGTATTGGGTTGTATTTGTTTTGTTTTATGATTTATTATTGTATTTGTATTTGACGGCGAGGCGTCGTGTGTTTTGTTGTTTTAAAATACATCGTGGGAATGCGTGACTGTCAGCTAGTTATTATTGAATTAGCTGGCAGTCACACATAATAATTGTACCCGTGCAGATTGTGGCCGAGGGGTAATAGAATAATTGCCAGCTAGTTAAACCCCTCAGCCACGGTATATAAGCCTGCAGCTCTCTGCGCTTGTGGTGGGTGTATGAGGAGCGAGAGTGGAGAGAGCGAGGAGAGAAAAACTCCTCGCTCTCTCCACTAAAAAAAAACTAAAAAAAGAGAGATACAGGAACAGTGAAGGCTACAGCCCAGCCTGACCTGTATTATTTATTATTTGGTGTTCGAGATTTGTTTCTGTTTGAACCTTTTATTTTGCTCTGTGAGCACAGTCTTTTTCTGTTTAAACTTTTTATTTTTGTTAATAAAAACGCGCACTGCGTCTTTTGTTTGGAAATCTGCAGTATTTGGTGATAGCGTTTTAAGTTCCTGCTTCTGCCGTGACGTCACCGCCCAGCCACCCTGCCACAGGGCATAATAATAGGGGCGTGCTATAGACCGCCAAATTCAGATTCTGAGCAAAATAATCTGTTATACAATGACAGTAGAAATGCATGTAGCAAAAGAGAAGCCATACTAATGGCGGAGTTCAACTTCCCCCATATAAAATTGGAAAACCTGATGGGGAGCACGACAGACAAAATTGAAATGGTAGAAATGACAAATGGCTGCTTCCTAACGCAATTTGTCAAGGTACCAACTAGCGGGGTTGGGAATGCCTTGATTTAGTCTTTTCAAATAACAAAGACAGAATAACTAAAACAGAGGTTAGAGAACCATTGCCAAACTCAGATCACAACATGGTCTCATTTTAAGTGCTTTTTAAAACCCCAAAAGTAATGACTAAAGCTAAGGTTTACAATTTTAAAAAGGCAAACTATGAACGAATGAAACAGAGACTAACAGAAGTAGATTGGAGTAAAATAGAGAAACATTCACAGAGAAAGGATGGCTATGTTTAAAAAATGTAGTACTAGAGGCGCAAAACAAATACATCCCAAAAGCAGACAAATCAAAATCTAAAACAAAATGGCCAAAATGGTTTAATAGATCAATTAAAAAATATATTCATACAAAAAAGGCACTTTACAGCGTGTTTCATGGGGCATGAGCTGGGGGGTGTAAGGATAGGGCAGAAGAAGCAGTAGGATAAAATCTACACTGCAAACCACTTTATTATTATTATTTATTTCTTAGCAGACGCCCTTATCCAGGGCGACTTACAATTTTCACAAGGTATCACATTATTTTTACATACAATTACCCATTTATACAGTTGAGCTTTTAGTGGAGCAATCTAGGTAAAGTACCTTGCTCAAGGGTACAGCAGCAGTGTCCCCCACCTGGGATTGAACCCACGACCCTCCGGTCAAGAGTCCAGCGCCCTAACCACTACTCCACACTGCTGCCTATGTATAATAACACTGTAATTATATGTAGGTACACATCTAATTACTAAACAACTACTATGTAAATACACAGTAATTAGTGACACTTAATGTAAAGTGTTACCAAAGAAGACCCTTTTGTTAAATTAATATTCATGCTTTAAATTTCGATAAATAAAACTGAGCTTACAGCATGTTCCGACGTGATTATCTAAAAAAAAAGAGAGAGAGGAATGCATCTGGTTAACAAACATTCCCCTGAGACTATATTTAAACATCCACAGTTTACCACACTTTGATATGTTACATTTGTTGTCATCAGTCATTTTAAAATGGAAGAGGTAGAAAAAGTGCACCAACAAAAGACCTGAGAACTACACGTATAGGAGAACTAAATAAAAAGTAACAATCTGAATTGAGATGCTTAATCTCAATCCGTACAATTTTTTTTTAATTAGTTATCTAGGGCCTTGACATAAAAACAAAACTGAACAGGAAGTTGCTCACATTCCTTTTCTTTTTGAAGTCTGGGACTGTATCAAATAAGTAACTCGATTCCAAGCTAATGACTTCTCGCAAAGGGATTCATTGTAATGCAACTGCCACAAAGCTATTGTTTTTAGGATACAGCCCCTATGGGATCCACATCGAATTGAACTTGCATTTTATCTGAGCTGTACAGTCAGCCAATGCAAGCTTCTTTTAAAAGAGATATAAACAAGGCTTTATATTTTGCATGAGACACTTTCCCTGTCATTGCAAGGAAAATATTGAGCTTCTTACATTGTTTATTTATATTTGTTACTTTAATTTGGGGCATTAAGATTTTAGTGCAATGCTACAGATAAGAAAAAATAGTGGATTGCAACGCGACGATTGGAGTGAAATTGCCCAGCACATGAAGTGATGTGGAACCAGTGTAGAACGTGCCGTTTGAAATAGTGTTTGTTTTGATTAAAGCGTAAAGAGACTGGAGTAGAAATGATAACAATCTGTCAAGTATTTTATCGACAAGTTGAGATTCTAACAGGACTTTCAGGGCATGGTACTTTTTCTCTGTTTAATGGTGTATTTGCCAAGGGGAGTGAGGTAATAGTTCTTCGGTATGATTTTGAATTTGGGCAATCTGCAGTGGTGGCGCTAGGCATAAGCAGACTAAGCAATAGCTTTGGGCCCCAAGCAGGTCAAGGGGCCCCTATTCAGAGGATTTTTTTTTTTTTAAAGAGAACTTTGAATTTTTTAGCATTGTACTAATTTCAAAATAGGCTATGTATTTCTTTTGATGAAAGTGATCCTGAAACACAAATTTAATTACAGAATGAGACAGGCGTCTCTGACAGTGCGTTGAAACCTCATTTTTAGCCTTCAGTAAGGACAAGTTTATTTATCAAAAAAGGGGGTGTTTATGAGTTCATGTGAGGAAATAAGTTTGACTGGTACACAAATTGAACTGCTTATTTTATAATCAAATATAATGTCTTCTCATAAAACTAGTGATTACATTTTTAAACAGCAGTGCTTGCTGTGACAGTAGGGTGTTCACAGGTTAGTACTGTATGTATATATCAAGAACTAAACCTGTTTCTTCGAGTAATTGCTTAAGTGTTTGGTACTGATACTGAGGACTGGACACTGTAAAACCGCCTGGCAGTTCTAGTTATTATTTTTTTTCTTCACAAAACTTTAAACGGCTCCTGTTTGCACACGGTGTAACCAATCAACATGAAACTTAGCAGGTATCATCCCGTGTAGATTACAGTTTAAATGCAAAACAGTTGCACTTCTGAACGCGGTTTAGTTGAGTAACTCCAAAGCTGACAAGCATCATCCCTGTGTCAATACAATTGACTTTTTCAAAAACTGTGTTTGTGCTAAAAGCAAGATGGTGCGCGTTTCATCAAATTTGGTGGCAGTAATTTGATATAAAATTTTATCACAGCAACTTCTGCTTTCCAAAACTTGAAGCAGTTTTGGATGTTGATGATATATGCCAAGTGTCAGATCAATCACTTCACCGGTTCCCAAGAAGAAGATTACAAAAGGTTTCTAAAAAAAATTGCGTCAGACGGCCATTTTGGTTCAGGTCAACAATGTTTTTTTAAGAGTCAGTTGTATTAGAACATAAGAATATAAGAAAGTTTACAAACGAGAGGAGGCCATTCAGCCCATCTTGCTCGTTTGGTTGTTAGTAGCTTATTGATCCCTGAATCTCATCAAGCAGATTCTTGAAGGATCCTAGAGTGTCAGCTTCAACAACATTATTGATACAGTGACAGGGATGATGCTTGTGAAATTTGGAGTTAGTCAAGTAAACTGTTTGTCAACTGAAGCAGTTTTAAATTTAAGAAATAAATGTAGGTCTGGCGGCCATATTGTTTTACAAAACATCACCATTTTGACATATTTGTTTTCCACTGACACCAGGATGACACCTACCAAGTTTGGAGTTTGTTGGTCAAACGGCTTTCAAATAAATGCAGTTTGCTGTAAGGCGCGTGTTTAGGTAAAATTTGTGGCAGCCATTTTGATATTAAAATTTATCACAGCAACTTCTGCTATACAAAACTTGAAGCAGGTTTGGATGTTGATGATATAGGCCAAGTGTCACATCAATCACTACACCAGTTTCAAAAGGAAGAAGATTTCGAAAGATTTCTAAAAAAATGCGTCAGACGGCCATTTTGGTTTGGGTGATGTGGGAGGGTAATGGGAGGAGCTTAGGGAAGGACCAGAAATGACAGCACTCAGGAGCCGGAAGTGACATTTAGTCCTGGAGCCTTGTACCAACAATGGTATCTGGGCACAATTTTATTTTAACACAAAAAGAAAATAAACAGTCCAGTATTGCAGAAAACAAACAAGAAAACCACCTGGAATACCAGCAATGGTAAACTCAGCTTTCAAATAAAAAGAGTAAACAAAAACATTGCGGTTACAAAAACAACAACAAAGGAAGCACTGGGTTCTCCGTGCTACTGCAGTGGATTTCCTCTCACCGCCTCATGGCTCCCTTCCATGGAATAATGACTCGTCCTGGGTTTTCCAAAGTTTCAAGTTTCTGTAAATTACAGCAGGTTGGCAAAACAACAAAGCCCAGCGTAGCCGTTTTATTTTTAAATAACAAAAAAAAAATTAAATAACAAAATAAATAAATAAAAGGTTTAAATAAAACAAATCTCGAACACAAAATAATAAATACAGGTCAGGCTGGGCAGTCACTGTCACTGTTCCTGTATACTTTTTAAGTTTTGTTTTCTCTCTCTCCTCGCTCTGTCCGCTCTCACTCCTCATACACCCACCTTGAGTGCAGAGAGCTGCAGGCTTTTATGCAGAAGACCATCTCCCGATTAGCAACAATTACACCACTAATTAAACTCGGGAGATGGAACCTTGTGCCCATGGTTTTTAAATTATTCCTGGCAGAGGACGAGCACCAATCTCTCCTCTGCCAGAACATGATTTAAAAAAAAACAATAACAAACAAAACCCACGACTCTTGCCATCATTTACACACAATAATAAATCAAAAACCACAAATAACACAGGGGCGGAGGAGGAAACCCCGTTCTAAAATAAACAAATACAAGTAATACATTGTTTATTCAGTCGAGTTTCCGTATGTCCATATGTGTTGCGCTGATCTGCTCTGTATACAAGAACGCAGCCAGAATAATGTTATTCTTTAAACGTTGCTCTGTAGCAACTGTATTAACTAAATTCATTTCACAATTGACAGGTTTATCAATCTGGGTAGTCAGGGAATATTTTTTTGCTGCTGGTAATGCACACCTGCCATTGATAAGGACTCTGGCTTTGAGTCTTTTTGCTTTGCTGTTTTAGCATCTGGTGATTAATTGTATACTGTAAATCCAGAAATATTTGCAGCCAAAATATTTGGCAAATCACACCCAGGAGACCAATTTCGCTCTAGAAATGTCGGTGACCTGTTGCCCTGAAAGTTGTATACTACTTCATAATACTGTATGTACAACATGAAGACCTGATGATGGTTAATATTACTGTATGTGCCTTCAAAAAATAAAAATAAATCAAATAAATACATTTGAGTGCATTTATACAGTGTATTTACACTCAGGCTAATGTAACACGATAGGTTATCACATGGTTTGAAAGAAAGAAAAAGACACACAATATTGCATACAAAATATAATTTACTGACAGGAAAATTAATATGAAAATCAATCAACCAAAACTGTTTCTAATGCAAGAGCTACACAAACAACTTCAGAGACATTTCAAGTGGTGTATGCAGTGTATGGGCCTACTAGTGCAATATTAACTCCAAAGCAGAACTGAATGCAAATTCTGATATCATAGTAAATCAACAGAAATACTACTAGAAAGTATTTACCAAAGTTAAAACAGTTAAGTACAGCTTTTTTATAATTTCTTACTGTACTTACATTTTATTTGATTTTTAGTTATTGGGAGAACTTTCTAGCTGCATTGGAGTTCCCGTTTTCAGCTGCATAGCGCCAGATTTTAGCACGAATCTCACCAGTGATGCTGTTATACGGACCTCGTTTAGCTCCAGATTTGCTTTGCTGTGTTTCAATGACTGCTTGATTTACAGATGCTGTCAAGTCTTTGTCAGAGCATCATTTGGATCGGGAAGGCCAGGATGAGTAGCAGGAGTCATTTTGACCCAGGACAAAATAGATTTTTGTTAGACATTACTCTCCAGTCAGGCCTGTTTTCCAGTCACACTCCTTTTGAAGTCACTAGTTACACACGCAGTATGAGTCAGAGCCGTATATAGAGGGAGTTCGGCCAACTGTCGCCACAGGCGCCATGTTGTAACCAAACTAGTGTGGGCATGCGCTCTCCGCAATGTAAATTTATGAGGAAATCTGTGGTATGGAAATGTTTTATTTGTTGTAATAAGTTATTAAAATTGCATAGAAAAATTGTGCTTGGGTTATTTTTATTAAATAAAAATATTACTGATGATGAATACTGATTCATCATCTATAAATTGAGGGTTAAACCTTTGCTAACTTGATTTTGTTCCTTACTGCTAGCCAGCATCACAATGTTTAAAGAATAAAAAAAAAATGCCGTTGTCAGTATTTATTTTATATTGCTTTTTTAATCAATATTTTAAAGTTTCTTTTTATCTTGTATTAGTTGATAATACATAATCTCTTAATCAAATTATTATAGTGATCAGCTGTTGACTATTTCTGTTACTGATCTGAGTGAACAGCTGATCGGTGTTATTATTTGATTGGGAGAGTCAGTACATATAAATTCTAGTCAGTGCAGATTAGGACATATTACTTTCAATTTAAGGGCAACTTCAAAATCCTGTCCCGTCTCAAAGTGTCCTGTCTCAAAGTATTGGAGCCAGTTGGAAAGTCGACCTGGCTAGAAAATGGATTAACCCCATATTTTGTATTTAATTTCTTTGCCTTATCTGAGCGATTTTGTTTATACTGGTCTTACTCAAAATGTTCTTATAATTTTAAATGCAATAACAATTTTAAGACAAACAAATGTAATATAATCCTTAATATTAAAACCGTATTTTATTTAAAACTAAGACTGCAAGTGCAAATCAGCATGTGTAGTAAACTGCTAACTAATAATATTAATACACGATTAACTTGCCTCACATAGAAACGAATTGTTGGTCTGTGTCCAATTTAAACATCTCACTTTAGTCTCCCAAATCTTTCGTCAATGTTTTTGACGAGGGAATCTATGTAAGCTGCACAGGAAGGCATAATAACGACCTTTTATATATATATATATATATATATATATATATATATATATATATATATATATATATACTATTTTTGTTTGTTTTTGTTAACCGTCAATGTAAATGAATGTACAGTACTGCAGAAAGTGGTGACAACATGGCGCCTGTACTACCGATTTAGGTCACATGAAAGGGATTGACCAATCACCTGCAGCCGTTCGCCAATCAAAAAAGATCAAAGGTTGGCTAAACTCTCTCTATATATGCCTCTCGTAAGAGTAGTCTACTTACGCCCCCTAGCAGTCAGATGAATTTTGCATGAGTCAACCATTGGAAGCATTTATATATGCGGCAAAAATGTTTGCGATTTTTTTTGATACGTGAAAATCGCATAATAAAAAGCTCGCAAATATTTCTGGATTTACAGAAATAGACTGAAAAGCTTTGGAAAGCACACAGACAGCATGATAAGAAAAGGTTTTCTTGGATAGATGGACAAAAGGACCTTTAGCTTGGCTTCTGGCTGTGTTTAATGCTGTTTGGTTTGGCACATCAGTATATTAAACACAGATGTTTTGTGTGGGTTTTTTTGTTTTTGTTTTGGCTTTCTATTTTCTACATCCTTAATTAATTAATGACCACTACCTTAAAGGGATCCCTGACTATTTAATAAGCACAGGGTCAGACTGAAACAGAAAAAACACACACATACACTAACACACACTCAAACATACTAACACTAACACACACACGCAAACACACACACACACACACACACACAGAATCACATACACACAAACATACTAACAATAACACACACAAGCACACACTGAGAATCAAACACACACATGCACACACACACACACACACACACACACAAACACATTAACACTAACACACCCAAACACACCGGCACACACACTGAGAATCACAGACACTCACTGGCACACACAATGACACACAAACACACAGACACACACACACGCGAACACACTAATACACACACTCGCGTCTGTCCCCATTGTCTGTGCATCTTATTGATTAAAGAGTCCAATTAAATAATGTTGGAAATTGCAACGCATGAAAGTAACTGTGGTGTGGCATGAATGCCTGTGCGTAACTGAGGATTTATATTGCCAAGACTTAAAAACAAGCTCTGTTGTAAAGTACAAAATGTCCTTTTAAAAATCTTTTTTTGGCACAGCTGTCTTCCCAGGCCCTTACAAAGAGTATTTATTTTATTTGCAGCAACAGTGATCTGCCTCCAGTTAAAGTGAAACTAAATTAAGACTTTGTTTCCATTCCATTCTTGTACACTGTTACAGTATTGTTACAGTATTGTTACAGTATTGTTACAGTATTGTTCTTCTTGTCCATCAGCTGGAGACACATTTCTATATGATGTGCAGTAGAGGTCTATAACTAGCACTCCAGATAAGGTTTTGGGTCACTGAGTAATTCATTTACTCTCCAAATTAAACACTTTGGGGTCTATTCATAAAGGGTTAACGCCTGTCGAAATGAAAAAAGCAGGAGTACATGATCGGATTTCCTCCATAGCCGCCTATTTAACAGCAGTTGCTATTCATAAGAGATAACTCAGACGCGTCGTTAAGCCCCAACGATTTTCGTCTATGAAGGCATATTTTTATCAAATTGAGAGAAAGGTTAACAATTACCTAATTAGCATAACGTTTTTATCGGCCTTGAGTGTCAACCTGCTATTCATAAGAGTGAATGATAGCAAAATGCTGTTGATAACTAGGAGTTATCCTTTTTATAGTCAAGTCTAAACTAACGACAGCCTCAGCAGATTGTTTTTTTAAAGACCTATTTTATTACTACACTTGCTCTATTATACAGTTTGACATACCCGTGATTAACACTGCCTATTTAAAAAAAAGAAGAATGTAGCTTTATATGAAGGAAAATGTTTAATATAAATATATACTCACACAAGAACATATTGTCTGTCATAATCATTTAGAAACAGCGCTGTGAAGAGGAGAGCAAATGAGAGACTGAGAATAGACAGTTATTTTATTATTATTGCTGACAGCGGTTCTTTTCTTTTCATTTCTTTTACCTGTGTTCATAATAAACAGTTTGGATGAATACTGCCTGTGTGAACCTGTTTATTTTCATGGAGCGTTACAATATACTGTATACCAGTGCTGCTGATGCAGTCGGTGGGAAATTTGGGCTTGCTTGGTATTGCAAAAAACACTGATTTAGCCTCAGTGCGAGGCTCGATCAGTGGCCTCTATGCTAAAAATTATCGGTATTTCAGTGTTGTGGTAAACATTTTACCGAACAAATCTTTTAGCACTTTGTTGGAAAATCGAAGCGATACACAAACAAAATCCCCTAAAATAAGGACCTTCGGTGACCACACATTCATCCTTAAATCTGTCGGTGCAATCAGTCAATTTAGGATTCAATCAGTGAAAAGAAAATGTATAATTGACAGGGAGTAACAGGCAGATGATGTTCCTCCTGGAAAAGCGTTTCTAAAATATGTTACAATTCCTGTAATTCCTTATTATTCATTGCGCACCTTTCCCCCCATCCCACAAGTGTAATGATTCACAGAATCTGAAGGTCAGTAGAGGAAGAGCTGTCATTTCAATCCAGATGTTGTTTATCTTAGATTCTCTTCACTCCTGCCAGCACTCCTGTGCTGTGGAGCTCCCCCCGAGTTCTATCGGTCCCAGCATTCCTGTCTGAAACTAGATTCAGCTGCGCACTGGGCCTCTGTGTTTGTGTCTAGAAGAGCTCAAATGGTTTGTGTTAGTGACAGACCTCATATCATTTGTTGATGGAAGGGTTTTCTGACTGTTGATGAAAGGTCAGAAAACAGACAAGGTATGTCTGTAACATACTGTGCTGATCCCCGATGATGGATATAATTCAAGATGTAAGAACCAATCCTGTAAGATATAAGATTTCACCTCAGCATAACAAGCTGCTTACTGACTAGCTGTTGATCATTTTCTTAGGACTTGCCTTGGCACTCAAGCATATTAAAGAGGAAAGCGCTTGTCTTATCACTATAGTACTGTATCTCTGTATATTAAAGGAGAAGGCTCAATTTGATTATATTAACCTTTGCTATTTCTATTTTTAGTCTATTGTAGTGTCCTCTCTTGTTGTCAGTTTGTGTAAACATATGTACTTTCAACTGCTTTTGGTTGGCACTCCTTTGAATTCTTGCTGCAATTAGAATATTCAGAAGAGGCTGAAATTCATGACCTTTCTGTTCCTAAATTGGCCTCCTCACTCGTTGATGTCTGTCACTGACATTCTGAACCATGTTGCTTACTGGGTGTGTGTTTTAGTGTCTGTTAGTATTGTTGCATATTGCTTTTGTCTGCTGCCTGCGCTTTTGATTTCTGCAGCTATTGTAGGAGCCTCTTGGCCAAGTCGCCATTGTAAATGAGAATTGATTTTCAATTGACTTGTTAAATAAATTATTGATTAATAGACTGACTTGTGCAATGCAAAAGTTACATTTCAGCTACAGTAGTTGAACTTTTTTATGATTCTAATCTTGCTTTGCTGTCTTAATATTTTTTAAGTGCATGAAGTGCATTTATATTCTTTCAAATCTGGAAATAACAAATATTTTGCTTAATTATATAAACAACATACTTTTACTGAGGAAAACAGAACCAGATTTAATTTGAAATGCAAAAGGTACACTACTGAAAACCATAAAATGTACCCAAGCCATCCATTTACAGTGACCATAGGAAACTATGTGGTTTTAGATGGGGCCCAATTTTGTGATTATCAATGTCCATAGTAAGTGTCAGCATATTTAGAATGAGCAGGTCTCCAGGGTAAAAGTGAAGCTCAGGTGGTGTATATGCTCAACTGACCTGGCCACATTCCAGCTTCTCTGTCAGTGTCACTGCTCACTTTAATTGCTACTGGAAATGAAAAAGAAGATTCTCTTTATCCAGAGATCCTTATTGAACTTTTCTAATCATGCAACGTGAAATTCACAAAGCCATTAATTCCAATGTGTCATTACTACATTTTCTGTTTCTCTTCATTTTCTTAGGTACTTAGAAATCAAATGTTGCAAATTTAAAGTAATGAGTTCAACCAAAGTGTATCCTTCATCCAGGTCCTGTGGTCCTGTGTGAGGTGATTTGTGCTGTACAGTACCTCACTACAGCCAGACTCTGTGTGGTGGGAGATGTCTGTGTTTCATCACACCGATCCACTGAAGATTAAGGACATTTAAAAAATAATAATAAATTAAACTGAGTGTAGGTTTCAGCAATTGTTTTTAGCAGTTGTGATTTTTATCAACTTGTTAAAAAGCTTGCCAAAACGCATCATTAATTAAAACAGTGCTGAGTGATTGGAAGCCATTAGAGCTTGTGATCCTCGAGTCAGCTTTCCTTGTGAGTAAGTGGCTGGAACGGTAGGTATAAAACTGAGTGCTCTTGTGGTCCTCTACTCCCGTTACAATCACACCCTGTCACAAACTTCCAATCGGTTTAACTTTGTTTCAAAGCTGTCTGAAGTACTTGTACTAAAGGCTTCAACAAATACTTGATTTCCAATTGAAAACATCTGTGACTCTGTGGCAATGTGGCCACGCCCTTGTGCGTAGTTTGTGTTGTATGTTGCATGTTGCGTGTGTTAATGTTGGTGTATAGCGATTGGTACACGGGATATAAGCGGGTCTGTGTTTCACGTGTGTTTAAAAATGTATAATTGTAGTTAGGCACGAGGTTGCACTTAATTAATTCACGTGCTGGGATTCAAGTAAATAATTAATTAGTAATTGAATCCCAGCACAACAGTATATATAGATGCACGATTCACTCACTCGGGGTTGGGTGTTCGAGAGTGGAGAACGGGTGAGAGAGAGGAGAACGTAAATATAAGAAGAAGAAGAAGAAGAAGAAGAAGAAGAAGAAGTTTGTTTGTCTCCGAAGAAGCCGAATGTTAAGTGTGTGTTCGTTTTGTTTATATATTTATTTTGGCGAAAGTGCCGTGTGCTGTTTTTGTGTTCTTTTATTTTGTTTATTAAATGCTGAGCACAACCAAGTGCTCAGCTTCAACCTCACTGTCTGTTGTGTGTTATTTCCTGTTTACTGGTCTGACGTCACCAACCAAGTGCTCAGCTTCACCAACCTCACTGTCTGTTGTGTGTTACTTCCTGTTTCTGGTCTGACGTCACCCACTGTCCGGCCGTCTTTGTGACAGACTCCTTTTTATTCTTGATCCTATTAAAAGATTAGATTTATTTTGCAATAGGTAACAAAAACCTACTAAACAACTGCATTACCTCCCATCTCTTATTGCTTTACATAGTACTGATTGTTATCTGTTCTCCCAAATTCAAGCATTAGAAAACATGAACAAAACCGCACCTCGATTATTTAAATTCTGTTCTGATGGATTAAATGAAGTTGAAACGTTTCTTCGTTGTTTTTAAAGAAGCCAACAGAAGTTTCATGAATCTGAAATTTGCTCACTGGCATCAACCTGCATCTTATGTTTGACTGACGCCTTTCAGATGTCACAGTCCAGTGCAGGTCAGGGCCGCCGAGAGCCATCATGGGCCCCGAGGAAGGATTGGTATGTCCCGCTGCCGCCCCCGCCCCCCCATGGTACTGGATTCATCTGACTTTGTAGTATACTGTAGTCTAAACCAAGCTTCTAAACCAAGCAATGATACTTGCAATCTTAGCAGTGTCTGAGGAAGATCATTTCAACCGATACAGTATTTTGATAATGGGTTTGAAGGAAACTGTCAACAAACTGTTTCAATATCTCAATTTTATTTGCAGTATTCAAACTTTTTAAATATTTTTTTGGACAAACTCCACGTGTAATAGTCATTAATTGGAAGCTTACTTAACATTAAATAACATACGTTTTTAGCATAAACTACATTTTAATGGTGTTGCTGTACACTATTTTATTTATCCCGTGCCAAAAATAAACCACTCATCTCTGCTCTTAACTAATAGCCTGTATTGGTAAATATATTTGTATTTTAAGCAATATAACCGACCATTCTCTAATTGTGTTTACCACCAGCTGAAGAAAGTACTTTATTTATTTTACACGATACAATTTTTCTAACAAACTGCTGAATAATTCATACTGTGGTATATATTGTGCAACTTTAAGGTTCTTTTAAAGTTTTTAAAAGTCTTTAAAAAAATACATAAAATTGCTTTGCCTTTTTTTCAGCTTTTTGCTGTAGTAAAATATGAAATGCGAAAGTTCAAATCGTTGTGTGAAAGGAAGTGCAGATTCATTACACAACAGAAGCACATCGGCTCGGTGTGCAGTACTGGAGTTTTTCTTTTTAATGTGGTGGTGGGAACGCAAAGGGTCTTGTGCAGGGCTAGTTGTTTTAAAGTATTTTATATATATTAAAAAAGTTCCCCTTCAGGCGTTGGGCCCCGGGGAAATTTCTCTGTCCTCCCCACCCTCTTGGTGGGCCTGGTGCAGGTTACTGGTACAAAAGCACTGTCCAGTTGGGTGCCCCCCATCACGCTCCATTCAAATAGGAGAATTCTTTGTTTCTACCGATTTCCTGTCCCTCTAAAGAACACAGAGCTAACAAAACAATTTAAGAAAATCTTGCCTGATGTGTTACCACCCCCTCGTAGAGCCCATCTTCTATATGATTGATGGACACATTGTGTTATAAAGGTGTTGAATGTCTGTTACACTCCTTTCCATGCTGCCCTTCTCTTTGAAGGAGCGCAATTGACACAAACGAGTTGGGGGTTCTAGTTCTTGCTGGACAAGAAATTCAGAACATTTTGTTTTTTATGGCATCTAGAAATATCTGCAAAGAGTTTCTACCATGACAATTGGATAAACACTTGTCCAGATCAATGCAGTAATGTGTGAAGTGTGACATAAGTACGTACGAACGCCTCCACTATATCCCCTTTGCAGGAGATTTCATCCCCAGATCTTAGATCCCTGTTGAAAACCCCAGCAATGACCTGCAGTGGTCTATCCTTGTCAGAGCTGGCAATTTAACCGCGTTTCGGTCTAACTAGGTATCATAAAACTCCTTGACATGATTTGACTCAGTTCTGTGCCGGCCATGAAAGGCACTTACCGACAACACAAGAAACCATTAGATGACTCTATCAATTCAATGTCTCTTCATTGTCACTCCAAACATACTGGCTATCCAGTAAGAAACCAGAAAATGTGTGTTCCCCTTCTCCACCAGAAGCGGCAGGAATATTCAGCAGACGAGTCTGAGTGAGTCGAGCAGCTGGGTTGGGAAGGAACGGATTAATAAATATTGATGCTGGCATTCTTGAAAAATAATTGCTCTGATATTTTCATAAATCAGCTGGAGAATGATGCCAAACACGTTGCAGCAGACATTTTCATATCATATCAGACAAAAAGTAAAATGTGGACATTTTAGACAAAGAAAAGGGAAAGAAAGGAAAGAGAAAGTAAAAAGACAAGAGGACAGGGGAGAATTGTAAATTAGATGATATCTTAATAGGGAATAAAACATTCCTATTACAATCCATCTTGATTTTTCCTTGCCTACATGACCTGCTGTAACTAGTACCATTCACACCTCTGCAAGGGTTATATAAAACCACTCAGTGTGCACACATTCCTCTTAATGGGACCATTTAGAGCTCCTTCATACTTTATCAATCGGGGGTGGAGTCCACATCATACAGCGATCATTTCATTTCAAGACTCCGAGAAAGACTTTGAGTCAAAATGTTTGTCATTGAATTAAGTTTATTTTGGTATTTCTATATTGTTCTGTTTGTATGCAAATAAAGAACCAAAGAACCATCTTAAGAATAAGGACTGAAAGGTCAGGTAAGTTGGCCTCAACCTGTCTGTGATTAAAGACAGTGATGCAGATGTTCCTCTGAGGTAGCCCTGGGAGTCAAGATGCAGTTACTGTGCGATTTGAACTCTAAACAGAGCCTGGGACACAATGGACCTGGACTCATGTATACAGACTCCATACTGCTCTGTTTTCCAGATGTGTTCCAATAAAGAGGAATAGAAGGGCTGGGTAGTGTCTCCGCCAGCCATTGAAACCCTATACCCTGGTTAATGTTTCTGAAACCCTTTTCTTGTGAGGCAGAGGTGAACTATTACATTAGATATGACAAATGGGATTGAACACACTTGACCCTTGTAGCCCTGCTGTGGAGACGTATACATGAAGATGTATACGTATACGTGGAGGCTGGGATGGCCAGGTGCAGACACAGCAAGGTAATATGAACCAGCTTCAAATGGGACACTGCACATGCCAGGATCACCCTATACCTCTAAGAGAAAACAGCTAGGACAAGAGGGAGGGTTACTGCAGAAGCTGCATGCAGTTCACATCTGACCAATCATAACACAGGGTCTGTTTAAAAAGTCTCCATTAGAAGTGGTGTTGTGAGAGTTCTATCGGGAGTCACAGTCATAGTGATTGCTGCTACCCAGTTGTAAACAAATCTATATTTCCATAAAAACACACATTGAAAATTCTGGAATTCACAGAATATTATGCATACCTTCTTAGAAGCATTATAGCACGCTATATACAGGATATGCAGTATAGTGTATGAGGCGCAAAATGTACCAGAGTAGTTTACATGTGTATCTAGGGTTACCATATGACTCCATGTTCACTGGAACAGATCAGGCTTTTTTTTTTTGCTGCTTTTCTTAGACTGTGGAGAACAGCAATCCACACAAACCCAAGCAGCTATATGGCAGAGAGCGAATTAATCCGAGTCAACAATCCTCCCGACCTGTGAGGGCGCTGTATAACAGGAACTGTGTGCCTCGGATGGTCTGGCAGTTCATTCCAGGGTCAGTCGGAAGCCAGCCATCCAGGAAGGGGGCAAAGTCACAATGCCCGAAGTCATCGCCCTAATGCGGTACGCGATGTGTCAGTCATGTGATTGAACTAGCTATCGCAGGGGGTGTGACGATGTGTAATCTGTGGGTGTGTAATCTGTTCCTTCATTATGGTTACTGAAAGGACCTGTTTGGGAAACAGAATTAATTACAGTGAGTGTTACGTGTTTTGTTTGTTGCTAACTGTAACAAACAAAACACATAACACAAAAGGGCAGCAGTGTGGAGTAGTGGTTAGGGCTCTGGACTCTTGACTGGAGGGTCGTGGGTTCAATCCCAGGTGAGGGACATTGCTGCTGTACCCTTGAGCAAGGTTCTTTACCTAGATTGCTCCAGTAAAAACCCAACTGTATAAATGGGTAATTGTATGTAAAAATAATGTGATCTTGTAAGTTGCCCTAGATAAGGGTGTCTGCTAAGAAATAAGTAATAATAATAACAATAACTGTCTGTGCTTGTCATTATAGAAGGCTAACCTCTGGGAGCTGTAGCTAAACTGCCAGAAATTAAACCCGGACTCCACTTCACCATTGTACACGAATAAACCTGTAAATCACCACATTCACTGAAAGCACTCACTCTGGACTTGTGACCGTGTTGTGTTTGTGTGTGTCTTCTTTAGTGTATTATTATTTCGGGACTGAACCCTGTGGTTTGCCTGAGCGATACACATCGTTGTGTGGAGCCAGGTATTATTATTTGTCAGCAAATAAAGAGCTGCTTTTTCACCGTGAACTGTCTTGTGTCTATCATTCCTGAGCACCGCATCACCACTGCACCTGTGCACTACAAACCACTTTGCCACAAGTAAAGTCTCTTTACTTATTTCACTTGGAATGGTAAATATGTTTCAGAAAAATACAACTCTTTTTAACAAGTGTGCAGCATCATTGATACAGCTGAGTATTATTCTTTGCTTTACCTCTCTGCATGATTTTCAGACTTACTGTACTGTAGTGGGGAGTGCATTTAATGGTAAGCTGGCAAGGGGTTCATACAGAATGTAGAGACGATGCTGTTTACATTCTGAACACCGGAGACATGTCGGCACCACCCTGAAACTCCACTTCCTGCACACCACTCTCCACTCACAGGCAGAGCTCCACCACACCAATACACCTACACTACAGACAGCAGCCATTAGAAGATTAATTGGGACTGTAACAATACCCTCATGAGCTGGTCGGGGAAGCAGGTTAGACTGTGTGGCTGAATGTTTAAGATATGATTCACATTGCACCATGGTCATGTTTGTAGCTTTCATCAAATTCATCTCACTCATCAAAACCCACTTTAAATAAGTCACAATAACTTTGTATTTGAATAACATACCATATGTACAGTATTGTATTAGGCTATGTTATAGTCTATCTTTTTTTAAATATAATTTTGAAATAAACATAACTATCTCCAGCAGACATTTAGAAAACGATTGCCTGTATCTCAGAACTGCTCTTTGAATTGTGATAGAGCACATACACATGCTTTTATATCTTGTATATTTTTCATCTCCTTTTCTATTGCATTATTTTCTTTCTCATCTGGCTAGATTATTACCAGCAGAGTCTGTGATTAGCTTGTCTTGATTCTCTCTCTCTCTTCTTCTCTCTCTCTCTCTCTCTCTCTCTCTCTCTCTCTCTCTCTCTCTCTCTCTCTCTCTCTCTCTTTCTCTCTCTCACTCCCACTCTTTCCCTCTCTAGCTCGCTCTTTCTTCCTCTCACTCCCACACCCATCTCTCTCTCACATTCTCTCTCTTGCACTGTAAAAATAATGCTTGCATGTAACCTATTTATCTTTCCCCAACTCTTAAAATCCAGACAGTGGCCATAGTCCAGGCCAGCCTTGGCCTCAAAACCTTGGCATGAATTCCAAATAAATAATGGCAGCATCACACAGATTTTCCAAATTAAAACATTATATTTTCTTGTTACTGAGCCAATTGGGTGAAATCAGAGTCTCCAGTTGGAGGATTGTTGGGCTTTTCTTGGCAGCACATTGTGAGTGATGGAGAGTTAACTGGGCCTAGGAGTCCAGTGAACTACAAAACGCAGTGAGCAATGAGAGGCATACAGGGGCGCTCTACAGCACGTTACTTAGTATGGGTACTGTCACTGCTGCATAAGGTCATCATATTTCTTCTCTAGAAAACACTGGACAAACGGTTTTCAAGATACATGCAGACTACTTCTGCACAAACCTATTATTTGGCTTATGCTCTCATCAGGTGAGCTACATTGGTGTTGACTGGGCTAAATCACCAATCCAAGTGAAACATCTGAAGAGGCAGCTGCTTGGATTGGTGTGGATTTCTGTTCTTCACAGAATCTAAGAAAATCAGCAATCAACATAAATCCAAGCAGCTGTTTCTTCACTTGTTTCAATTTGAATGGTACATTAGTCGAATCAACACCAATGACTCTCACCTGACTGTCAGCACCTGATTTCCTGTTCATAAGCAAGCCTCCAGCAGGGTTTTGCATCCTCATCCTCATATGAGGTTAGAAAATGCATTTTAAAGCCTTGATTAACACTCCTTAAAGGAAGGTCTAGTGCTGATAAGAGGTAAGATTGTATTACTAAAAAGTCACTCCAATTAAAAACTAAAATGTTTGTCTGTTTTTAGTTTGAACAGCACTTTAGAGCTCTTACTTACTAGGAGCTTACTAGGAGTCTCATACACTAAACACTACATCAATGTAATTAGTTTGGTATGGTACGGTATAAAAATCTCTTATTATTGAACAGTACATCATTTCGATTTTGTTTCATTTAGAGCAGATGCATGGAAAGGAGCAGCGGAAAAGGTAACGCAAAGAATGCATACCACATTGATTCACAAATACACGTACTGCACATTTGAAAGGCTTTGGTAACTATGATAAATTGACCGCATTTGGTTTTTAAGTGCTGTTGCTTTGTAGAAATGGTGGTATCTCAAACAGCTCAAAGATTCCATGAGTTTCTTGGGAAAGGGGAGGTGCTTTCCTTGGCAGAGTTGCGCTTTGCTGTGATACGGCTCCCTAGCAACGCTGAGGTAGGAAAGCACAGCCAAGCCAGTAGGTGGACAAGGATACTTCAAGAGGAACGCTTACTACACTGGAAATTATGTGTGTGGGTGTACTGTAATGTATAATGCAGTGTGTGTGTGTGGGGGGGGGGTGTGTGTGTGCTGTACACAGCAGTATGTTTCCTAGAAATGACCACCAACACACTTCTTCATAAACCCTCCATCCGAGAATAAAAAAAGAAAAACCTACAATACTCAATGTGAAGCTGACACAATGTACGGCTTTTACATTGATGTTTGTATGTTTAAATTATTTAATCTCTCTTTAAAATGAAGATTCTTTTTTACATCCATCCATCCATCCATCCAGGAGCTTCTTTCAAAGGAACAAGAGACACCCTTACTGTACCTTTATCATACCTTGAAGTGCTTTGAGATAAAGGACGCTGCAGGTTATGGACAAATGATTTTAAACCCTTGCCATATGTAGCCCTATTAATTATAATTAGGTTGTACCACATGGGACACATTCATTTGTTAAATGTTCTATTAATACAGTGATTCAAAAGTAAAGTGAAAAACTCATATATCAGGGCAGGCAGAACTCAGATGCCCATTGCTGATTGTGTGTGAAGGCAGCCCAAGCATGTGTACATCCCGGCAAGCTAGGTTCTCACTGTAGGGGGCAATGGAGTCTCAACTTGTGTCTCTCCCCTAAACAAAACCTCAAATTTTTTTAACAGGAAAACACCTGCCAATCGTAAGATATATAAAAACTAATGTTTTACATCTACTTTAAATTTCTTGAGTGCTGTCTGACAGACAAACAGCATTCATTTACCCCAAGATTGTAATACATAATACAACTTAAAGAAGGTCCTCAGTAGTACTTGGATAAGCGGTCCTGTTTATAAGTCTGCCGTCACTAAATTCCCCAGCTGGAAAATTCATAGAGATAAGAAAATGTGTATGACAGTGTGACAGAAATACAATGATTCTTGGTAGTAAATCTTCCTCCCGACCTGTGAAGGTGCTAAGCAGCGAGAACAGAGTACCTTGGACGGGCTGGCCTGACAGTTCTTTTCCAGGGTTCAAGGGAAGTCGGCCATCTGGAAAGGGGACGGAACTCCGGTGCATTAACTCATCGACGCAGAAGGGAAACGATGTAGCAGTCGTAGATTGGTGACGGCATGTGTGACGGCATAAACGGGGATGGAGAAACGCAATCTGTTCCTTCACTTTGGTTTATGAGATTGAACCTGAAAGGACCCGTGAGAGAACCAGTGAGTGTTTGTTTGTTTGTCTATAATTGTTCTTGTTTGTTATTATTAGATGGCTAACACGTTCCAGAGCTGTCGCCATGGGCCAGCACAAAACCCGGAACTTCACTACACTACTGTCACTAATAAACGTGTATCACCCACCACGAGCACTACAGCACGCACCCAGGACTGGTGACCGTGTAGGTATATTGTGGGACGAATATTTGTGTTTATTGTTTGGGACTGCAACCCTGTTGTTATTTACTCTGTGCATGACACATTGTTGTGTATTGCCAGGGATTATTTGGTCACCAGACCTGGATTATAGAATAAACCATTTCCAACTGGATTACAAACCTCTCTGTCTGTTAATTGCGCACTGCATCACTCCTGCACTTACAATAAACCACTTTGCCACAGTCTTGGTTAGCACTCCTTTACAGGCAGTCCAGTGATTATGTTTCTCGTGCTGATAACATAGTTTGGCTAAAAACTAATTTCAGACTGGCCTCTCTTACATGGATAGCAGGCTGTGTCAGGTTTACACACAGTGACCTCATCAGCTTTTCATTTAGATGATTAAACCCTTCTGACCTCTTTGTGACAGCAGTTGGATTTCCTCCAGGGCACAGACCCAACCTCAGACTCTTTCTAACACAGCTTTTCCTGCTCTGTGGTTGTTTGATCCATGTTTCAATTTCCAGGTCCTTATAACAGAATTCTGATATCTTCATTAATTTCTAATTTAAGATATTCCAGTTATGATACAGCATGCATACTTGATACTCACAACTCAAGCGAGGGAATTTCTCATTTATTTCAGTCCTTCTGATACCCCACAATGTTCTCTCAGCTCACTAAACATCAAAGCAGTGTGAGCTAGATCTTTCCCAGTCTAGGTATTTATTCCAACCATCTCCTAAGTGAGTTGATTGATGCGGTTAAGACTTGATTGGAAAGAGCCGGGGACTGGAATGGATCTTGACCACTGCATTAAAGAAGGTCTTTGGTAGAATAATTTCATTTTGATTGTACCAATCAGGAGTGCTTACCAAGGCTTCGAAATCAAATTTATTTAATAATACAAATGCTAGCGACCCAACACCCCATAGTTGCTAAATCCAATGCAGTGAAGACCATTCACACTTTAGCGTGATCATTGTACATAATATGCAAAGTTTCCAGCAGCTCTAGTTAATCTGCACATTAGCTGGAGAATTAGTTCCAGAAATTATTTGAAAATATATGTAGTTTAGCTGGGATATATGTTTAAAAAAAAAAAAGAAAACCTACATGAGACACTTTTGTGCTCCAGTTATAACTATTTATCAAACATATATAAAGAATTTATGGACACCCCACCCAACAATGCATTTAAAACAGAATCTACATTTTGAAAATCTTTAAAAATATGGTTTTATTTCAAAACTCAGAAGATACACTTAGGGTCACAAAAAATAAAACATTGTTGAAATATGGTAGCCTTCCAATAATGTGGCCTACTGTAGCCTTGTGTATGTATTATTATTATTTATTTCTTAGCAGACACCCTTATCCAGGGCAACTTACAATTGTTACAAGATATCACATTATTTTTACATACAATTACCCATTTATACAGTTGGGTTTTTACTGGAGCAATCTAGGTAAAGTACCTTGCTCAAGGGTACAGTAGCAGTGTCCCCCACCTGGGATTGAACTCACGATCCTCTGGTGAAGAGTCCAGAGCCCTAACCACTACTCCACACTGCTGCCCTTACCAGTCATTTAACCTACACCTCAGCATTTATTTTAGAAATATTCAACATCCCTGTGTCTGTGTGATTTTAAATGCTTCCTGTTTAGTGATGTGTTTGCAAATTCCTTGCTTGTATATCTAAATATCTATTTACAGTAACATGTCCTGCTCTGCTCCCTTCAGGGAGACTCGGTGAATGCAGTCCTGCTTCTCCATTGACTAATCCTTTGACTTGAATGAATAAACAAATATATAAACTTTCCAGACGAGTCTTTGAAGTTCTTTACAGTTGATATTGAGATTGGGGGGCTTATGGGAGATGCATGGCAGATTCTGCCTGGAGACTCAAATCTGCAGACAGGATGCCTCTCACTATCACCACTTTGAAGTCTGTTATTCCTCCTGCTCCTCCATCTTAGTGTGTCACAAGACACCCTGCTACAGGTTCATCCTGTTTCTGAAGCTTCATCAAGGGAGTAATCAGATTACCAGCGTTTCACCCACATATATAATTATGGCCACCTACTCCACCTCACACATTTTCCTGAATGTGAAAAATATAAAAAATAGTTAACTCCCCAAAAAAAAAGAAATTAGATCATGTAATGTGATAGCTACTTTTGACTGAAGGCAATGGAGGGAAGAACAAAAAAAACCCAAAAAAGGAAAGAATCTCCAGGGGCCCTCGACCTTCAGCCACCTCCCCTCCAGGACTAAAAAAATTGCAGAATTATACATAATAGGTGACATCATATAGCAGAATGCAGTTTGTTTTGTTTTTCTTTCAATATATGCAAAGGATATGGCAGGGTTGGATCCTGGAATAAAGTCCTTCTTTAGGATGTTGGTTCCAGATCGTATCATGACATCACCGCGAGTCCAAGATCGCGCCGACATCATTGCGGGGAACAATTACAGTGACTGCCCATAACAGTGTTACGACATCACAGCGCCGAACTACAATTCAATTCCCAGAAGACTCTGCAAAGTTCACAAACGCGTCACTAACCAGGAACTCCCCCCACCCCCCTCAGTATACAGGTTTTAATATGACCTAGCAGTGTCAGTGAGACTCGTATTGCACAATTGCAAAGCAGTTGCATTCCAGGTTTTACTACCAGCCCCCCATCCCATTTCTCTGAGCGTCCATTTCCCAAGGAAGACATAAACAGTGGTTATTGTTACCGCTACTTTGGACACAAAACTGCCTTTGGTGTGTTTCTTTTGTCCATAGCTGCCAGCATATGTAGAAATGTTCGTTTGTCCATTTGGCAGGGCACCTAAAAATGTAATCCTGTGAGCTGCTGGAGAATAGATTTATATCGTGTGTGTGTGTGTGTGTGTATACAGTGGTCGTCCAAAGTTTACAAACCCTAATTTATGGAAGTGTAACACCCTAAAATGAATGCTGAATACATGTATATAGTACATTCCTATAAACACCCCTATTTTTTATGGTAAATATATGTAGATTCCTAAAATCACCCTATTCTTCTGTTTTCTAATATAAAAAAGTTCCAAAACAAAAAACCGTCAGTTCAGCTTGTCACAGTTATGTGCTGCTTTGTTTGTGTTGTGCTCTTGTAGACCTGAATAAATATATTTTCAAAGAAACAAGAAATCACCATTTAATGCGTGTAACAGAAACATACATTGGGATACTTTTGACAAACATCTGTGGATATTGGCCAATTGCAATATACGCTGAGCCCTTGAGGGTGGCAGACTCACTCAAATAAAGATATGAATGCACAATTAAATAATAATAATAATAATAATAATAATAATAATAATAATAATAATAATAATAATAATAATAATAATAATAAAAGCTTCTGCTCGGAACTCAGATACAGGGGAATGGGGAAGAGCTGCAAGTCTCACGCTGTCACTGGAAGAATTGGATCAAGTTTGCACCTTTGACAATTCAAAAATATTATTAGCGGATATAAATATCTCTGTGATGTATTTGTAAGGGTCTTTTAATAGACCCTTTTATTAGAAATAGTTTACAGACCCTGATTAGCAGTAGTACTAGAAAAAAAAAATATATATATATATAATAATACCGTATTACTTCGAATTAGCGCCGCAGCGTTTATTTTAAATTGTTAAAAATGGCTGTGGCACTTAATTGAGGGAGGCATTTCTTTGAGGGCAGCATTTATCAGAAATACTATGGTTTTTGAATGGTGCAGTATTTTATTACATGATTTAAGGCATTTTAGAAGCGGCGCCTTGAGAGGCTCCGATCTGTAGTAATATACTCTTGTGTGTTTTGGGGGCTGCTTGAATACAGCACATTTACTGACAGTTAATGAGAGCCTATTAGGTGGGAGTTGGGAGGTCAGGGGAGTACTGTACCAGCGAATCAGGAGTGTGTATTGGTTGCTATGGGGCGGGACAAGAAGAGGAGAGAGAACGGTAGCTGAGTGTGATGCAGTTGTTTTTCTTAACAACAAATATTACCTTTGGATATCGGTTTGATTTCTGTAAAAAATAAAATATATCCTACTTGGTTATTATTTTTTTCTCACTGTGATTTACATGCTTGTTTGTAATTTCTCTGTAAGAGAAACCGAAACTTAATCTTCTCATAGATAGTAAGCACGTTGTTTTATATATAATTGTACAGGACTGAGTAAAATTCCAATTGAATAAAAAACAAAACAACTAAACCCCCTACAGAAGATATCTTCAGCCAGCTTTCAGATAGCGCTTAGAGTGACCGGCAAAGCTCTACGTTTCTCTTAGTTTAAGTTTTCACCATCCAAGCTGAGGACGAGGTAAACAGACGGCCCTTGTTTTATCCCCTGCTGTGTTGGCACTGAACTGTTCTGGTAAAAAGGGACGTGAAGGACTGGTGTGCTGCAAGTAGTTCATCTTGGGTTGTCTTTTGGGACTGTACCATAAAGGTGGGTGTACATTAGTTTGTATTACATGCTGGATTGAGGCTGCATCTCTTCGGGGGGGGTCACATGTACATAGCCAGAGTTGCGTGTTTATTTATTTTTTGAGCAGGGGTAGAAAAAACATACCTTTACGCTTCTTTATTGAGAGCGGCATTTATTGGAGGGCGACATCTATTAAAAAGCTGATATCTGAGTGAGGCGTTAATTCGAAGGCAGCGCTAATTTGATGGTGGTGTTAATTCAAAGTAATACGGTAATAACAATAATAAAAACTACGTGCCCAGCAAGTACATAAAGGGGAATTATTTGACTACAACATTTTAATTTCAAACAACAAAAGCGAACTCACTCTGGATAAAAGAGTCATGCTAGAAAGAAAACAGTGGGTTCAGTAGGGATACAACAGGGCAGAGAATCCAAACACGTGATGTCCTTGTATTGGTCCCCAATTTCGGATGACCTGTGGAGGAGTAATCATATACAAATACATATATTAAAACACGTGCAGAATATCATTCTGCAACAAGTGAAAAACAAAAAAAATTGATATGCAGCCCAACTACATAAAAATGCTTCTAGAAACACGCTTTTATTGCATTGAGGTTTTACTTATTGTATTTACCAATCTAGTTATGATGGAGCTGTATGGGAACAGTGAAAACTATAGTCTTCTGCAAACAGAAAATCAATCAAGTCGGTCTCCATGTTTGCTCAGTCGACTGTGCTGGGAAACCTCCCACAGCTCTCCCAGCTCTGTCTACGCAGACCATGACATCAGGCACAGACTCCCGACTGCAACGCAGCTTTTTAGGACTGAAGCGAACGCAGCCACCCACTGCACTCATGGCTGTTTACCATGAATAGTTCTCCAATATGAATGTATGACAGCTGCTTCCTTTTACGAGGCTGGCGAGTTGACTCTGTGGTGAACTCCGCTCTGACTGCGTCATGTGTCCGAGTTCCTGGTAAGTGACGCTTTTGTGAACTTCGCAGAGTCTTTTGGGAATTGAATTGTAGTTCGGCGCTGTGATGTTATAGCGCTGTTATGGGCAGTCGCTGTTATGGGCAGTCGCTGTAATGGCCGGTGCAGTAATATCCGTCGCGGTAATGTTGGCACAGTTTTGGACTCACTGTTATGTAATGTAACCGTTCCACATGTTGTTGGGAAATGAGAATGTCTTTAATATGGTTCCTTATGTAGATCTCATAAGCCTCTGAAGACCACCAATCAAGCTTTTTTATGACATGCTGTGAACAGGATGGCTTTGCAGGGGTGACGTCAGACCAGAAACACAGATTCGCCACAAGAAATGGTGGGGCAATGGTGCTCAGCCCATTTATTAAATAATAACAAAAACAAAAGATTTAAACAAACACAAAAGACACAAAACAAAAGGCGCGTTGGCCAAACGAATAAACAAATAACAAATAAGTATCGTGCTGGTGTATAAACCAGCACGCTTAGCAATTGTTATATTCTCTTTACCTCCTGTCTCTACTCTCGTTCTCTACTCCAAACACCCTTCCCCGAACAAAGAAAGCTGCAGACTTTTATATTCTGGCTGAGGGGTTATCTAGCTATTAATTATCTTATTACCCCTTGGCCATAGTCTGCACGAGTTTAATAAGGATGTGTGACTGTCAGCTAGTTAAACAATCAGTAGCTGACAGTCACGCATCCTCACAAGGTTTTAAAATAAAAAAATACAAAACAATAACACATAATGGCGGCGACTTTATATCCGCGCTGCAAACAATAATAATATAAATAATAATAAAACAGCACAGATATATATATATATAGGGGCGGTAGACTCCGCCACACATGCGCAGGAATATTTCGCTGAGCAGCTGTGGTTGCAGCTCCAATCCTGAAGGAATGGCACGAATAGTTCAAAGGAAGAAAGACCACCTTTTTGGAGATCTTGGAGTCTTGCAGAAACCAGGACCTGGAGACTGCCGGGTTCTACGCTGTTAGAAACAGCAGGTCCTGAGCTGCGGATTGGGGTCTGAAGGCCAGATATCTCAGCATGGAAGTGTAGGGCCAAAAAAAAAAACAGAACAGTTTCTCCTTACCTTAATTTATCAGATTCACTTTGTTTACGAAAGATAGAAAACACCCCCTGAACTGCAGCAGGACCCCGTCAGGCAGCCAGAGGGAGCAGAAAAGTGCAACCCGCACAACACTCTACATGCTCCAAATGAAAATATATTGAAACATAGTGCTTCAAAACAGCACGCAATGTACAGAGTGGCATACATCCAGAAATGTCAACCAAACCAACCCGCTATCATAAACAGACAAGTAGCACATTCTGAGGAAGATGCTACTAGGCATTTAAAAATAATTTAAGTCGGAAAAAAAAGTTAATTAATTGTCCTGTGCCCATGGTAGGGTACACCCTATATAACAATTGTCCGACCATCCATTCCGGGACACTCTGTTCCCTTTACACAGTGCCCTCACAGATCGGGAGGGAGATTTATAACCAAGATTCATTCTTTCTCTGTCACAGGGTGTGATACCCAGTGTTGAAGACTGAGTGGCGAGTGTCTTACCAATATCCCACAAATGTTATCTCAGATATCTAAATCTCAAGTTTAATCCAACCAAGTCCTAAATTAGTTGGCTCAACCTGCAAAGGCTTGATTGGAAAGAGCCAGGGACTGGAATGGATCTTGACAGGATCACTGTATTAAAGGAGGTCTTTGGTAGAATAATTTCATCTTCCTAATCAGGAGTGCTAACCAAGGGATTAAAATGCATTTCTTTGCTCTTATTGTAGAGTAAATGCTATAGTTCTCAATCCGGTGACAGTGTCCAAGAGACAAAACATGTAGTCTAGTGTACAGTAGCCCAATGTGGATTCACGATGATGTCATATCTGTCTCAATTCAGTGCAGTAGCATCTTCTGAAGCACAACGTCTTGAGTTTACATTCAGTGTGGCCTCTCCTCTAAATTCAACAGTATGCTGTTGCCAGGGGGATCAAATATTTATTGGAAAGTCTGTTTAAAGTTATACAAAATCAGAACCGTATAAACCTGACCTACAGTACAGTAAGAACAGTTACTGTGCTGCAGTGTGTACAGGAAGTGGCTGAAAACCAAGACGTCTATTCACCATAGCTTATATATTTAACATAAAGAGCATTCTCTAAATATTTAGAGAGAAATCCCAGGAATACAGTACTACTGATACCCGCGACCTAGCCTCTTATTATTTCACAATCAATTTCCCAGTTCTAATTTGCTCCTACAGAAGGTAGTATTATAAGTTCTCTTGATGAACAGTATGAATAGAAACTTGTATTTTATTGTAACAAATGGTCTGTAATGAATCCCAATCACACACAGATGAGTTGATGTGTGTTTTTAAGGAAAGGATCTTTGACGCCAGGCTGTGTGTTTGGAGGGATGTGTATCATGTCTTGTGTGTTTTATCAACCCAGGTAAGGCCTGGATTGGAGACCTGGAATGATTTTGCAGCAGACTTTTGACTTTTAAAGATCCTTTATTAATCGTTTCAATTAAACGGCAAAAAAAGGCAAAACACAATCAAGTTAACATATTTTAAACAAATAAAAGGATCATAAAAAATCAATACATAATAAAAAACCATAAAACTAAAAAACTAAACAAACAGTGTTTTCTTTCTGTAAAAACAGATTAATAACAAATGAATAAAAACACTGTAAAACAAAACTAGAAATTAAACTGGAGTTCCCCCTCCTCGCTCACAGCACACAAGGCGTCTCCCACACAGCACCTCTCCTGGAAGCTCTCCAGATTACTGACCAGTTTAAAATACTCAAACTCTACTCTGATCTGGCTGACCACAAGCACCCTAAACTGAGCCACCACACTGGTCAGTCCAGAACCAGAGAGCTGATCTTTCCTTGTCTTTAAAATAGCCAATTTTGCCTGTCCAAATAAAAAATGAATTAGAACACACCTGTTTTTCATTTTAAAACTGTACATAACCCCAAAAATAAAAAGCTCCTTACTAAAAACAGCCCCTAAATCGTTCAGGATTCCTTGCAGTAAATTAAAAAGTGGCCACAGCCTCTCGCACTCACTGTAAGCATGAAAAATGGTTTCCTCTGCTGAGCAGAAAGCGCACTGCTCACTAATACTGGGGTCCACTCTGTGGAGAAACCTGCCCGTGGACACAATGCCATGGAGAATCCTCCACTGCAGGTCCCCAACTCTCTTGGCGAGGGGCGGCTTGTACAGCACCCTCCACACCTGCCTGCGCCCCTCCTCTACAGCTAAGTGAGCTCTCCACTTGAAGTCTACCAGACCCCTTAGCCTATTGTACTCCATGGCTTTAACACACAATTTATATATAATTTTGCTATTCATTGCGTGAAAAACAATGTCCTCTACACTGTGCAAAATTAGTAATGTCCCTCCATTCTCTCTACCCCCCTCTCCTCCCTCTCCTACAGCTGGTGACACAATCATCCCAGGGAATAAGGAACACTGTCTCTGCTCTGTGCCTCTGGACAGCTCCTCCCTCAGGACCTCCCTGAGCCATGGGGAGAGGCAGCCCCTCGGAGTGCCAGGCCAGCTGTGCAGCTAGCCAGCAGGAGAGCTCAAGGTTGAACAGATGGATCATCCTGGTTACACCTGCTTTTAAAAACCTAGCACAGAGCGTCATCGACTGGAGGAACTTAACTGGAAAAAGTGGATTAAAAAATAGGGGCTCCTCAAACAGGGCCTGCCCAGTTAGGGACTCTTCATCCCTTTCCACCCTCACCATGCTGCCAGGCATTTAAAATATTTTGATAAAAACCGGGAAGCCCTGCTTTACAAAAACTGATGTTCTCAATTAAAAACAGGTGTTTTCCTAACCCCAGCCCCCCGACTCTATTGAGGAGGAAAGGCCAGCCTCTTCCAATGAGCCTCCTCCCCAGTGTACAGGAGTCTCTGAACCGCCTGCAGTCTGAAGGCTGCCACCCTGCTGGCAGTGCTGACCAGTCCCTGCTCCCCTTCATCACTGGGAAGGTACAGGACTGCCAGCCTCAAACTGTGTCTCCCGTTCCAAAAGAACTCCAGCAGCACTTTCTGGATCTCCTCCACCAGGCCTCGGGGTGGGTCCAGACACGTTAGCCTGTGCCACATGCTAGAGACCACCAGATTATTATTGACCACCACCCGACCCTTGAAGGACAGTTGGGCCAGCAGTCCCTTCCACCTCTGCAGCCGCCCCCTCACCCTGTCCAACAGGACCTCCCAGTTCTTTCTCATATAGTTCTGTGTTCCGAGGTACACCGCCAGCACTTTATTGCCTGTTCTGTTCCATTCCAGCCCTTCAGGCAGGACAGGAGGGGTGCCCTCATCCCAGCTGCCCGACAGGAAAGTGTCGCATTTTGCCCAGTTTACTCTGGCACACGATGCTTTCTGGAACTCATTTAGAGTCTGCTGCAGTGCTTGAACATCAGCATCCCCACTCACAAACACAGTCACATCATCTGCGTAGGCAGACACTTTCACTGTGGCAGGGGAGGATGTGGAGGGTGAGGAGGGCACTGTCCATCCAGCCAGCCTACCCCTCAGCTGGTGCATCAGGGTCTCTATAACCAATGAGTACAGCATACCAGACAGGGCACAGCCCTGTCTTATACCCCTGCACACTGGGAAAGGCTGACTCAGCCCATTGTTGATCTTTAAAATACTAAAAATGTCAGAATATAAAAGCTGAATATAAGAGATAAAACCAGGGCCGAATCTGAAAGCCTCCAGGGTTTTAAAGCGGTAGGTGTGGTCGACTCTATCGAAAGCCTTCTCTTGATCCAGGGAGACCATTCCTACATTAAAATCACAAATATCATTTACAGATAAAAAAATCTCTAATAAAAAACAGGTTATCAAAAATGGAGCGATCCAGTATACAATATGTTTGGTCCATATGTGCTACAGTTCCAATTGCTTTTTTTAATCTGTTTGCGATTGTTTTAGATAAAATCTTTAAATCAGAGCATAAAAGTGACACAGGTCTCCAATTCTTTAGCTGGCAAAGGTCTCCCTTGGCAGCAGTGTAATCACTGCCCTGCGGCAGCTGAGAGGCAGTTCCTTGTGGCTGAGGCTCTCTCTCAGAACCTGGAGCAAATCCTCCCCTATTATGTCCCAGAAAATGTTATAAAACTCTGCTGGCAGTCCATCGATCCCTGGAGCCTTTCCGCTGGAGAGCTGCTTGACAGCTGTGGTCAGCTCCTGGTGGGTCAGCGGTGCGTCCTGGAGCAGCTGCTCAGTGTCCTTTAGGTTGCACTGTTCTTTATTGTAAAGTTCTTTGTAAAAGTGCACCTCCTTTGTGCTGATCTCCTCCCGGGTATGCAGTTCTTCCCCACCAGGAGTCCTGACACAGCACAGCTGTCGGTTGTCTGCTCTCTTCCTTTCCAGATTGAAGAAGAAACTGGTGGGGGCATCCATATCTCTCAGCTCCACGAATCTGGAACGCACAATCGCCCCCTTCACCCTCTCCTTCAGCAAGCTCCCCAGCATAAGTTTCTGCTCTTTTAGGTTCTCCAGGGTCTGCTCTTTAAATTCTGAGTTTAAACTTTCCTCTAGGAGGAGGATTTTTAACACCAGCTCTCTCACAGCTGCGTTCAGTGACCTTTATAGTATATTGCTGACAAAAACATTTTATTTGTACTTTGCCAATGTCCCACCACTGTCTTACATCTTTATATTGTGTTTTTTCTTTTTTCCAAATTATCCAAGTTTGAATTGTTGTCTAAATGTTATGTCTTCTTTTAATTTTATATTGAAATGCAAATAAGATGTTCTGTGGGGTTCTGATTGAATTATTGCTGTAATTAATAAACAATGGTGAACAGAGAGACTAATGGGGATGATTCTTGCTTCAATGCATTTATTTAAATAATTTTTAGAAATGTAAAAACGGTCTAGTCTTGCTCTATTTATGCATTTTTTGTGAGATTGAGACCGGTCTATTGACTTGAATTAAGGTGCAAGCATCTCCAAATGTCAACCAGGTCACTGGACTCTAACACTGCAGCCAGCTCTCTGGACGACTGGGGATGCGGTTCTTCATTATTTCTATCAATATTAAAATTAATAGTACAATTAAAATCTCCTCCCAATACCACCGCATCATCACAATTCATATTAAAAAGAGCTTGTTTTAATTTCTTAAAAATTAAAATGCATCCCCTCCTCTATTGGTGGCATAAACATTAATAAAAACATATACCGTACTGCCCAGCCTGGCTCTTACTTTTAAAATCCTCCCCTTCTCTATTTCTTCCATATCTAGTAAAACTGCCCTTGGTTTTGTTTAAAAAGCATGGCCACCCCTGCACTAGTGCTGACGCCGTGACTCATCACGCACAACCCCTTCCACTCCGCTCACCACGCCGCCTTGTTCTCGTGATCAGAGTGCGTCTCCTGCAGAAACACCACCCCTGCCTGCTTCTGCTCTAAAAACTCTAAAAGCTGTGCCCTCATAAAAGACTGTCTACAGCCGTTTAGATTAAAAGAAGCAAAAACACACTTTTCCATCATGGCTAAAAAAAGTAAACCCAACAGAATAAAACAAGTTCAGTAGTTGGGACAAACACCAATCACAAAATGTTTTAGTACAAATATTTATTGTAGAGAATGCGGAGTATGCGATTTTACAGAAAAGTATGCTGTATACACACATTCATTTGGCATCAAACCTAACTTGGTTTGAGGGTTCACTGCCTGGCCGACTGGACGAGGCTGAGACCCCCAAAAAGAACAAGCCGGTCTCAATGCCACAATTAGAAATGAATATAGCCCACTTGAAGGTTTAGCCAACCTTTAACAAATGATCATCAGCACGCAGGAGAGGAAAACAAAACCCATTTTTGGGAAATAAACCTCTGGGAATCCATGGCTGATTCGATTGCCCTTCCTCCAGGCAGGCTACTAACGCTTAAGAGCACATTTCTGTAAAAGCATTTTTAGGCTCCGTAATATTTGTTATAATGTAAACTTGGTAAGCACTGGAGGATCAACAACCTAACCGTTTGATAAGAGAGTCTGGAACTCCGTGGGAAGAAGCTACTACAATTCTGAAGGAATGACGGAAAACTGCTCAGCTGCGAATCCGCACCTGGAAATAAATCAGGTGAAAAGGTGAAAGAAGAACAAATGCTGGGTGACGATTGTTCAGTTTTCGTTAATAAACAGCGGGCCTGAGGGTGATGCGCCCTGAGAAAGATGGAGATGGATAAGAGAGAAGGGGTCATATGGGCCAACATGGGAGTTTAAATTTATAAACAAATTGAAAAGCTTTCCCTAATCTTCTTGGTCAGTTTTACTTCTTTTGAGCAGGAAGGAAAGGGTATCAGATGAGGTGATTGCTAGGTCAGAGATTAAGGGTTGAATCTGGGGGTTGAATTTGAGAGCGATGTAGACTCTGAGCACCTATGGGAACCCAAGAAGGCTTAGAGAAAGAGCTTTAAGGTTTTATCTAAAACAGGCAGGAGTAGCTGAAGCAGATGAGAGGCACCAAGAGAGTACGTTGATGGCGATAGGTAGGCAAGCAGGGGAGAAAGAGATTCTGATAGTTGAAGCCCTTTCAGGATTAGTGAAATTTGTGAGTTGCAGAGTGTAGAGCTGGGACACCGAAATTGAGTTAAGTTTGTAGAAAAACTGGATGCCGGAAATTCAAATCTTATAGCTCTATTCTTAAGGGACATAATATAGGATGGCGCTTCGGGCACTGAAAATGATGGAAAGGAATGTTGAATGCAAAATGAAATTTGAAAGCAATTCCAGGATGACCAGTACATTTGCAGTGAGCGGGAGTGATGCTGAGAAGAGTTGTTTCTTGAGCCTGCAGAATCAGGGAATGCAGCGGGTGGCTCACATGAATGTCAGGTCTGAAAAGGGAGGAATCTGAGTTGGCAGGAGGTCGTCTTCGGGAGCTAATGCTCTGAATCTCTGCGTTTGGAAATGAGAAAGACAAGCGATTATATTCAGGTGGCCGAGAATGTGTTGAGCTCTGAAAATGAACTGATGAGTAACAGATAAACAGGTAATCCTTCTGAATATTCTCATTATATGGTGGGAGAATGAATGACCTTGTTAAAGATTTAGACCTGTAGGTGAATTATGTGAGCAGAGAAGAATGGATTTTGAGCCCAGGAAGACCCCCAAAAGGAATGCGGCTACTGCAAATGGACACATTTTGCGCAATGACGAGGAGTGATCGGTTATAGGAATAATGCTGAATTCGTCGGGCCATGGAGCAGAAAACCATTTTCCCTTGTAGCATCCTCCAAAGCCAAGAGAGGGAGCTGCATCTTTGAGCGGTTGAATGTCTTTGTGCAGCAGGAGACAGTTGTCGTAAAAGAAAAGTACTGCCATTGCTTTCTTTTAGTAGGAGCTCCCACAGGCGGAGTTCCTTGCGAAAAAAAAGGATCCACGAGTATGACATCGTTGAGGGAATCGACAGAAAGGATCAAATCGAGAGAAGGTAGGAGATAAAAGCTCTGCCTTGAGGATTTTATCCTCATTGCGTACAAATTGCAAAGCATATGACATGGTTTATTTAAATTTCCAGAAAGCCCCACATAAAAGATTAATTTCTCAAACTGAATGCAGTAGGGATTCGAGGAAACGCATGCATGTGGATTAGGGAGTAGTTAACATGTAGAAAACAGAAGGCCTCCAGAGTATGCAGTATTGCGGCCCTGACTGATATTCAAAGAAATGGGAATGGTTTTGAAAGTGTTTGAATAAACTGCTGATAAGCTGAAAGAAGAAAAGCATCTCACAGAGAAGAGACCACTATGGGGTCCTGCTGGAGACCCATAGCGGCCAGGGACGTCACTGCAGGGGCCTGCTGGATGCCTGCAGTGAGGGAGGGTAACCTAAAGGTTACATTTGGAAGACCGCTGGGAAGGGCAGAAGAGTGAATGGAAAAGCAGGGCCCTACTGGGCAACCGTATGAGGTAAGGAATAGAAGGGGCTGTGGGGCCCTGTTGAAGCTTCGCAGCTGGTAGAAAACCGTTTGACAGAGAAGGGAGCACTATGGGGGCCTGCTGGACGCCCATAGTGGCCAGCGAGGTCACTGCAGGGGCCTGCTGGACACCTGCAGTGAGGAGAGGTAACCTGAAAGGTTATAGTTGGAGGTAAAGGGAGCACTATGGAGGCCTGCTGGACGCCCATAGTGGCCAGAGAGGTCACTGCAG